>CM053030.1:98646762-98696762 GCA_028564925.1 Lithobates sylvaticus | reverse complement strand
TTTTCAGGTATTTTTTATAGCACCGGCAATTTATGCAGAGCTTTGTCTACTGTACATTCACATCAGTCCCTGCCTCAAAGAGCTTACAATCGAAGTTCCTTATCTCACATGCATACATACATACTTACCAGGTCCACCTTAGACCTGATTCACACCTATGCATTTTTAGTGCATTTTGCAAATTTGCACTACAGTCTATTTAACATGTGTTCCTATGGAACACGTTCTGTAGTGCAAATCTGCAAAAAGCACTAAAAATGCATAGGTGTGAATCAGGCCTTACACGGGAGCCAATTAACTTACTAGCATGTCTTTAGAGTATGGGTGGACACTCGAGTACCTGAAGGAATACTATGCAAGCACAGAGAGAACATGCAAACTCCATGCAGATAGTTTCATGGCAGGGATTCAAGACAAGAATCCCATTAAGCCCTTCAGACTCATTTCTAATGATCAGTGATAAGCATGGACAAATTGTGGTATTACGGAGTCAGTCAAGTCTAGAAGCCAACAAGAATTTTTAATAAGCCAAGGAATACGTTTTTATAGACTAGAAGGCTGGCCATAGATTTGTACAATTTTCCTTTTTAGGTTTACCAAAGCCATGTAATACGAGGTCAAACCTAAACACTTTCAATTTGTATTCAATCAGGCAGGCCCTTATACTACATAGTTAAAGGTAAATCTTTAGGAAATAGAATAATAAAATTGTATAATGTATGGCCAGATTAATAGAACAGGTTCAAAAAAGTTAACGCTCCTAAAACATTCCAGCTAGTGTCTGACTACGTTAATCTGCACCCCAGAGTCTATGGTGACTGTTTCAGGTATTTTCACATTGTTGGGGCATATTGAGATACCAGCTCAAGTCCTTCACTTATTGATAAACTTGTTTTGGAATCTTTAATCTTAAAGCATGCAGTGTGTTTCCATGAGCTTGCTTTTGCTAAAGGACCTTTTACCTTTTACTTTTATCAAACCTTTTTGTATATGGTTTTCAAAAATATATATGTAGTGGAGGCTTTGATTCCTCTGGCATGTGTATGTTCTCGAACTCACTTTTCACAGAATGACAGCTGTCATAGATGGTGTGGCTAAGGATGTTTATTGAATTGTCAGTAGCCTATGGATAATGGTAAATATCACTGTCATGCAGCAACATTTTGCACAGGAGACCCCAATCTGGCCAGGAAAACTTCTGGTGGTGCGACAGATATGTGGTACTTGAAAACATTTTTGTTTGGATTCGCCAAACAATAGTTCTGTTTCAAGGGTTTGAAAAGAAAACTGTAACTAGTGCGCCGTTTAATTAAAAACTCCGGCTGTAACGAAATTTTGTCCAGTAGAGTTGTGCCAAGGGGGTGATGGAGCCACACAGTTGATTTGCTATTATACACTACACTATTATAATTTATTTGATGTGCGATGCACCAAAAAATTATGTCACATTCAACAATTTGCAGTCCTCAACAACTGCTCATCTTCATTTATGACCCATGGTGTTTGTTTAGAAAAAATCCAACTTGGCTGCAAGTATAAGAGCTCAGCCTCAGATAAGTCTTTCCACATCCCACAAGGTAATTCAACCATCGTAGGACCCAAATTGCATTGCAGGGGCTTTGTCAGAGATCCAACTTTAAGGTGGTCAGAATTTTTCTTGCTGCATAAGCCCTGAGTTCAGATGTTACTGTAGCGTACTCGATAGAAATGTTTCCCTAACAATCACAGAGGTCCCTTGTATTTATAGTCTAGGGAGACATAGGGAGAATTACATGAACAGGCTTAAAATGGCAATAGATTACTTATTTTTTCGATCAGCCAGCTGATCAAAAAAAGACAGATTTCCTTTTCTAAGCATGTTCCTCTTCTATTCAGTACCTAGGGATCTGAGTTCCAATGCAGGCACCTCAAGTGTTCAATTTAAACTTGTCCCTACTACTCCATAGGCTGATTTAACTTTAACTTATGGCTTGGTAGGATCAATGTCCTCAAGATGGATATAATCCCTCGCTTTTTATAACTGTTTCAGACGATCCCGATCCACCTATTGTATTTTCGAAACATTCACAGTCTGTTCTCTAAATAAATTTGGAGTGCAACCTGTCCCGGAATCCGTTTCAAAATGTAGAAGGGGGGTGGGGGTCCCTGATGCTTCTCTGTACCATAAAGCGGCATTCTTTTACATTTATCATTGACTGGTTCCATCACTTCTCATCCAAACTATGGGTGCATCTAGAAGGCTAGATGAATCCAGACCTCCCTTCATACACACAGGCGTGGGAAAAGGAACTAAACCTGACTTTTTCACCATCGGACTGGCAAAGGTGTTTTACCCTGAAGCTCAAATTATCACCTGCCACAAAAACACAGGAAATTAAACTTGTAACCAGATGGTATAGATGTCCCTTGATACTCCACTACTTTAATCACACGATACCTGATGCATGCTGGCGGTACCATACCTCGCAAGGCACCATGCTCCACATTTGGTGCGACTGCCCACACATAGTCATATTGGAAAAAACGTTGTGACCTGTACTGAAGAGTCATGGCAACATCTATCCAAGCTTCACCCAAGATGGCTCTCCTATCCATGATCCCCAGATCCTTTAAATCTGCTGAAAGTGATGTCCTCAAACACTTTATTGTAGCTAGGGCAGTCATTCCTCGCCACTGGAAATCCATGACTGTATCCTACCTGAGGGAATGGGCAATGGAATTGGACTCCATAAGGGACCTGAAATACTTGTTGGCACAGGAAACCGGAAGGGAAGACCAATTTTCCCACGCCTGAACTCTGAGGTCCATGTTCCAATGCTCCTCTGAATTTCAGGTCTGGGCCCAAGGTGTCTCGACCCCCCCCCCCCCCCCACCCCCCCCCCCCCCCCCCAATCCTCCTTGCTTCTATTTTGCTTTTTACTTTGCCTACTTCCATAGAAACCCCAATTCCCTTACATAGTTGCTCTTTTACTGTTGATTTACTTTTCTCCATGATGATACATAAGGGATAGTTAAAACGCACATGAGTTTCCCTATACACTAACTAATTTTAATGTTGCATGACAGTTGCTCTTTCCCCCAACGTACTAGGTTACTGGTACATTTGCTATTAGTATGGGCTGTGAGGTTGTATATCTAATGTTGCTCTATTCTAAACAATGTTTTTTTAGACTGCTGATAATCCTATACTGCAGATTTTATGTTTGTACCTGTAATATTTGTTCTTTGTAATTCCAATTTAATAAAAACAAAAAAAAACACGTATTTCTCCCTCTACACAATCAAGGAGGATAAGGGGAATCCTCACTGTTGAGATATTGTATTCTGACAGTGGGGTCTCTCCGCTGTCAAAATACATTAAGTAGCAGCTGCAGCTCATTGGCTACAGCTGCTGAATCGAGAAACATTTTCCAACATTCCCGGGAGTGGCTGCACACTGATCAGAATTCCACTGATTTCTACTGAACCTGCCAAATTTTGATCCATCTATGGCCAGCTGTAATCAGTAAGCCAAGAGTAGCTTTCTAAATTCTAAAACCCATACCAACCATTTGGAATTTTTCTTTCACAGATTTATCTTCTGTGAACTGAAATGTAATTAGTTGCCTTGAGTTATTTGCATACAAATATGGTGCTTGTTTACTTCTATACCGGATAAACCAGTTGGTTTGCAATTACCTTAAATCACATCTTATCCACTTGTGTTGCTGAGTGATGAATAGTTACCTATATTTCGGAAATTAAATCACAAAAAAATATCTTTTATTTGACTTTCTATCTATCTGTCGCTCATTGGTTAACACACTTGCCTTGCAACTCTCAGTAATTGGTTCAGATTTAACCTGAGACAGTATCTAGTTTGTATGTTTCCTATGTCTGTGTGGTTCTGAGTGTTGTGGTTGCCTCCCACAATACAAAAATTTATTTGTAAGCATAAGTGTGATGAGTACAGGAGATCTTCAGGGACAGGAACTGACGAGAATGGTGCTGTATACTCTTCCGTGTGACTGATGTTTTGGTTTTATTTAAACTTCTCAGTTTGTCCCTCGTGCCTTATGGCCATTCTCTTTACATTTTCTCTATATAGCAAGTTTTTAGTGTCACTTTTGGTGCTGGTTTGCAGCAAACTGTGAACAGGGAAATCACCTGACGACCATTTGGCTTTGTTACCGGTTGTTTCTCCACATCGGAGCAAATGGTTGCAAGAAATGAGCTGCCTTATTGTCAGGGATTCCATTGTATTGGGCAAGCTAAGGATGTAGTACTTTGCTATAAAGCGTGCTTTACATTGTTTAACATGCAGTACATTACATGTGAAAATAATCAGTAGATCCATAACTATATCTGGTAGTAGTTAGTTGCATTCAAATGGACTTGCTCTGTAATGTTGAAGGTGTTCATAGCTTCTCCAAGCCACTTCTTCATTTCTAATGAGCATCACGAAAGTACCCCATTAGATGCTTATTAGAACTAAAGACGTTTCTTGGGGCAGCCATGAAACTACTTCAACATTACAAAACCTGTCTAATTGAATGTGAATAACTACTACTGGCTGTATGATGACCTGGATAAATGAGAACTTCAGACATCTACAAGTCTACTATGCAGAAGTCCCACCCTAAACCTCTCTGTTGGCACTTGGCAATGGGTAACTTTCTCCACCAATAGATGGAAGTTCACAAGGCAGGGGCGTAACTAGAAATCACAGGGCCCCATAGCAAAATGTTGTTTGGGTCCCCGCAAAAAAATAATAATAATTGAACTGTGCAAAACAGATGACAGTCTGACTCCCACTCCCTTCCTACCTCTTGTCTAGACTCCAGAGCCTCCTCATGTGCCGAAAACGATGTCCCTTCACAGGTGCGCTCGAACGTTCTGCCAGCCAGCGGAGTGCTTCCTTACATCTCAGGTGTCCCCAGCCAGCGGAGTGCTTCCTTACATCTCAGGTGTCACTGTCCCCAGGCAGCGGAGTGCCTCCTTACATCTCAGGTCCCCAGCCAGCGGAGTGCCTCCTTACATCTCAGGTGTCCCCAGCCAGCAGAGTGCCTCCTTACATCTCAGGTGTCCCCAGCCAGCAGAGTGCCTCCTTACATCTCAGGTGTCCCCAGCCAGAGGAGTGCCTCCTTACATCTCAGGTGTCCCCAGCCAGCGGAGTGCCTCCTTACATCTCAGGTGCCCCCAGCCAGCGGAGTGCCTCCTTACATCTCAGGTGCCCCCAGCCAGCGGAGTGCCTCCTTGCACCTCAGGTGTCCCCAGCCAGCGGAGTGCCTCCTTGCACCTCAGGTGTCCCCAGCCAGCGGAGTGCCTCCTTGCACCTCAGGTGTCCCCAGCCAGCGGAGTGCCTCCTTGCACCTCAGGTGTCCCCAGCCAGCGGAGTGCCTCCTTGCACCTCAGGTGTCCCCAGCCAGCGGAGTGCCTCCTTGCACCTCAGGTGTCCCCAGCCAGCGGAGTGCCTCCTTGCACCTCAGGTGTCCCCAGCCAGCGGAGTGCCTCCTTGCACCTCAGGTGTCCCCAGCCAGCGGAGTGCCTCCTTGCACCTCAGGTGTCCCCAGCCAGCGGAGTGCCTCCTTGCACCTCAGGTGTCCCCAGCCAGCGGAGTGCCTCCTTGCACCTCAGGTGTCCCCAGCCAGCGGAGTGCCTCCTTGCACCTCAGGTGTCCCCAGCCAGCGGAGTGCCTCCTTGCACCTCAGGTGTCCCCAGCCAGCGGAGTGCCTCCTTGCACCTCAGGTGTCCCCAGCC
Organism: Lithobates sylvaticus; assembly: GCA_028564925.1. Lineage (NCBI taxonomy): Eukaryota > Metazoa > Chordata > Amphibia > Anura > Ranidae > Lithobates > Lithobates sylvaticus. The sequence goes on along the minus strand of CM053030.1, from coordinate 98,691,023 downwards.
AGCGGAGTGCCTCCTTGCACCTCAGGTGTCCCCAGCCAGCGGAGTGCCTCCTTGCACCTCAGGTGTCCCCAGCCAGCGGAGTGCCTCCTTGCACCTCAGGTGTCCCCAGCCAGCGGAGTGCCTCCTTGCACCTCAGGTGTCCCCAGCCAGCGGAGTGCCTCCTTGCACCTCAGGTGTCCCCAGCCAGCGGAGTGCCTCCTTGCACCTCAGGTGTCCCCAGCCAGCGGAGTGCCTCCTTGCACCTCAGGTGTCCCCAGCCAGCGGAGTGCCTCCTTGCACCTCAGGTGTCCCCAGCCAGCGGAGTGCCTCCTTGCACCTCAGGTGTCCCCAGCCAGCGGAGTGCCTCCTTGCACCTCAGGTGTCCCCAGCCAGCGGAGTGCCTCCTTGCACCTCAGGTGTCCCCAGCCAGCGGAGTGCCTCCTTGCACCTCAGGTGTCCCCAGCCAGCGGAGTGCCTGGCTGGAGACGAGGCGGAGCCGGCTGGCTACAATAGAAATTGGGCTGCGGCACCGCCCACTCCCCACCCCTTTTTACAGCAGGTCACAGATGACGGACAGACCGTGGGCGGGGGGTGGGAGGCGCCACAGCTCTATTTCTACTATAGCAACTAGGCAGGCTCCCTGTCTAACTCGTCTGGTCTTCAGGAAAATGGCGGCCGGCGGAGACAATATCTCCGCCGACCGTGGACCTCTAGCGGCGGAATCGGCGGCGGCAGGGAAAAAGTTATATTTATTGTCAACTAGGATGGGGCCCTACTCGGCTGCGGGCCCCATAGCAAATGCGTGGTGCGCTATGGCGGTAGTTCCGCCACTGTCACAAGGCAGGAGTGGATAGAATCGAGCTTGACATTTGCACTAAAAGTTAAACAATTCCAGGCATGGTATATTTCTAGATACTTATATTAGTCCAGCTTGGACCAATGTTACTATGTACATGACATATCTGGCCAATACAGTTGGAAGCTGGAAATCACTGACGTAGACACCGCTACTCCAGTGATCTCGTACCGAGTGGCCAGCCTTATGCATTGTCAATACATTAGGTTGGTTGATCAGGATTGGTGCCTTTCAGAGAATGCTTTGCATTTTTTAATGAATGCAAAGCATTCTCTGATTGGAACCGGTGGAGAGGCAGGGCAGTGATGTCACACTCTACACCTTGTCCATTCAGGTAACGCTTTGTATTAAATCACAAAATGCAAAGCATACTCTGAATAGCACCAGTGCTGAGCTCTCGCTCGTGTGTTCACAATACATTGGGCCAGCTGCTCAGCAGGGCACCAAGAAGCATGTGGAGATCACTAGAGTAGTCGTGTCTGTCAGTGATTTCCAGCTTCAAGCCCCATTGGACAGGAATGTCATATACAGTTACATTAGTCCAAGCTAGACCAATGCAACTGTATAACGTGCTGATGCCTGGAGTTATTCTTTAAAGCTGAACTCTAGGTGGATTTAAAAGACACACATTAAAGTGGTAGTAAAGTCTGGGAGGGAAAAAAATAAATTCCCCCTACAAGTTAAAAGCATCGCATACTAGCAAGTTATAAAAGACTTGCCTTAAAACAAAGACCTCGATTGGCACGCTGTTACTACTGATGAGGCTTCCATCTTTACCCAGTCTTCCTTCTTGGTTCACAGGCTCCAGCCATTTGAATGGCCAGACCAAAATGACGTCACTCTTACAGGAGTCATGGTTGCGGCATAAAGCTCTGAAGGCATGGCCTACTCAGTATGCTGTCCCTTCAGAGTGCAGGGCACATGCAATGGTGATGTCACCGGCTGCAAAATCAGTGAACGTTTAGGAGATATTCCTTGTACCTACGCGTAAACTTTATCATAAGCTTACCTGTAGGTACAAGTCCCCAAGCGGTGTTTACTACCGCTTTAATGCACCACTAGGCATAGTGCACACAGTCAAAGTATTTGAATTTTGCCTGGTATCAGTCTCTTGCAGTCACTGTTGAATGGAAGTAGCAGAACAAGGAGCCAATCCATTCATGTGCTGACAAGAAGCTTGCTATGAGGAGGAGAGGTCAGAGTGACATGCAGATGAGCTCATCACTGTACTGCTTCTCCTCTCACTGTCCTTTCACTGTTCAGTAGAAGATGGCTATTATCCACTACGACTTCAGTAATTGACATATAAAGACAAGGATCGTGCATTTTCACTGATCACATTTTACAAGCCTCCTCATTTTAAACACTCTCGGAAAGCAAGGTGTTCCCTTTTAATGCAGAAACAGACAGTAACATATTTGATTACTTAATTACAGTTTCATATCTCAGCACACTTTTCTCTGAGACATTGCTTTTTGAAGACCTGTAAATGCAATAGCACAGCACTTTGATCCAGGAAATATGGTGAGGGTGATGATTGGCTTTTTGTGAGAACTCCGTGATGAGACGTGATGCTGAGAAGGGGATGTGGTACAACAGCAGTGTAAGCGGTCACCGCAGACTTGGCTCATAGCATGCACAGATATATGTAAATTGATGCAACCTGTCCCCTTAAACGTTTAAATGTTTTAGGGTGTGGGTTTTTTTTTTTAAACTCCTCAAGGCAATCCTTACATATTATGATGGTATACTCTCATTATGCATCAACCTAATCGGGTGCCAAGCTCACTTATCCCCCCCCCCCCCCCCCCCCCTAAAGAACCTTCGGTTACCCTCCGGCAACAGGCGTTGCCTGGTAATTCCACACGCCACAAACCCCGTTGACTGGTCATAATTGCCCACCCATATTAATAATTTTCACAACCGCACGCGCGCAAGCACCTGTCCACATTGGCGTGTCACAACTTCTTTGCAAAAAACGTCCTAGACCTGACGAGGTAGAAATTTCAAGTCACCTACAGTACCCTATCCATCTCCAGTCCTTTAAATGCTAAGTGTCCTCAAACTTTATTGTACAGGCGTTCATCCGCCAGACACATGACAAAGCTACCGTGATGCAATGGAAGACTCCATAAGCCTAAATCTTGTGCAAGGAACGGAGACCAATTTTCCCAGCCTGAGACTTAGTCTGTTCCATGCTCCTCTATTTCAGTCTAGCCCAAGCATAAAACCCCCCCCCCCCCTGTCTAATTCCATCCTGCTTGCCATTAAGCTTTAAATTCTTTCATTAACAAATCCTAATTGCCTTTGACTGTATTCTCTTACCCATTGTGTACGACAAGGCAGTTAAGGCACTGAGTTATCCCATACTACTAATTTAATGTTGCATTAAGCTACTTTGTCCCCCAACGTACTAGTTTAACGTAAAATTTTTAGATGCCCTTTGGGTTGTTATCAAAGTTGTCTTTCTAAAGTTTTTTTAACAGGGCTGCTGAATTCTAACTGCATTTATTTGTACCTGAATTTTTCTTTGAATTAATTTAGTAAACAACAAAAAACACGTTTTCCCCTCCCATCAGAGGTATAAGGGAATCCTCACTGTTGAATATTTTGACTGTGGCAACGATGTATGTGAGACATCAAATACATTCTATATATTGCTCCTCTAACCATCACAATACATCCGACATCATATGCCAGATATATGTGAGACATCATTGTGAACATCAGGAACAACCCATCCGTGAAAGTCCACCCTAACATCTCTGTTGCACTTGGCAATGGGTAACTTTCCACCAATAGATGAATTCACAAGCAGGGCGTAACTAGAAATCAAGGGCCCCATAGCAAAATGTTGTTTGGGTACCAGCATAAAAAATATATAATAATTGAATAAAACAATGACAGTCTACTCCAACTATTGATACTCTCTGAGTGCTTCTACTCTATTTGTCCCCAACTAAGTGTCTTCATACAATTCCAGGTGTAACTGCCCAGGCCACGAGTTGCCTCCTTACATCTCTAGTCCAACGCTTTCACAGTGCTCCTTACATCTATTTGTCCTCGGACTAGCATCCTCACAATTTCAGGATGTCCAATCCACGTGTCTCTTATTATCTCAGGTGTTCCTAAGCCTAGGGTGCCTCTTCATTTTCAGGTCCGTCTGAAAGGTGCCTCCTTAATCATCCAGTCCCTGCATGAGCTTCCTTAACATCTCAGGTGCCCCAGCCACGAATGGCTTCCTTGCAACTAGTTGCCCTACCATTTTGATGTTGGCTCTAAATGTCCACCACCAGCCAGCAAGGATTCCTCCCATCAGGTCCCCATCCAAGGGAGTCCCCCTTAATCAGTTGTCCAACAACCACGAGATCCATCCACCTCAGGTGTCCCCAGCCGCGGATGTTCCCTTTCTCTTGCACCTCAGTTCCCAGCCAGGTGAACCCCTTGCAATAGTGGTCCAGCCAATTCTGAAGTGACCTCCTTGCACCTTCAGGAGGTCCCCAGCCAGGAGCACTCCTTGACCTCAGGTTCCCCACGGCGTTTGACCTTTACCTCTGGTATGCCAGCACGAATTCCTTCACCTCAGTATCCCCAGCCACCGGATTGTCGTTGACCTGAGGTTCCCACCAGTGTAGTCCTCCTTGCACCTCATTGCCCAGACATGGGTGCCTTGGCCTCAGTGTCCCCAGCCAGGTGTGCCGATTGCGCCTCAGTTTCCCCAGCCAGGACGTGCCTCCTTGCACTCGGGTGTCCCCATCTGCGGATGCTCCATGCACCAAGATGTCCCCAGCTTGGGAGTGCCTCCTTGCACGGTGTCCCTCCAGCGGAGTGCCCTTGCACCTCAGGTGCACCCTAGCGGAGTGCTCCTTGCCCTGGGTTCCCCCCGGAGACTGGCCTCACTGCACCTCAGGTTCCCACAACGGGTCCTCCTGCACCTCAGGTGTCCCACCAGTTGGACCTCTGGTACCTGTTCCCAGCCAGGAGTCTCTTTGCAACCAGGTGTCCCACCATGGAAACATAGCCTTTGCCTCCTTGCACCTTTAGGAGACATCAGGGACACTTGATCAACCCGTGGTGTGCATGACAGGACGTGCATAAATAGAAATTTGAGCTGGCAACCCCACATCCCCAACCCATTTTACAGCATGCCAGGGACGTGCGGGGGCTGGGCGCTACAGGCTATTTTTATAGCTATACAGAGCTCCCTGTCTAGACTCGTTGTCTTCAGGAAAATGGCCTTCGTTTTAATACTTACGCGTCCGGGACACTACAAGGCATATCAGTGGCGGTAGGTGACAAAGTTATATTTACAACTATGGATGTGGTGCGCTATGGCTAGGGTCCGCACGTCAAAAGCTGATGGATTAATTGAGACTTAACATTCTCTAAAAGTTGTAACAATCCTAGTAGCGATCGGTATATTTCTAGATACTTATATTAGTCCAGCTTGGACCAATGTTACTATGTACATGACATATCTGGCCAATACAGTTGGAAGCTGGAAATCACTGACGTAGACACCGCTACTCCAGTGATCTCGTACCGAGTGGCCAGCCTTATGCATTGTCAATACATTAGGTTGGTTGATCAGGATTGGTGCCTTTCAGAGAATGCTTTGCATTTTTTAATGAATGCAAAGCATTCTCTGATTGGAACCGGTGGAGAGGCAGGGCAGTGATGTCACACTCTACACCTTGTCCATTCAGGTAACGCTTTGTATTAAATCACAAAATGCAAAGCATACTCTGAATAGCACCAGTGCTGAGCTCTCGCTCGTGTGTTCACAATACATTGGGCCAGCTGCTCAGCAGGGCACCAAGAAGCATGTGGAGATCACTAGAGTAGTCGTGTCTGTCAGTGATTTCCAGCTTCAAGCCCCATTGGACAGGTATGTCATATACAGTTACATTAGTCCCAAGCTAGACCAATGCAACTGTATAACGTGCTGATGCCTGGAGTTATTCTTTAAAGCTGAACTCTAGGTGGATTTAAAAGACACACATTAAAGTGGTAGTAAAGTCTGGGAGGGAAAAAAATAAATTCCCCCTACAAGTTAAAAGCATCGCATACTAGCAAGTTATAAAAGACTTGCCTTAAAACAAAGACCTCGATTGGCACGCTGTTACTACTGATGAGGCTTCCATCTTTACCCAGTCTTCCTTCTGGGTTCACAGGCTCCAGCCGTTTGAATGGCCAGACCAAAATGACGTCACTCTTACAGGAGTCATGGTTGCGGCATAAAGCTCTGAAGGCATGGCCTACTCAGTATGCTGTCCCTTCAGAGTGCAGGGCACATGCAATGGTGATGTCACCGGCTGCAAAATCAGTGAACGTTTAGGAGATATTCCTTGTACCTACGCGTAAACTTTATCATAAGCTTACCTGTAGGTACAAGTCCCCAAGCGGTGTTTACTACCGCTTTAATGCACCACTAGGCATAGTGCACACAGTCAAAGTATTTGAATTTTGCCTGGTATCAGTCTCTTGCAGTCACTGTTGAATGGAAGTAGCAGAACAAGGAGCCAATCCATTCATGTGCTGACAAGAAGCTTGCTATGAGGAGGAGAGGTCAGAGTGACATGCAGATGAGCTCATCACTGTACTGCTTCTCCTCTCACTGTCCTTTCACTGTTCAGTAGAAGATGGCTATTATCCACTACGACTTCAGTAATTGACATATAAAGACAAGGATAGTGCATTTTCACTGATCACATTTTACAAGCCTCCTCATTTAAACACTCTCGGAAAGCAAGGTGTTCCCTTTTAATGCAGAAACAGACAGTAACATATTTTTTTAATTACCTTTAATTACCTTTTTCATATCTCCAGCACTTTGATCCAGGAAATATGGTGAGGGTGATGATTGGCTTTTTGTGAGAACTCCGTGATGAGACGTGATGCACAGATATATGTGAGACATCAGGACAACTTGATAAACACAGTGGTGTGCATGACCAGGACGTGCCATAAATAGTGCTGACAATTACATGCCGTGTTATGCTGCTGCACTATTTCTGGATGTAGTTGAGAATAAACACCAGTCTTGAGACCAGTAGTGGGTCGTTTCAGGCATGATCCGCCCGCCCTGTGGGCAAACTTGTGGTAGCACGCTCTATTAACTTTTAAGCTCTTTTTAGCTGAACTTACACTGAGCCTCTGGAAGCTGGAGAATGGTGGAGCCAGTAGTGGTTGATCAGCAGGGAGAACAGTAATGAACAGGACATATTGTGTATGTCTGAATGGTAATTACTCATAACAGTGGCTGGTCAGCTGGTTCATGGGCTGCTTAAAGACTTCAGATCTGATAACAGCATATGTGGGCACCCTTAAAGCGGTTGTATATGCGTTTTTGGTGTTTTTTTTTTTTTTTAAACTACCTGCAAGACAAAGTCCTAATGAGCTAGTATGATTAGCATACTAGCTCATTATGCATCACTTACCTTAGATCGGGCCCCCGACGCCGTCCTCTTCTCCCCCTCCAGCCGCAGCCATCTCTCCACAGATACCCTTCCGGGTATCGCCGCTCCGGCCAATCACAGTGCCGCTGCGGCGCTGTGATTGGCCAGAGCAGCGAAGACGTCGCTCCGCCCATGCGCGCGGGACACTTCAACTGTGGCGAGCCATAGTTGTGAATGGGGATTCACCCTGTAAATGCACCGTTGTCTACGGCGCGCATGCGCCGTAGACAGCGTTGTAAAACGTTCTTTGCAAATATCTCCTAAACCGTGCAGGTTTAGGAGATATTTCTTGTACCTACAGGTAAGCCTTAATCTAGGCTTACCTGTAGGTGCAAGTTGTAACTGAGGGTATACAGCCGCTTTAACAGTGACAAACAACTGACCAAAAGGACACGTTGTCAGTTGAAGCATTAACTTTACTCTGTGCTGATAATGGAGACCTTCCAGCAATGGAGACATTTCTGATTATCGGACCATTTTCTACATCTTATCACATACAAAAAAAATGTTACCTTGTTATTATTTTCATTCAGCCTGCAGGCCCAATGAAGACAATCTAAAATGTTCTTCAAGTTAGGCTAAACAGCACAGATGGACAAATCTCCTGCTGAGACCATTGTGTTCTGACAGCCAATGCTGGCGGCTGTCAGAATACAGTGGATGCTGCAAACAGTGACTTTAGCTAATTGGCTGCAATCACTGTTTAACCTAAAATTTTCAGATCAGCTCCTTCAATTTCTGGATCAAAGGGATGTCACGTGGTACGGTGCCAACAGGGCCCTGCCTGAATTTCAGCTGCTTTATCAGTGTATGGACAGCTTTACAATGACTGGACAGTGAAAGGCGAACCAGCGCACCAATGAGTTCTCTGTCGCTCCCCTCCTATCAGTATGCTATTTATACTGATTTTCCCTCCCCGTTTCGAAACTCTGCTGTTCCCTTTTTTTCCAATTTTGATATGTTGCAGCCTGATACTACAATTGTATTTACATTCATTTATTTTCCTGATTACACGCTGTTGTGCTTTTTTAAGGAAAGTTTCCCGCACATTTTTATTAAGTAATTTTTAACGAAGATATTTTTAAGATACAAGATCAATCGATACGACACAGTCTATATATGCGAAACTTGTTCACGGAGACGGGTGATCATACTTAATAGTCACATTTATTGGTTGACAGAAAACAAATATTTACATGAAATTAAAATACAGATTGCATTATTTGAACATTTGACAATTAATGGAAATACCCTCAAAATGGGCGTAATAGTACCTTGGACACAATATCACCATGATAACTTCTTCAGTAGAATCAATAACCTTATATTTGACAATTTAACAGAATGTCTGAATTTCACACACCCAGCCGTTACTATGCTGCAGGTAAGCAACGTTGAACAATGCGAAATACTTTAGACATTTGTTTGTCAATAAAAAGCAACTATGCAAAAAGTAATATATAATAAAAATTGAATATTAGAGAAAAATCTATGAAAAGGCGATTATTGATTCTGGAGAATGATTATCAATACTAGAATATTCAATACATCAATGGTTAAGAGAACATACAAGATAAAATCAACATGGCATATTTACCCATTCCAAAATGGCTATTAGTCTGGATTTAAGATAGCTACCGGGTTCAGGAATCTCCTTGGAGGTTAAAGTATATTTCCAGTCATGGCTGTCAGTCTATCTGGGAAGATGTTTCTCTCCCAGTGTCCCTTCCCCAGGGTGGGTCCCTGAGCTCTCAGGTTCCCCCGAGCTGTCCTCTCTCACTATCTATCTAGCTTCTTAAATATCCTCTCACACAATAAGATCATAAAATTTGTAATATGTTCAGCCCAAGAGGTATGTGTCTCTTTCCTATAGGCCTAACTGTTGTAAATGTAATTGCGCCTTCAACCACCAGGGGTCTCACATGTGTTTTGGGGCTGCTCTGTAAAGTAATATATTTTATTTTATACTGTATATTTTACTTTAGTGGAAATATCTATATCTTTAATATTTGGGAATTCAACTAACCCCATACTATCAAATTGCCTAGCATAATTATTGATCAATCACTTGCATAAAATGGTGATATATATGCATATCATTGTATATCTGCAAATTTAGTCCATTTGAAAAGGACACAAGTTATATGTGTATATATATATATATATATATATATATTAATCAACATCACATACAGTTTTTATCTACCTGGATACCTGTATAATTTGGGTATCCAATCAATATTTGTTTATCTAAGCATTTCAATTCTAATACATTCATATCATAATCATATATTTGTCTTAATACTAATTTGTTCCTAAAACAATTCTATTAATAATCACCCTATATTTATTATGTTTTCTTTATAACCGATTTCATCAACTCATCAGATACTAACTCATAGTTTTCTTTTGTGACCTACGCATCTCACAGATATTCTGAATGATTTATATTCACTGTCTTCTGAATATATATATATATATATTTTTAACATAGGTCGGTTTGCCTCTATTTTTAAAATCATGTTTTGAAATGGACTTTGAACAGTCCGATTCATGTTTTGATAGCTTAGCTATGTACACAATTCCTAGGACTCCACATAATAGGCTTTGTCGGGCAAGGTGTTGGCTTTAGAATTTTTGTAGTGATGGTTGTAAATTGTCCAAACAACCTTTACTTCAGCACAAAGGATTCTTCCCAGTCAGGACCACCTCCAAGTGATGACACCTCATAAATTTGGACTTCTCAAACTAATCAACAAAAATAAGTACACACCTTGTGTTTGGTGACAAAGGCTACCATTGTTCCTGTTCTCTTTTTGGCTTCAATACAGGCTTGTAAAAACCCCTTGAATAGAATGGTTGTAGTAATTTAGAATACATGAGTTTCCTGTGTCTTAGAGGTTTTCGAAAGGTCAATTATGGTGACCTCACAGTTCACGTGTCTTTTTGACATTATACATTTCTGTCATTGAATAGTAAATATATTTCTTCATAAATTCATAACAAAGCCCCCCTTGGAAATTTGTCGGTTGCCGGAAGTCATCTGACAGATTTTCCCAATGCAACTTATTGAAGAAATATGGCTTTGTTTGGGCCTTGTAAGTCGAGTTGTGAAAATGGATCCGGATTGTGGATATATTTAGAAGGTATAGACACCTGCAGATGGGTGTAATTTTTTTTTTGGAAAACAAAAATGGGTTTGTGATCGATGTGTGCATCTCAGGGCCGTCATCCGTTCTTTGGCGGGAAATGGATCACTCCGGGCACCTTTTGGTTCTTGGCTGTCCTGGTGGGTTTTGTCCCTGTAGACTGGCCATCAATGATGTCCCTGGATTCCACATACGGTTCCTTCTCTGGATGTTTCACACATGTTGGACTCTCGGTTCTGTTGACCGGCTCATGGACATATTGGTTCTGTAAAGGAAAATAGATTCCATGAGAAAAACATATATGTCCTTTTTCTTTTTATATGATTTTGAGATATCCATGTCAAGCAGGTATCCTGGGCTTCCTCTGAGCCCCCCTCTTTCCCATTGTGTTATCAGTCCTTTAACTAAACACCTTGGATATAAAGACAATGTATGACACATTTGCTATGGGAGACCAAGCTCCAGGGCTCATTATCATGAGGACATTTATTAATAGCTGTGGATACCAGACATTTATGACTGACTTATGTTCTTCAGAACCATTTTTTTTTTTTTTAGCTTAATTGGTTCTGGAGTAACAATAAAAGCATTTCAGTTTGACATGTAAGTGACAACTCACTGTCAGTAATAAGATATTTGGCATTATAGTCAACCTTCTACTTGTGAGGAATAAAACAAATAAATTCTCCCCCCTTTGGGGTGTCAATATAACTCATTTGAGGCAATCAAACTACCTTATGCGGGTGACTCCTCATCTTTTACCAAAATATCAAACCATTTAGGCCTCCTGATATTAATGTCTTTAGGATTCGGTCTTCCTCTGGAATTACCGTCTTCGTCGACTTCTTGAAATTAGGCTGTTTGGAGCGACCTGTTTATGTCAGAGGAATGAAGTGACCACTGAAAAATAGGAGAATAATTAATATCTAACAACCACAATCCCCCGGAAGGGATTTCAGGATCCTCATTACTGTGACCTGGGAGAAACATAGTGTTAGAACCTCTGCTTCCTATATCTTTATTCAGTGCATTCCTCTGATTTATTTTAACATAGGCGCTTAAAAGGCTCTGTGGCCCTTGGCTGGCCACAGGATTTGCCCCTTGAAGGATTTCTTTTCATGTTCATTTTAGCCATGAAACCATTGATACACTCGTGGTTTTTAATCTATTCAATTAATTAAGTCAATCTATTTATTTATTTCACAAATTGGCACAACACACTGAACTAAAGTAACCAATTGGTCCACACCATTTGCCGGTGTACTATAGAAAGTTCAACATTTTAGATCCTATATATCTGTTCCTAATTTTACCAAGCTTCGGTTTGCACGGATTATCAAACCATATATTGTATGAGGTTTATGCGCACTGCAGCCATCTATACCTCAGCAAATTCACCTTTTGAAGGAAGTTTTAATACACTAAACACTGTTTTATTTATTTTATCACGTATTCATATATCACATATTATTCACGTTTTGCGCAGAGGTCTCCTAGATAACTTATTTTAAACAATCTATTGAGTTTTTAAGGTTGATTTAAGCGCACCTATTACACAAAAATGTGTACTTGTCTTTAACTTATTTTACGTGTGGGAACACTATTATATGGGTTGCAGCTACATCATTTGGTTATCTTAAATATCGGTTGCATCTCTGATTTTAAATTCATAGTAGCGCTTGAGTACATGCATTCAGTACTTATTCAAACCGTGTAACATATCCGTAATTTTGTCTATTTTGGTTTCTGTATTGCTTATAAACTGATCAGAATTTGGTTGTGGGACCCGGTTTCTGTACTTTCTGGGGACTACTGGCTCAGTTTGATCAGACATATCACCATCAGAAACATTGTCTTGATTTTGGGATAGTTGTCTGGGCCTTAGTTGTTCCCTATTGTTCTGGGGATTTTGAGGTGTCCTACCCTGTAGTTTCTCCCTATTTACCCGTGTAGGCCCCCGAAGCCAATTACACCGGTAAAGGTGAGGGTGTCTACCCTTAGGTTTAAATCTGACCCGTTGGAGGTATACCCTATAGTTTCTCCTAAACCTCGGGTCTGGATCCTTTGGATGAGACTCCTGAGGTGGTCTTTGAACTCCCCCTCTAAAGGGTACTCTCTGCTCCCCCCTTCTGATGGGTGGGGACATTGGTTTCCCACTGGGGAAACTCGGTAGCATCTCTCTTCTGACTATATCAGCGTATCTCTTTTTCTTGGTTTTGGACTGTAATGATTGAGGAGATACATAAAATTCATCCACAAATTTCATTATAGGGCTTTCAGGCCTTCCATTGTTTTCACCAGTCTGTTGGATAGAGTACAAATTGTTACTCTCTTTTACCAAAGACTCCAGTGAACACCCCCCTTTGTAATCTTTCGCTAAATTTACTTTTACGTGGGTAGGCGGGGCCTCGAAGAACATGGGTTCAAACCCAGGTTTATCATAACCTGGCTCCTTTTCTGCTAAGTGGTCATCACTTTTGAGCACAGCCATAAATTCAAAGGGGCTTTCATTATTGGTACATGTGATATTGTGTATATCCGCGCTAGCCGCATTAACATTTTTGTGCGGGACAAATTCTAGATGACAGACGTTTTTAATTTCTTGCCAGGCAGTACCCAACAGACTTTTTAAATCTTCGCAAAATGGACGGTGTTTGGTTTCAAATACCCACGGTAAGAAATTAATCCTAGATTGGTCATCATTTAGGCCTAAAGCTGATAAAGCATTTTCATAGGCCTCAATGTGGTCAATAATGCACACGGATCCCTCTTCCTTAAACACTGGGACAGCATCTTTTAAAAATTCTATTATTTCTGAGGCGTCCTGTTTAGGGGTGCCTGTAGTTTTCTCTGATCCCAAAGAAAACTGATTAGACCTACTTTTATGTGGTGGTTCAATTTTTACCCCCCTTTGCTCTACAGATGGCTTGGGGTAGAACATGGTAACTTTTTCTAATTCCTCTTCATTATGTAACTCCCAAACTTTAGGTTGAGAGTCAAATTTTGGAGTATTATCAGATTCTATACTTTCAGGGTTAAGCATCTGAGCATTAGGCTGGGGCATAAACTTCCCTTGTTCTTTTAATTCTTCTGGCTGCTTAATTAGGGATTCCTGTCCTGACCTAAGCTGATTTGTTTCTTCTTTTAAATTTCCACTGCATATTATTCTGCAACTTTTTAAATTTCCACTGCCTATTACTCGGCAACTTTTTAAATTTCCAATGCCTATTACTCTGCAACTTTCGTCAGGAGACTCGTTTTCCTGCAGAAAACTCTCCTTCTCTCTTAATTGTTTACACTCTTTATTTAATTGGTGACATTCTTCCAGCATTATTATTGCATTATTTTGCATCTGTTTTATTTCATATTTCATCATTGTCACTGTAGATTCATCATAACAATCTGTCTTGTCATTAATTTCATTTAGCTTTTTAGTGGGCTCATATTCCCCTTCTATTAAATGGGACTGGGGTTCTAAGATATCACTCTCCTGTTGGGTATATTGACTTTTAAACTCACTATAAAGATACATCAGGTTATCGCTTAATTCAAAATGCATGGGATCAGGCCTTTCTATTTCCTTTGTCTCAGAGGAGCTGTCTGTGAGTTCATCGCTTTGACCTTCCACGTTCCACACGTCTTTTATTAACTGACGGGCGTGGTTTATAAGGCCTTCAATGCCTGCTTCTAGACTAGTCTCGTTAGACAAACTTTTTTCGGCATGATTTGTCATGTTAATTTTTGAAAACATATCCAACATTTCCTGTACTTGTATCAAATTTGTCTGAGTACTCATATTACCACTAAGGACTGACTCTTGATAATCCCCATCAACATAAAATTCACTTTGACCAGACATTTTTCTTGGCAAAAATATTTTTTTTTAAAAAATTAATAATTAATAATTTCATGCAAAATATTATTTCTGTCACCACCGTAACTATGACTGATCCTGTACAAAATATCGACGTTATCTCAGCAGCGCCTCCATTTAATATGTTGTGCTTTTTTAAGGAAAGTTTCCCGCACATTTTTATTAAGTAATTTTTAACGAAGATATTTTTAAGATACAAGATCAATCGATACGACACAGTCTATATATGCGAAACTTGTTCACGGAGACGGGTGATCATACTTAATAGTCACATTTATTGGTTGACAGAAAACAAATATTTACATGAAATTAAAATACAGATTGCATTATTTGAACATTTGACAATTAATGGAAATACCCTCAAAATGGGCGTAATAGTACCTTGGACACAATATCACCATGATAACTTCTTCAGTAGAATCAATAACCTTATACTTGACAATTTAACAGAATGTCTGTATTTCACACACCCAGCCGTTACTATGCTGCAGGTAAGCAACGTTGAACAATGCGAAATACTTTAGACATTTGTTTGTCAATAAAAAGCAACTATGCAAAAAGTAATATATAATAAAAATTGAATATTAGAGAAAAATCTATGAAAAGGCGATTATTGATTCTGGAGAATGATTATCAATACTAGAATATTCAATACATCAATGGTTAAGAGAACATACAAGATAAAATCAACATGGCATATTTACCCATTCCAAAATGGCTATTAGTCTGGATTTAAGATAGCTACCGGGTTCAGGAATCTCCTTGGAGGTTAAAGTATATTTCCAGTCATGGCTGTCAGTCTATCTGGGAAGATGTTTCTCTCCCAGTGTCCCTTCCCCAGGGTGGGTCCCTGAGCTCTCAGGTTCCCCCGAGCTGTCCTCTCTCACTATCTATCTAGCTTCTTAAATATCCTCTCACACAATAAGATCATAAAATTTGTAATATGTTCAGCCCAAGAGGTATGTGTCTCTTTCCTATAGGCCTAACTGTTGTAAATGTAATTGCGCCTTCAACCACCAGGGGTCTCACATGTGTTTTGGGGCTGCTCTGTAAAGTAATATATTTTATTTTATACTGTATATTTTACTTTAGTGGAAATATCTATATCTTTAATATTTGGGAATTCAACTAACCCCATACTATCAAATTGCCTAGCATAATTATTGATCAATCACTTGCATAAAATGGTGATATATATGCATATCATTGTATATCTGCAAATTTAGTCCATTTGAAAAGGACACAAGTTATATGTGTATATATATATATATATATATATATATATATATATATATATAATATATATTAATCAACATCACATACAGTTTTTATCTACCTGGATACCTGTATAATTTGGGTATCCAATCAATATTTGTTTATCTAAGCATTTCAATTCTAATACATTCATATCATAATCATATATTTGTCTTAATACTAATTTGTTCCTAAAACAATTCTATTAATAATCACCCTATATTTATTATGTTTTCTTTATAACCGATTTCATCAACTCATCAGATACTAACTCATAGTTTTCTTTTGTGACCTACGCATCTCACAGATATTCTGAATGATTTATATTCACTGTCTTCTGAATATATATATATATATATTTTTAACATAGGTCGGTTTGCCTCTATTTTTAAAATCATGTTTTGAAATGGACTTTGAACAGTCCGATTCATGTTTTGATAGCTTAGCTATGTACACAATTCCTAGGACTCCACATAATAGGCTTTGTCGGGCAAGGTGTTGGCTTTAGAATTTTTGTAGTGATGGTTGTAAATTGTCCAAACAACCTTTACTTCAGCACAAAGGATTCTTCCCAGTCAGGACCACCTCCAAGTGATGACACCTCATAAATTTGGACTTCTCAAACTAATCAACAAAAATAAGTACACACCTTGTGTTTGGTGACAAAGGCTACCATTGTTCCTGTTCTCTTTTTGGCTTCAATACAGGCTTGTAAAAACCCCTTGAATAGAATGGTTGTAGTAATTTAGAATACATGAGTTTCCTGTGTCTTAGAGGTTTTCGAAAGGTCAATTATGGTGACCTCACAGTTCACGTGTCTTTTTGACATTATACATTTCTGTCATTGAATAGTAAATATATTTCTTCATAAATTCATAACAGCTGCCTGGCCAAACTGAGCAATCTGTCGAGAAGGCCCTAGTACGAGAGGTGACTAACAACCAGATGGTCACCCTAACTCTTGTAAATTTAGGAGAGCCTCTATAGTAGAAGCACATGGATTCTAATGGATGGATAGAGAGCAGGAGAGCTTGGAGGTAGCCCACCCCTTCTTAAAGGCACAGGGGCACACTAGACACCCAACACATAGCAGAATGGCCGCAAAGGTCTCCAGTATGTCCCCTCACCAATATTACATCAATAACAAACAACTGGCCACTGCCCCACCTATAAATGGCCTTCAAACCAATAAGCACATGGAAGGGCATGCAAAACAAAACCAGAAATATTCCCAGCTCAACTCACCAGCCAGCCAATCTGCTACCAACCGAATTATCCTGTCTAACAGTTTGTGTTAGAAACAGGGGTTTAGTTAGTTATCTTACCATCATCTCATGTCTGTACATTTTACATTGGCCATAGATGGTTCAATTTTCTTTCCTTCAACCACGGCTTGCAGGAAAAAAATTAGCTGGATTCCCCCATCAACACAGTTAGTGTTGATGGCGGAATCCTTTCCCGTAGCTATTGTGTAGACCAGGTGGGGGGAACCATCCTGGCCAGGAGACCATACAGTGATTATTGCTAGCAGCTATAGCCACTGACAAAAATTGCATAAAAAAAAAAATCTGACAGGCTGGTTGTACCTGAGTCAATCGATCAATCAACTTGGGTACAATCAGCCTGCCCATACATGGTTCGAATCCCGGCAGGCTCAGCAGGGATTCAAACAGTCTACTGCCAGCTTTAGGCTTCTGGACCCTAAATGTGTACGGTCTATAGCTCGCAGTAAATTTGTTGGTGCTTAGAGATGTAGGCACAAATGGACTGCCTTGCAGTGCCTTTTATCCTAGCTAGTGCCCTACACAAAAATACATTGGGCACACAAGCACCAACACTTAGGTCACACATAGGATTGGGAAGGCCTGATGCTGATTTATCTAGGAGATAATTGGGCAAGTATTTGTAACATGCAGTAATTGTGCCCTCTGAGAACTCATTCATAGACATCATTATCCAATGTGCCTGAAGACGGCTCTGTTGGGAGTTTGCCATCTGAGCACCTTAAGATGTAAAGCCTAATGCCGCCTACACACGACCGGACTTTCCAGCAAACTTGGTCCGACGGTCTTCCCGACAGACTTTCTGAACGAACGGACTTGGCCACATACGAACGGACTAAGTCCGGTCGAAAGTCCGTTCGTTCAAACGTGGTGACGTAAACGGGACAAATAGCCAGTAGCCAATAGCTGCCCTTGCGTCGTATTTGGTCAGTCGGACCAGCACACAGAAGAAAGGTTTTTCCCGATTTTTGAGTTCGTCGGATAGATTTGAAACATGTTCTATTTCTAGGTCCGCCGGAATTTTCCCCCGAAAAACGAACTGATTAGCCCACACACGATCGGATTGTAGTTTGCCGGAAAGTCCGGTCGTGTGTATGCGGCATAATGTTCACAAAACTTTAACGCCAGCCTACGGCACTCTGTTTTCAGCCATGTGACTATAATTTTTACATTTCATTGGGCTCAAAATAACTATCATAACTTTTGGAAAATAAGAATACTTATGGTGTTTTAGCTTTGTGAATAAAGCATTGTAAGTAAAGTATGCATCAGACAACATAACATGAATTGCAGGAGGTTCCAGTAATCATGCACAGCCACAGTTGACTATTCAGCTAAGCTATTACAATGGTTGTCTGGCAGCAAGTGCACTGACAGATTCAGATGTGACTGATTTAATCCAAGAATAATATTTGCAGGTCTCACCTATAAAACCGCAGCTTTGCAGAAGCTACTAAAACCTTTAATGCTCACGAATTAGACTAAGCTTTGATTTTTGTCTACATAGACCAAAAGCCAGATTACCTTTTGTCAACGCTGCATTGATGTCTCCCTGAAAAATGGTACTTTGACTTAGTATATTAAAAGGTGACAATACCAATGAAAACATATCATCTGTATGGGAGTGAAAGAGAAGAAAGATTTGTCAGTACCGTAAAAGTAGACAAGTAAGCTGGCCTCCTGCTACTCGGAATTTAAAAAAACAATAACAATGACATAAACATTGTTGAAGAGGAACTTCACTGTGGTTTCGGAAAATCCAAAGTCAGCAGTTACAAGTATGTTATCCACGCCCAAGTGAAGAATAAGGAAGTGAGAGGAAATATGACCAATAACAAAAATATTGGCTCCTGAAAAGAAAAATAAGCTATTTCTTAATAGGCTTGGGAATGTTACCGTTTAATTTTCTGGTGACCTCCTGCGTAGAGTTTGGGGTGCCTTTAAAAACCTCCCTTAAAGTTACAGGTTTCTTTGAATTTACCCCCTTGTAGCATAACTCAGTATACCCGGAACTGGCTAAACTGAGGGAGTTTTGTGAATGGAGGAAAAGGGGCGTATTATATCTAGCTCAATTATTCTTAGGCAAAGTATTCAAATCTCATGATCAACTACAATCGGAGTTCTCACTGTTTTATAAGCAATGCTAGCAATACTTGCAACTTCGGAATGCAATCCAAATGCAGAATCGTACTCGAGCGCTTCATAAATCGGACACCCCACTAGTTACAGAGGTGGTATCCACGTTGGAGAAGAGCGGGTTGATTTCCAGTGTATATATACGTGGCTGCTTTCCTCCATTCAGGATCCTGCTTCTCTTAGGAGTAGGTTGTCATGGACTTGAGGGTTTTGGGGGGGGATAAGTGGGGAGCAGTGGGATATGGCCTTCGAATCAGTTTCTTTAATTTCCCTGTCCGCCTCCCACAAACTTTCTCAACTTTTTATTCTCCACAGGGCCAATAGAACACCAGCTAAGCTGTTTGATTGGGGTAGGAGGGATTCACCTTTGTGCCCTAAATGTAGCTCAATGCCATAGAGGTGATTTTATACATATGATTTGGGGATGCCCAAAACTCATACGTTACTGGACCAAGGTTATACAAACTATTTCACTAATTACTCAAGTCCCTAGTCCCTAGTCCTACTGATCCGTTAGTGTGTTTATTGGGCGCTCTAGATCCTGAATTGTACCCACCAGGTGTCTATACTATGATATCCCATCTTCTGTATTTCACTAGAAAACTGATTTGCTAGATACTGGATGGCCTCCACTATACGGACCATGAAACAATGGGTGAACTGAATGTTAATTCTTTGTTATTGAGAGAGCAACTTGCCTATCTGCAATGCTCTGCGTGAATTTCTTCTGGTTTGGCAGGGTTGGCTATATACCCCAGGATTAGCCCCACCACAATTGGTGATGGATAGGTTGCTACAGATGTGGGTACTACCGATGGCACTCTATAAAGTATTATGTTTCTGATGACCCCACCTGTTAAAAACTGCTTTATTTATATCTGTTATGTTACTATATGTCCTGCAATTTTCAAGTCTGCGAGACAGACTATTACCGGTTTCAGCTCCTTGATTTGCAAAGTTTTTGATTTGAAGAATAGAGGGAAAATCTTCCAATGGGCCCACTAGTTCTCCCTTGCTCTATCCAAAATGGAAAAAAAATAAATAAAAATTTTGCCTATAATACTACTTTGACTCTAATCATATGCAAATAGCAGTTTTCTTAAATAAGCTTACACTTAAAGTAGATGTAAACCCAATAACAATAATTGTCTATAATTAAAGTGGTTGTAAACCCTTAGATATACCCAGTGAAGTGATTGCCCTCCGGTGATACAAACCAGGAAACCAATCCTCCTACATAAGTTGTACATGTTGATCTGCTGACTTCTCTTCTCTACATCTGTTAAAAGTCTAGAATTCAGAAAAAAGGAGCAGAGAGCTGATGTTACCATGCATGTACCAGTCTGTACCAGTCTGTATTGGATATATTAGGTTGAACCCACACTGCAAGCTTAAAAAAAAGAATGTGTTGTGTGCTAAATGCGTGCTTAGAGCGATTATCTTCTCTGGATCAGACAGAGTATTGTTATGTATATACTGTGCCATTTTTAAATTCTAGTTACTACTTTTGAACCTGGTTCCTTTTATTGCAACATGTATACCCCTGAGTTCTATTGCCCTGGTGTATATGTCATTTGCTGCCTTTTGAAGTTGGTTCTTTGTTGTAACGTGTATACCCATGGGTTCATATTATCCATTGCTCTGGGGTATTTACCATTTGCTTTCTTTGAACTTTTTACTATATTGTAACATGTATACCCTTGGGTTCATATTAGCACTTATACCCTGGTATGTTTGCCATTTGCAGTCCTTGAATCTGGTACTTTATTGTAACCTGCAGACTCCTGGGTTCATATTATTTATCACTTGCCCTAATATTGTTCAGAACATACACTTGTTAGCACATCACCATCCTTTATTCAACTTCATGGACTGATTTATGACAAGTGTGTGAGAGGTAAGCAGTAACACTGTTTTCTTTGCTCATCTTTGAGTGGAGATGAGATCTTTTTTTTTAATTTTTTTTATTTGTTCATGAAATCTGTTCAACTATGCCCCCAGTTCAATGACTGGCGGGGGAGGCATTGTAGAGAGAATCGTCATTATTTTGATTTATTTAATTTTTTCTGTTAAATTGGCACTTTACCCATAACAACTTCATAATAAATATTCTTTAGCAAGAAACATACATTCCACATAAATAATTATGCCCCAAAAATGTGTGTGCTGTAAATTGCCTCCAGCATTGCTTCTTGCTGAAGGTTGCCATTTTACTGAAGCCCAGAGCCCTGAACAGCAGTAAATCTTTAGGCTGTCAGCACATCAGCCTCTACAAATTTGGCAGTACCCAAAAATAGAGAGCAACTGAGCACGTGTAGAGCAGTGCATAACCGTATAGGCACTTTTCAATGTTTTTTTTCAATGTTTTTATACCTGCAAAAGAGTCCAGCATGAAGTGTTCTATTAGGACTTAATTTTCTTTTAACCACTTGAAGACCAGGCCTTTTCTGGCACTTTTTGTTTACATGTAACAGTTTTGTTTTTTGTTTTTTTGCTAGAAATTTACTTAGAACCCCCAAACATTTATATATATATATTTTTTTAAATCCGAGTCCCTAGAGAATAAATTGGTGGGTTTTGCAATTTTTATGTCTCACTATTTTTGTGCAGTGGTTTTTCAAACGCAATTCTGGGGTAAAAAATAATTTTTTTTTAATTTAAAAAACACAATACATAACCCAATATTTTAGTAAAATATAAAAGATGATCTTATGCCGAGTAAATAAATACTAAACATGTTATGCTTTAAAATTATGCACGGCTATACAGCGGCGACAAATGTCAATTTTACTATCCATAGGCAACGCTTTAAAAGTCTTAACAGGTTACCACTTTAGATTTAGAGGAGGTCTAGTGCTAGAATTGCTGCCCATGATCTGATGTTCGTGGCTATACCTCACGTGTGGGATGATCGCTGTTTGTGTGCATGCGGGACCGATGCACAGGTTCGCCTTTGCACGCTAGAACGGAGGGACAGGGTGCTTTAATTTTTTTTTTTTTTATTATTAATTTATTGACATTTTTTTTTATTTTGACACTGTTGCTTTAAAAAATTTTTTTTGCTGTCACAAGGAATATAAACCTCTTTTGTGACAGCAATAGGCAGTTGACATCCGGGTAAATCGGAAGTGGTGTCATGTCATCGCTTCCGGTTTACCATAGCAGAGATCCTGGCTTTGTATGAGTCTAGGACTAGTGGCCGGACATGCTGGCTAGTAGCTCAGGTCTCCAGGTGGGACGGGAGAGCCTGAGAGGGCTACGGAAGGCGGCAGGAGGTGGGCGATGTCCCCTCCCGCTGTTTGTAATGGCAATCGAGCAACTAGTTAGCCGCTCAATTGCTATTACAAGAAAGCAGACCATCGGCCAAAAAAAACGGTACTGTATAACCACTTGAAGTCAAATGATGTACTAGGTATGTGATTTGGTGGCAAGTGGTTAATGTTGAAGTGTGTTAGTATGTGTGTTAGTAATGTTCTGTATGTGTTGCTTCGAGAGGAAGTATCAGGCCTAACATTTTTGGTTGAACCCGCTGAGGAAAGAGGGTGTAGTTGGACTTGCACGTTGGGCATCATGCACACAGGATGTTTTGCAAACTCTACTAGAAGCCTTTCCTCCTGACAGCAGTGTTTTGGCAGAAAAAATGCCGAACTCTTTTAAAAGTACAAGCGTTTAGGCCTGTTTACCGCCGCCAAGCACTTGGGTGGCAATTCATTTAATTGGCCAGAATAATATTTTATTCTGGCCATTAAAGCGGAGTTCCACCCATATGGAAGTCAGCAGCTACAAAATGTATAGCTGCTGACTTTTATTAACCGGACACTAAACTGTCCCGCGGTCCAGCGATGCGGGCAAATGAAGCCCCGCTCCTCTCCCCCTCGGTGCCGGCATTGTCACTGTGGGCGCCCGGCTGTGGCTTCACAGCCGGGCATGTGCTGTGCATGCGCGAGCCACGCTGCACACTGTGACTGGCCGGGCAATCATCTGGGACCTGGGACCTGTGACGTGTCCCAGATGATTGCTGAGAGGGAGGGGGAGAGGTGATCTTTCTTCCGGCTCTGCGGGGCCCTGGGAGGAAGTGGGAGCTGGATCCCTCTAAAAAGAGGGTATCCACTCCCCCCCTCCCCCCTCAAAAATAAGGATTTGGCACGTCAGGGGGTCACCTTCACTTAGGTGGAAGTTCCATTTTTGGGTGGAACTCGAGCTAAACGCACCTAACATTGTAACTCATTTACAGGCATCAAGCATTTTTTCTGCCAAAACTCTGCTGCTCCTGGAGGCACTGGCCGTTTTTTTTTTAGCCTCTAAAAGCCCCTGCCACTAAATGCTGCTAAAAGCCTGTGTGCATGGACATATGCAAGGGAGTTTAGCGGCAGGAAAATAAAACTGCCTGACGCTCCTAGAAGCGGCTGCAAAAACATCCAGTGTGCATAAGGTCTTAGTGGAGGTTTCAGTAGTCTCCCAAAATCTTCCTGGCCAGTTTCTACTTCAAACCAGGAGTTCTGTATTTGCATAAGGGCTATTGTTTACCATAATGGAACATGGAATGGCAGCCACTAGTTTGAGTAAACCAAGGATAAAAGCAGTAATCAGAAACTGTTTCTTGAGAGGGCTTGTTCAGGGGTTTTATCATAAACCCTGGGTCAGTGACCAATCTAGTCAAAAAAGCCGTGACTGCTGAGAAGCATAGGCTCGTTATTTGACCAACTAATGTACCAAAACCTTTCCCCCCAAAAAAGACAGAGACTGATTATGTTGGAAATGGGGCAAGACCACAGGTTTATTGAACTTTTCAAATGTAACAACATTCAAAGTACCACATAACAATGCCAGTCAGTTATACCATGAGCAGCCATAATAAAAACTCAAATAGTCTAATGCCCCGTACACACGAGCGAATTTTCTGTCGGAAAAAACTTGGATGGTTTTTCCTACGGAATTCCGCTCAAGCTGGGTTTGCACACACACGGTCACAAGCAGTGACGTACAACACTACGACAAGCCGAGAAAATGAAGTTCAATACTTCAGCGCATGCGTCAAATTGTTTCCGAGCATGCGTAGGAATTTTGCACGTAGGAATTGGTACAGACGATCGGAATTTCCGAACGAAAAATTGAGAACCTGCTCTCAATCTTTTGCTGGCGGGAATCCCACCAGCAAAAGTCAGATGGAGCATACACGGTCGGAATTTCCGACCAAAAGCTCACATCAGACTTTCTCTGGTGAAATTTCTGATCATGTGTACGGGGCATAAGAGGCCTGTCTTCACCATCCATGCCAGACAGGCATTAAACTGACCCCAGAATTAAAATTGATGGTATAGCCCATAAAGCAATATCAATCAGTGGCAATGTAAAAACTGC
Source organism: Lithobates sylvaticus (assembly GCA_028564925.1). Classification (NCBI taxonomy): domain Eukaryota; kingdom Metazoa; phylum Chordata; class Amphibia; order Anura; family Ranidae; genus Lithobates; species Lithobates sylvaticus. Next base: position 98,666,673 of record CM053030.1, on the reverse strand, counting down.
CAATAAAGCGGGCAGGTGGGTGGTCAACACTTGTGGCGTCTGAATCTCCTTTAAAGTGGTTGTAAACCCATTTTTTTAAGTTTATGCTACAGGTAAGCCTATATTAAGGCTTACCTGTAGCTACCCTGGATATCTCCTAAACCTGTACTGTTTAGGAGAGATCCCCCTGTGTCTGCATGTGCCGAAGTGATCGGCACATGCGCACTGAAACAATGGCACGTCATGCCGTTGCTTCAGTTAGATATGCCGTAACCTCCGTGACGTCATTGCGGCTCCGGCCAATAACTGCGTCAGAGCCGTGATACCTGGAAGTAACCCCCCGGAGAGATGTCTTCGGCCGGAGGGGAGGCGGTGGGTCGAGAACAGCTGCGGGGGCTTCGATGTAAGGTAAGTAATACAGAATTTTTTTAAGGGTTTACAACCACTTTAAAGTAGTAGGACGTGCCCCTGCGTAGCTTTTTCTAGAGTTCAGGCTCCACCCAGTCACCTCATGTCTTAATGGCCAATTCTAATGGGAGCCACTTAACCTTTCTGTTTTAGGTAGAAGCACATGTAGCTGCCAAGTTTACAGCAGTCAAGGCTCCCTTTCACTAAGGGGGGTTAGGAGGCCTGCATTAGTGGACTGTCATCTTAAGTGTATGCGGTGTAGTGAAGACAAGAGTGACACACCAATGCCCACCCATACATATGTATGGGCACCTTTCATCTGGTTTGCAAAACCTGTTGCTTTGCGCAAAGTGGGAACAGCAGTCTTGGTAGTGCAAATAGTTTTCTAGATATTTGAACTGGCCTTTTCTAATTGAGGTGGCATATAAGCTGTGCTTAAGCCGTAAGCGTTGAATGTGCATATGATAAACTGCCCGCTGGTCTATTCTGGCCATTTCTGTCCCACAGAGGCATGGCATAAAATAACTTCCTGATCTTTGAAAAAGAGCTAGTGTGTGTCCTTAAAGCATATTCTTGCTGCTGTGACTTAATATAATAGTGATATTCATTAGAGACAGCATGGGGAACTTGTGTTAAAAGCTGCTCTGTGCTAATAATAACTGGAGATCTGCAAAGACTCTTCTCTCCTCTGCTCTTGCTAATGTATTTGTGGCACATTTTGTCCCTTGTTTACTTCTGAGTGATTTCCGTGTTTTCAGCCAGTGCCGTGTCCCAGATCCTCCTGCTATATTCTTAAAGGGGATACTTGCATTATTGAAAAATTACTTTTTATTTTGCATAAAATATCCACTATATATATATATATATATATATATATATATATATATATATATATATATATATATATATATATATATATATATATATATATATATATATATATATATATATATATATATATATATATATATAAAAATTTTTTTTTTTTTTTTTTACTACTACCTTGAATTGTTTTATGCTAAGAATAATACGAACTAGTCGAAATTCCTCCTTACTGTGCAGCTATGTATGACATTAATAGGTCCAATGATTAACAAGTAAAGGAGGTGCATAACTGGTAGGGTACAGCAGATGTCTAATGGAGGTTGGCCTCTAGAGATGACTGGGCTCTATTGCTGTGGGATGTTTTATTTTTTTTATTTTATTTCTTTAACAGAAGGAATGTTTATTAAAGTAGTAAAAGATTACACATGTAAATGCAACATTAGTGTGACATAAAGCAGTAAATCAACAGTGCTGTTATAGATCCGTTGTTCATCACCGGAACCAGTCAACATAAATTAGCTAACATTAAATGTAATACTCTGTGTCAAATTACAATATCTCATCATCGGGACGCAGGTTTACATTCACAACAACATGACTAGTGGAAAGTGCAACACACCTTTGGTGACAATGCACCACTTCGGGGGTTCAGTATGACAGAGTAGAAAGGGGGGGGGGATGGGAAGAGCCACATCCACCTTAGGTCATGAGATATATTCCCGTCAGTAAACATTTAAAAAACTGGCATCAGTGGGTTCTCATTGTTGCTAATCAAATCAATATGTGGCCACTGCCAACCTTCTAAATTGTTTGCATGTGGCATACTGTATACTAAAACCATGCTGACAATATTTTTAATATAAAAAATTGTGTTTTAGCTTCTGGGTTTTTGTACTTTTATGTTTTTTGTTGCATTTTCTTAGGGTCCTGGTAAAAAAAAAAAAGGGCTGCATATCTAGGCAGAGCATTCCATTTGGATAGGAATCCATCCCCACTCGTTCAAGTTTGTTCCTCCTATTCTTGTCACCCGGACCTCATGCCCAGTGTCTTGTTTGGTCACGTGACTTCAGCATTGGCACAGTTGTAGAGATGCTCTATGCCAGGGGTCTCCAAACTTTTAAAACCAAGAGTCAGTTTACTGCCCTTCAAATATTAGGGGGTCAGGACTGTGGCCAGTGGAAGTAAAAAATGCCTTGGAATTCATGGGAGTAAACAATGCTTGATGGTCAGTGGGAGTAAAAAAAAAATTATATTATTGGTGTCAGTGAGAGGAATAGCTGCCCATCATTGATGTTGTTTGAAGTAGTAGTACCCCATTGTTGTCAGTGGAAGGAATGGTGTCCCATCATTGGTGTCAGTGGGAGCAATACTGTACCATCATTGGTGTCAATGGAAGTAATCGTGTCCCATCATTGAAGTCAGAGGGGTGAATTGTTCCTCATCATTGGTGTCAGTGGGAGGAATAGTGGCCCAATTTTGATGTCAGTGGGAGGAATGGAGCTCCATTGTTGGTGTCAGTGGACGGAATTGTGTCCCATCTTTATCCCGGCTGGCTAAAGGCATGCAAAGGGCCACATCTGCCCCCTAGGCCGCAGTTTGGGGACTCCTGCTCCATACAGTAAACCGCTACCGTGAAATGTACAAAAGTTTCTATGGTGGGCTAAACTTAATCCCCCCAATTTTGAATTTTTGTAGCAGCGCTATTAAGGTGAGCTTTCTCAAATAAATGTGAAAGGATGATGAGATAAACACGCTAATCAAGGTGACCGTGAATGAAATAAATAAATACATACATAAATATCAGAGTGACCATGAATGAATGTCTGAAATATATAGAAATATAAAAATAAATAAATAAATAAATCAGTCCATATGCGTGAAATCAATAAATCAATAAATCAATAAATAAATAAAAAATTCAAAGTGGATCACAAATAGTGAGTAAAAAAATCTGTGAAACCAATTCCTAATTTGGCAATTAGTATTTGTAGTCCGTGTGTAAACGGGGTTTGCTCATCAAATGAGCCAGTGGAAAAAAGTGACAGTTCAGAATTGATGTGAGCAACAGTTCTAAATAAATATTTCTTGAGTGATCCGTCCACCAAAGCTTTCACCACGTGAGGGAATCGTCCCCTTCTGGGGGTACACTCACCAGAAATCTACTTTAAATAAGCCTGTAGTATAAACCAATCTGGACCTTCTCCTCCAACATCACCAGATAATTACCATCCACCAGCGCGGATATTGGACCAGAGTTTCAGACTTTGTATCCAGCATCCCTTGATCCTGACTCCAGGCGTTCCACAGGAGAACAGGAAGAAAGGACGCCGCTCATGAGCGGAACTGAAGGATCCACTTCCCACTGACAGAAAGGAACACAGGCACAGTACCGTTCTATGTTTATCCAATGCTAACTACCTTATAAATTTTGGTACGCAGATATCGTTTGGGGGGGATCTTTTGCAATAAAGGGAAACTGTTTTAAATAAAAAGTTTTTAGCAATATCACACTATGTGGCCCTCCATCTATTTTTACACATGATACAACCGCGCTGGTGGAGTCATGATCAAGGGATGCTGGATACAAAGTCTGAAACTCTGGTCCAATAACCGCGCTGGTGGATGGTAATTATCTGGTGATGTTGGAGGAGAAGGTCCAGATTGGTTTATACTACAGGCTTATTTAAAGTAGATTTCTGGTGAGTGTACCCCCAGAAGGGGACGATTCCCTCACGTGGTGAAAGCTTTGGTGGACGGATCACTCAAGAAATATTTATTTAGAACTGTTGCTCACATCAATTCTGAACTGTCACTTTTTTCGTCTGGCTCATTTGATGAGCAAACCCCGTTTACACACGGTGTACAAATACTAATTGCCAAATTAGGAATTGGTTTCACAGATTTTTTTACTCACTATTTGTGATCCACTTTGAATTTTGAATTTTTTATTTATTTATCGATTTATTGATTTCACGCATATGGACTGATTTATTTATTTATTTATTTTTATTTCTATATATTTCAGACATTCATTCATGGTCACTCTGATATTTATGTATTTATTTATTTATTTCATTCACGGTCACCTTGATTAGCGTGTTTATCTCATCATCCTTACACATTTATTTGAGAAAGCTCACCTTAATAGCGCTGCTACAAAAATTCAAAATTGGGGGGATTAAGTTTAGCCCACCATAGAAACTTTTGTACATTTCACAGTTCGATATTCTTAAGCGGCAGCTATCATTATTGTTATATACCCACATTATATGAAGACAATAATAATTTTTAAACTTCACATCATGCACATATATTTATTATAATTTTATTATTTATATTGCATCTTGCACGTATATTTACTTATTTATTTATTTAAATAACTATTTTACACATCTGGCACTATCTACAGGCTTGGTCATCCCAGGACCATCCCATATATTGCAAGTAACATATCCCTGTAGCGCAGAGCAGTGTTTATTTTTAGGAGGGCGGCACTAGTAAACACTTACACACAGTAAACCGCTACCATCCAAGTTATTTGTTTGATATCTCTTGTGAATTTCCTCTGGTTTTGTGTGTAGGCTGAACAGTAGAGTAGAGGGTTTTTAGACTTGCTGTCTGCAGTATCTCCCTCATTTCTAGCATAGTATGGAGTCTGGATATTGTAGCCCTTTAACAAGCCTAGGTTTCTATCGCCTGAATTGCATATTGTTAAATCTTTCAAGTAGCTGAGTGACAGGCCCTGTACAGCCTGACCGCGTTAATAGAGCAAAACAGAATTGACATCCTCCTGAATTACAGCTGAGGCTCAGGACATGAAGCTCTTTGAAGCACGACGAATCAGCTGACTCAGGTAGAAGGAATCTTACAGCAAACCTCTGTTCTGCATGTGAGACAAACTTCTTACATTGAGATTTTATTGCTGGGGTAGGGGCATTTATATGCTTTCCATCATTTGAATGTAAACATTTAATACTGAGATTTCAATTTTTTTTTTTATGATAGTGTATGTTATGTGGAGAAAGAAGAAAACATTCACAAATGAGTGCTAGACTTCCATTTGAGCGTGTTTTTTTTCTGATAACCTGCTGGGGTACCCATTGGAGGGCTGCTGGGGTACCCATTGGAGGGCTGCTGGGGTACCCATTGGAGGGCTGCTGGGGTACCCATTGGAGGGTGGCCTTGTCTGTTGTAAGAAGCCTAACCTGAGCCAGTGAGCTCTTCAAATGTTTTTGCTCTTACTATTTTTTGTATAAGCTCACATCATAGTCCCAGCACCATTTTGGATGCTTTTTTCTTCAGGTGGAGGAAGAAGACGCATTAATTTCCCTCTACCTGATCACTTCCATTTATTCTTATCTACCAGATCACTTTCAAGCTTTTACTAAAAAATTTTCGATGTATTTTAAATACCCTTACTGAACATAAACCTCTGTAATTCATGTACATATATTTATATATTGTCGTAACCACTAGGCCCCTTTCACACATTCTGTCAGTTTGTCAATTTTTCATCCATCCGTTGACGGATGAAAAACGGACATCAATGCATCTCTATGGAAAAACAGATGTAAATGGATGATCATCAGTTTACAATCCGCATCAAACATCATCCATTTTCTGAAACAGATCAAAGCTCTATTTTTCTTCCATTAAAAAATGGATCGGACGGAAAAAACTGATGTAAACTAACAAAATGGTCACTTTTTCATCCGTTTTTGCATTGGTAGTAGATGTAAAAAAAAAAAAACTGATGAAAAACTGATGGGCACTGATAAAAAATGGATGAAAAACTGATGAATACTTCATCCATTTGGACAAGACTAAACTGATGAAATGAACGGGCCGCATGTGTAAAAGGGGCCCTGTAGAGCCTCTCGGTCTTTTTTCAATTTTGTTCATTTTTTGTTTAGATGCTTTACATTATTTTAGGCCTGAAGATTGCTTAAAACCCTCAAATATTATATATTTTCTCAAAGCTGACACCCTAGAGCTGGGGTGTCTAACAAGCCCCATCATACCTCTGCCTTTAGGAGTCATGCTTGTAACTATCAGCCTTGCAATGCCTCATGGGACTTGTAGTTCTGCAACAGCTGGAAGGCCGCAGTTTGACACCTCTGCACTAGAGAATAATGTAGTGATAAATTTTTTTACGTCGCATGATATTAGGACAACAGTTTATGAAATGCAAAATTTCAGTAAAAAAAAGACATTAAAGTTAATTTTAGGGCACATAATCACAGTAAATTACCCACATTTTTGGGTAAAATGTAAAAGAGGAGGTTGCACTAGTAGATAACCAACATGTCAAGTATTACAATTGTGTGCAAATGGTGAAAAACACTATAGTGGTTGCTGATGCTAAAATGATTTATCTTACTCCAGAGTGCGCAGTTGTATATAACATGTGTAGGGCAATTAATGTTTTTGTGCATAGACATCCCAATGCATGTGTTTTTGTGTGTGTGTGTGTGTGTGTGTGTGTGGCATTTTTTCTTTATTTTTTCATATGTCTCTTTTAAATGTTTAACCCCTTCACCCCCGGAAGATTTTACCCCCTTCCTGACCAAAGCACCTTTTACAATATGGTACTGCGTTGCTTCAAATGGTCGTGTAATGGTGTACCCAAACCCAAACCCGTCCTTTTTTTCCCCACAAATAGAGCTTTGTTTTGGTGGTATTTGATCATCTCTGTGGTTCTTATTTTTTGCGCTATAAACCGATAAATAGCAACGATTTTGAAAAAAAAATAGATTTTTTTACGTTTGCTATAATATCCCCTAAATTAAAAAGAATTTTCTTCATCATCATGAAAAATTGCAATAAGCATATATTGATTGGTTTGTGCAACAGTTATAGCGTCTACAACCTATGGAAAAGATTTATGGCATTTTTATTTATTTTTTACTAGTAATGACGGTGATCTGCGTTTTTTAACGGTATTGCGACAATGGGGCGGACAGATCGGACACTTTTGACACATTTTCGGGACCATTGATATTTATACAGCGATCAGTGCTATAAAAATACACTGATTACTGTGTAAATGTCACTGGCAGGGAAGGGGTTAACACTAGGGGGCGATCAAGGGGTTAAATGTGTGTTCCCTCAGTGTGTTCTAAATGTATGGGGATGTGATTTACTTAGGTGATGATATATCGCTGTTCCTACTTAGTAGAAACAAAGGACATGTCTCCTCTGCGCTGACAGCACAGGGATTTGTGTGTTTACACACACACATCCTCGCGCTGGCTTTTGTGCACGCTGGTCCCCTGCCGTGCATCGACTGCGTACGCCCTCTGGCGGCCACTAAAGGGAAGAACGTACCCATATGGGATTTCGCCCAGGAGAGCCATTGTGCGGCAGTATATCTGCGTGACCCGATCGGGAACCGGTTAAACCCCTTTTTTTTTACTTTATTTCTATCACATAGGGGACCAATAGCCATACACTCATTGTAGCAGTTGTGGAAGTGATCCGGCGGCATCACAGCCACTCGTATCACAGCCACTCGTATCACAGCCACTCGTATCACAGCCACTCGTATCACAGCCACTCGTATCACAGCCACTCGTATCACAGCCACTCGTATCACAGCCACTCGTATCACAGCCACTCGTATCACAGCCACTCGTATCACAGCCACTCGTATCACAGCCACTCGTATCACTTCCACGTGAAAGCCAGCAGTCTGCTTTTATAAATGTACACTCATTCCTGGCCAGTATAGAAGCTGGGAATGTGTTTGAAAAGCATCAGATTCCAGTGCCATTGCTGGGACTCAATTAGTTAAAGGAGAAGTATGGGAAAAAAAAAAAAAACCTTCATATTGCCTCCATGCTGCAGCATCAAGATTCAGCTGTCTAACATTAAGAACTGAGGGATCACATGACCTCTGATTGCTCAGTTCTCAGTCTGCTCTGAGCAGAGAGGGGTGACTGCCAGTCAATGTCTCACGATATTCTCTTCGCTCTGATCCTCCAGTGCTCATTGGAGTGCCGGACTGGGAAGAGGACAAGAGAATCTGACTCTGGCTCTCAGCCGTGCACTGAAAGGTGGAGCCAGCTGTCAGCCAGCAACCAAGTAGATTTAAACAATCTTGTCAGGATCCTTCCAGAGCCTGGTTCGGCTCTGCCCACTATCAGCTAACTTACTTTAATTTTTATATTACACTAAGTCTACTTCTGTAACTGAAAAGAGAAGTATGGCCAAAAAAGCTTTGGCCAAACTACTCTTTTATAGTGACACTTTAAGACAACATGCAATGAGATGAGTACAGAACAAACTATACAGCTGTATCAACCCTCAATGTAAAGCATAGCTCCCAACTGTCTCTTCTTTGAAGACCTTATAAAATATCGTGAGACAGATTTTCTTGCCTAGAAGAGCAATTCTCAACCATAGATCCTCGTGAGGTTGTTAGAGGTTCCTTGAACATGGATCAATTCCTAAATTTTAGGCAAGTAACCAGTGTGACCAATTACCTTTTTAGCCATTTGTAAGGGAGCATTCTACCAACTGACCACCAGTGTAGGCCTTCTCATACTCTATCCTAATGACTATACCAAGGTAAGGGAATCCTCCTCCCACCAATCTAAGTTGGCACACCTCTACTGACCACCAATAAAGGGGGAACTTTTCAATTTGCCATCATAGTATGCGGTCCTTTCCCTTTTGACCAGCAATGTGAGAAAATGCTACAATTTTTATTGTCTTTCCATTATTATTTTTTAGAAAAAATGGTCAAGTGGAAAATACAGGACTTTAAAGGTGTTGAAATGGATTTTGTGATAAATGCAATTCTTTTTAACAAAGTATGATTATGTTGGTTTATTACTCTGGCAGAAGGTCTCAACACCTTTTCAAGTCCCATATTTTTTACTTGACCATTTTTATCTATACAATAGGTGATGTGGTGTTGATCATTACAACTGGACTCGCTTATTTGTAACGATGCCCATTATTATTTTCTGTTTCTTTAATGCTGAAAAAGATTTTGTTTTTATAGAGTAGCCCTGGGTGTCAAATACTCCCAAGTACACCACATTCCTTATTCTTTTATTACAGCTTACTGTTGATGCACCATGAGCTATAGATCTATCTAGTAATTATTAGTAGGGGGTTCCATAAGATCTGAACATTTTTTCAAAGTGAAAAGGTTGTGAATAATTGGCCTTGAGGAAAGTCATTTTTTTTCTTTTTTTTTTAATTATCCAAATCAATATCTCATAAAACATGGTAAATAATTAATTTATTGGAAGAATTATATTTTCATAATGGGCTCCCTGAGTTTCTGCTGAAGATAACCTTTCTACAATATAATTAAATTGCAGTGGTGTTGGTGTCTTGGATAAGCAGTCTTATTTACTACTGTAGTTTGATTTGCCTGTATGTGCTGCAGTGACAAGTACAATATTTGCATATATCACTATTTGCGCAGGTATCTGATTAAATGTAGAAATAAGATCATCTGCAAAATTCATGCAAACAAATTGCCTCTAATGAACTGATATGGATGGGTGACTGGCTCTGTTGCCGATTTGTAAATTAGTAGGGAAATTAAATGTTTTTTTTCAGCATAAAAATAAGCCATTTTATTTTCCGGGAAGTCATTGTGTATACTTAGCAGCGCCTTTCAGTGTATAATTTATTGGTTCGGCTTAATAATACAGGCTTGTACAGGTCTGGGAAGAATGCAGATATCCATATTACATGAGCTATAGAATAAGAGAACAGAGTAAAACTGTTGCAAGAAATAGGTGGCCGCCATTGCTGGCTTCTTTATAAAAATGCAAGCTACCTGGCTTTAGAGCCTAGCCACTTGTTTCATTTGCTTTCTGAATAACCGGTACTGATATGCATCTCAGGAAAAGTAACCATTTAAAGATTTATTATAGGTATGGATGTTTTATACATAGGTCCAGCTTGAATAGATGCAACGCTGTATATACCATACCTCTCCTATGCCCCTAGAAGCTGGAAAAGTGGCTGCCATGCTGCATTCTAAACACAGGTTGGCCGCTCAGCATTGGTGCTCTTCAAAGAATGCTTTGCTTTTTCTGAATGAATGCAAAGTGTTCTCTGATTAGATGGGAACCAATCAGATAATGTCCGAACAAGGATCTTAATGAAGAGATCACCAGTTGGACCAATGTAATTGTGAATGATCTGCCTGCTTGTGTTTGTTAGATTAGTTACTATTTTGTTTTCACCTGCCCCAGACCCATGAATTGTGGGCTATGTAGTTTTTTCACAGGAAATGTCAGTTCTTAGCCTACAGACAGAAGCCATGCATCCATCTGTGCAGTGCCTCATGCTTTTACACAACCCAAAACCTCTGACACAGCCATGTAAAGATTTAAGCTACTATACAGTATAATAAATGACATATTGAAACTACATGATCACTATACATCTTATGTAGGTAGGAAGATTTATAATGTCTTTTAAAGTAAAAATGTCTCCCTAAAGTCAGTTATTTCTACTTTAGAACAGGCATTTTAGGTAGCCATGCAGTTGTATTCCTGTTTTGGTGACTGCTGAAAAATTTTTAATCTCTTATTTTCTGTCTTGGTGACAATTGCATCAAGGACAAATAGAGTATAAAATGCCCCAACAGGAACACAAGCCTAAGATGCACAATAAAAGTAGAAAATATGTTTTCGCTAGAGTTTTTGTTCAAGCAGTGTGTAGTGTAAGGGTCACTTAAAGTGGAACTAAACTCTCTCAATCAATATTAACTATTTTTAATCCTTCTGCTGCTTGCATTAGTAAATCGATAGGAAGATCTATTATATTTACTACTTTACTGTATTTAATTTCTTCAGTTGCTTCCTGGTTTCTTGCCTCAGCTAAAATGATGTCATACAGAAGTCTTCATTGGCATTCTTTTTTTCTTTCATCTGGAGGAGGGGCTTTCTCAGCTACGCACACGCCTGCATGCCAGAGCTAAGGGAAGATGGATTTCAGAAAGTAAATGCTATCTAGATGAACCATCTGCCCTTACTCACGATGGCCATGGCCAGAAATTCTAGGTGGGTGTTTTTCAAAGTGACTTCCCTTCCGGTCAAGCAGCCTTTCCTTTCATCCCCTGCCAGTCTAAAGCCCTATGTAAGCTGTGTGAAGGTTACAAAGGCTTTCTTGTCCTGTTGGCCAAACAGTTAATCATGGTGCAGACAAATGGTAAGTATATGCTACTCCCATATCTTTGTCCAATTCATTTTTATTTATTTTTTATGGTATAAGTGCATCTCCTCTTGTGATGAACAACAAAAACCATCACGACATGGCAGCCTTCTTGGCTTTTCAGGATCAGAGCTGGGAAATTGCTGGCTGCCTAGCAGTACCTTTAAATAGCTGGGAATGAACAATTTATTTTCCTAATGGTTAGAAGAGATAGGGCCTGGCGTTCCCAGGTGTGCCATGTTATAGATGGCAGGCACTGAGTCCCACTTTTTCTCTTTGCTATGAAATACCGTCAGTGGTGGCAGTTTAATGAGAGCAATGAAATGTTATGTGGCATTTAGCAAGAAGGCAGGAGCGTTGTGATAGTGCTGAGGAATTGATCACTGCCAGGCTCGGCTCTATTTGGCTGTTCCTGTATATATTTATGAAAGCTGAGAATCCCTCTGAGGTCTATTCGGCTTAGTATTGTTATATAGTTATAAGCATAGGGGCTGTTTCCCCAATCTTCTCATCACATAACTGGAAACAAAAAGGTAGACTGTGCTCCGCTGAGATGCGACTTGAGGAAGGTTGTCCTAGGGATGGTAAAGGCGGTTTATTACATGAAAGGCATTGGATACCTCCAAATAACCCTTAGTAGTCTTAAAAATCCGACTCCAGGTGCCCCCTCTACCTCACCCTCAAAAAATCAAAAGCATACGTATTCAAAGACTGGCTTCATTCCCTTGCATGGCGCGTTTCACACATTGGTGCATAGCAGTGCCATTCATTTTAAAGGGCAGCCTAATGAGTTACACCAAGGGACCTGCATTGCAGCACACTGTAGCTTGCTACCATGCTCTGTGCTGCACATCGGGGACATTTTTAGTTGTGCTAAGGTGCATGGGTAGCTTAACTAATATACAGACTGCCTTAATGCAATGCATATTAACACACAGCATAACGCTTTAAATCATGTGCGACAATGTTACCACTGTACACTGCAAAGGTGTGAAGGGGCCTTTATTCTAGTTGTCTACCAGGTGGTCATGTCACAAATGCTTTCCTCTTCTCCATTTCCATCTTTAAAAGGTCGAAGGTCTTCAATGCTTCATAGAAAGTTGGCCATTCTATGCAGCATTACAGCGTGATGAGACCATGCTCAGAGGGTGTGACAACCTGGGCTGACTGGTAGGGGTTGGATAATGATGTGCGTCATTCAAACTGAAAAATGTAGTTTTAGCAAATACAGTAAACCCCCCTCCATCGCGGGGGTTACGTTCCGGACCCACCCGCGAAAAGTTAAAAACCGCGAAATAGAAAGACCCTATTTAAATACACCCTAGGCATGTTTCGTTTGGGTGGCATCCTTGCGGCTATCCTTGCTTGTGGTTGGCAAAGTTACTGCCCCCTCTAACGTCACCACGCTCGGTGTGGTCCACGAGCGAGGCATGCGTTCCGCCGCAGCCTCTCTCTGATTCACCACTACATAACCGCGAAATGGCGAAATTTTACCGCAATATCAGAATAACAGGTCCTAATTTAAAATAGCGCGATATACCGGGACCGCAAAAAACTGAACCGCGATAGAGGGGGGGTTTACTGTAGATATTCTTGTGGCTTTTAAAATATATTTTCCCTCTAGTATCTTAAAACTTGTATGTGGACCTGGCGGAAGGTCTACTCAACCTGAAACCTGACAGACTTCCAAGACACCAGTTTAGTGGCATATCTCCTTACTGCCACTAAACAAACAATAGTAAGGCCCCATACACACTATTAGATTTTCTGCAGATTTTTGTCTTCAGATTTACCAAAACCATGTAGTGCAAGGGTCTGCCTGATTGCATACAAAATTAATCTCTTAAGGTTTGACCTTATATTGTATGGTTTTGGTAAATCTGAAGACAAAAATCTGCAGAAAATATAATAGTGCGTATGGGGTCTAATGCCGCGTACACACAGTCGGAATTCTCGTCGGAAAAAGCTCTGATGGTTTTCCCGTCGGTATTCCGATGGAATTTCTCTCAAACTGTCTTGCCTACACACGGTCACACCAAATTCCGACAGTCAATAACACCACGACATACAACATGTTCGACAGCACTATAAAAGGGAAGTTTAATTCTGAGCATGCGTCGGAATTTTGCATGTCAGAATTGCATACACACGATCGGAAAATCCGATAGAAAGGTTTTCCGTTGGAAAAATTAAGAACAGGTTCTCAATCCAAAGTCCATCGGAAATTCCGACAGAAAAAGACCGATGGGCATACACACTGTCGGAAAATCTGATGAAAAGCTCCCATCGGACTGTTTCCATCGGAAATTCCGACCGTGTGTATGCGGCATAAGAGTGTGGTCATCACTGTCTCACTTACTGAACTTAAAAATAGAATGCACAATACACTTTGAAAGGAAAAATTGACGGTTAAACTTAGACTCAATGCCTAAATTGAAGAAAATATGAGACCTCTGGCTTTCCTGTTTTTTTACTGATGGACTTCAACTGACGATATCAGAGATAACATAGCTCTTGTGACCTAGGTTAACATTTGTCCTAGACAACCCTGAGGCGCTCAACCCCAGGCCCTTCCTCTTATCTTTTCCTTTTTCTTCCCCAAAATTTGGAAATTGTTGATTCCTGGTTGACTGGTCAGAGACCTATTCTGCTGTATTGTGGATGGGTTGTAATGCAGGCCTTTTCTTTATATATTTGATTAACCCACAAACCGTACATGGCGGACTGTGTCACCGTCTTTTGATGTCTCAATCAGAAACATATTTTATACAGTAAGTAATTGTACAACCTTTTATCTACTCAATAAATACTATTGAAAGAAAAGGCGTATCGTGGATGGGAGACCTTCCCACAAAATCCCAATTCTGCCTCTTCCGCTATTTATTTTGGCCTACAAAAGGTACTTTTTACATAACGATGGAGGTGTTTTTTTACACTGTATTATTCATATAATTTGCCTGTGCATGGGCACCATAAGTGTTTCACAGGTCTATAGCCGATGAAAGGTAAAATCCAGCAATCTGAAAGCCCATTAACGGGATTGACGGCCAAGCTGTGCATGAACCATTTATGAATTCTAGTGCAGTAACGGAGGTATTTAAAGCACAGAGCCTCTATGGTTTTAGCCTGCAACGAGATTCCTGAAATACAGCTTGACAGCGCATACAAATGTCCTGTTCATTGGCGATTAACAGCGCTGTTTGTTAAGTGCTTGAGACGAAGACTCCTCCACTTTAGCCACTTGTAATGAATTGTTAATTCGCTTTTATGTAGAAAGAAGCACTGCACCTTCTGTATTGTTACTGTGGCCGGCCAACACCCTGCTGCTTTGTTCTCTACGGGAATTCTCTCTATTGGTTTATTCTGATTATTATTGCTGGAACGTCTCTCTTTTTTTCACAAGGGTGGCTTGAAATGATGCCAAGTTCTTATACATGGTGTAGGCTAATTTACCATTTATAAACAAGTCCGGGTGTGCATGCAGTGAGCAAAGCGTCCGGTGTTTGTTGCACAGATTTAGGAGCTCATCGTTTGATGCTGCAATCCTATTCAGTTTGATTTGTCCTGCTGGGAGAGCCTCTGACAGCCAGGCAGAATACTGGATGGAAAACACAAGCGCTGAATATGTTTTTGCACCTAGCGCATGAATGTACACCAGTTTAAATGAAATACCCAGGGAGGCTACAGATTAGAATCTGTCAGTCATTCCTGCTCCTCTTCTTTCTTTCATTTAAATAATCAGTGCAGATATTTTTGTCAGCCTAATTTCAAATTTCAGTTGCTGAGCAGTTGATGTTTGTAAGAATTCTATAATTACATTTTGCAATGGGATTTGCATTTTGCATAGGAAACTTGCAGGGTTCTCACAAATGCTGATTGATGGGCTCCAGAATGTCTGTTTTGAGCAGAGAACATTGTCTTTTCAATTTATCTGGGGTTTGTAATGCCTAGATTGAGGTCTGGAGTCCAAGAGCTTTTGGGAGGGCAGAACCCTTTAAACTTGTGTCCAGGTTTTACCAAAGACCAGCAGGCTGTGTGTGTACAGGTGTGCGCATCCTTTAGGCTGCAGTTCAGGGCTTCACCCAGGAGACGGGAGGTCCCCTACTCAGGCCAGGGTTGGGTCAGTGCAGCAGGGAGCCGCAAGAGCTAAGAGGACAGGGTACAGAGTTGTACATGAGTACAGTAGTGCTGGGCAACAGTCTGTGGGACCAGATCAAAGGCCTACGCTTGGGGCATGAGCAGCGGTGAGCCAGGGGGCTTACCATATATACTTGGGTATAAGCCGAGGCACCTAATTTTACCACAAAAAAATGGGAAAACGTATTGACTTGAGTATAAGCCTAGGGTGAGAAATGCGCAGCTACTGTAAGTGTAAAAGAGGGTCAACAATGCCCATTTGCAGCCTCACTGTGCCCATTTGCAGCCATAGGTCCCCCAAACTTTAAACTTAGTAGTTAAGGGTTCCTAGATGCCCCCTAGCTGTAAAATTTGGGGTCTCTGGACCCAAAGGGTCCTGAAATGACATTGCTGCAGATGGACACAGTTGACCGACTTTGGGGCCCCGTATCTCGGGGCCACTTGGTGCTAGGAACCCCAAATCTGGTTGTAGTGCTAGTTCCACTGGGTTTGCAAAACAAATTTGGGGTTTTTAGCACCAAGTGGCCCAGAGATATGGGGCCCCAAATTCGGGTCGGAAAATGTCATTCTCTGCTGCAGAAAAGTGCTTGACTCGAGTATAAGCCGAGGGGGGCACTTTCAGCACAAAAAAATGTGCTGAAAAACTCAGCTTATACTCGAGTATATACGGTACTTTTGTTTATTTTTATGTTTCATGGTGGCAGCCCCTTTTTCTTTTTTTTTTTATTTGATTTTCAACTTTTATCTTTTTGAATATTAAGAGCCCTTTAATACTGAGGAGTTTTTCAAGCACTTTGGCGTAAAAAAAAAAGCCTGAAAAGCTCACGAAAATTGCTTCCCATTAAAATCAACTTATGCTTTCACACTGGCAGTGCGGTGAAAAAAATTCGGCATGCATCTTTGAAGCATGTTTGGAGAGCTCAAAAACACCCCTCTCTATTGAATTGACTGAGAAGTGCCAAAAAAGCGCTTCAAAATGGTTTCTATATATATTTAGATCTAGAGATATATATATATATATATATATATATATATATATGTGTATGTATGTGTATATGTATATATATATATATATATATATATATATATATATATATATATATATATATATATATATATATATATATATATATATATATATAATATTTAGATCTAGATATATATGTGTGTGTTTTTGTTTAATTTTGCTGGCAACTTCCTAATTTTCATCTTCTTTCCCAATACAATAGTGTAGTGTATGAGAAGTCACGGCTTGTACTGTTGTATTTGGCAGTATAAAGGAATCGGTATGGAAAGGCTAAGTAAAGTTCATGTCATGTGGGAGTCCTGGGTTTCCATTTTTCACATATGTCTTTCTTGCCCTTTTATTTTGACAGTTCAGAATGACGGCTGATGGCAAAAAAGAGAACCAGCTTAATATATAATAGATGGCACCTCCTAAACTTTTACAACTAAAATGGAAACTTGAACTCTGCCCAGTGTGTCCACATTCCACCGCAGTGTGTGAAAGTCTCGCCCCATTCAGGGCTGGAACCTCTGTGGGGGTGGGATGTGTATTGTGCTCCTGCTAACTGCTATGTTTATGCAATTGAAGGCGGACATCTGCCAGACTAAACTTATGGGGAAACGCACTATATTTTCAAAAGTATTGGGACACATGCCTTTACACACACATGAACTTTAATGGCGTCTTTTTCCATAGGGTTCAATATTGAGTTGGCCCACCCTTTGCAGCTATAACAGCTTCAACTCTTCTGAGAAGACTATCCACAAGGTTTAGGTGTGTGTCTATGGGAATGTTTTCACATTCTTCCAGAAGTGCATTTGTGAGGTCAGATAATGATATTGGGCGAGAAGGCCTGGCTCGCAGTCTTCACTCCAATTCATCCCAAAGGTGTTTTATGGGGTTGAGGTCAGGACTCTGTGCAGGCCAGTCAAGTTTCTCCACCCCAAACTCGCTCATCCGTGTTTTTTTTTGGACCTTTCTTTGTGCACTGGTTCAAATCATTTGGTGGAGGGGGAATTATGGTGTGGGGTTGTTTTTCAGGGGTTGGGCTTGGCCCCTTAGTTCCAGTGAAGGGAACTCTTAGGGTGTAAGCATACCAAGACATTTTGGACTATTTCATGCTCTCAACTTTATGGGAACAGTTTGGGGATGGCACCTCCCTGTTCCACCAGTGCACAAACAATGTCCATAAAGACATGGATGAGTGAGTTTGGGGTGGAGGAACTTGACTGCCCTGCACAGAGTCCTGACCTCAACCCCCATAGAACACCTTTGGGATGAATTGGAGTGGAGACTGCGAGCCAGGCCTTCTCGCCCAACATCATTATCTGACCTTACAAATGCGCTTCTGGAAGAATGGTCAAACACTCCCATAGACACACTCCTAAACCTTGTGGACAGCCTTCCCAAAAGAATTGAAGCTATTATAGCTGCAGAGGGTGGGCCAACGCAATGTTGAACCCTACGGACTAAGACTGGGATGCCATTAAAATTCATATGCGTGTAAAGGCAGGTGTCACAATACTTTGGACAATATAATGTAGATCAGATTAGGCTCTTTTAAAATGAAGGGCAACAACCTTAGCTTACTCTTTTAGGCCTGGTTCACATCATAGAAATGCAGTCCCACTGCGTTTCTGCATACTTGTTTTTTATGCGATTTCAATGCGTGCATTTTTTCCCCTCCTTTTTTTTTTTCCTTCACCATAAATAATGATGTTCATTTAGGTGTGTTCCATTAGAGTTCAGTGCAGAAAAAATGCAGTACATTCTTTTCTGGAACTCAAAAGCACTGGAACTGACTGCACTGGTGTGAACTATGCCATTGGAAACCATATATCTGACTAGCTATGTGTTTTTGATGCAGAAAAAAAACGCACTATACTGCATGTGGTGTGAATCGGCCCTTAAACAAAATTTGTGGGCTGTGATTGCCAACCTATGCTCTTGAAGTTGCACGTTTCCTGGCTTTAATGGTGATACATCAGCTTCAGTGCTTCGAGTCTCTGACTCCCAAGTAATATAAGAAATTTCAACTTCATTCTAATTTTTATTTGCAGCATCTGCAGTTCAAACAGCTCGAATTCTCAGAAGAAAGCCAGCTCTGACAGCCTACATAATTCTTGTGTGACAGCTCTACTTTAAGACTCCCTTTAGAGCCATTTGAGGTGCATTACTGCATTTAGAATAGACTGCCAATGTATGGTAACAAACAAAACAAATCCCTGCATCTTGTATGCAGCGTACCGAAATGTAGGGCATGTGAGTGGTGTACTGCAGGATCGATGAGTTGGCACCTTCTGCAGTGGTTTGCCATTTTAAATAAATGGCGCCACAACCCACCACGCAAAGTGGCGCTCATTGCGATATCAAGCGTCTTACTGTGTTACTGCAGTCCATAGGTGGTCTGATGGGGCCCTAAAGGTGACCCAAGACATGAGATGGTGGCCACAATGCACAGGGGATTTAGGCCCCTTTCACACTTGTGCGACTTCACAGTGATTTTTGCCGCCATTTCAAGGAATGCCTGTGTAAATGGCATCAAAATCGGACCAAAGTAGTGCAGGGACTACTTTGAAGTCGGAACGACTTGAAGTTGTACTAATATGAATGGCTGTTATTGGAAATCATGGGGAACGACTTGTCATGCTACTTTTCAGTCCCAAATCGTGGGACAAGTCGTACAAGTGTGAAAGGAGCCTTAGACTTGTTTGTTTGAGCAGCTGCATGTCAGAATTCAATGTTTTTCACCTTTAGGCCCCTTTCACACTTATACGGCTTGTCCCACGATTTGGGACTGCAAAGTAGCATGACAAGTCGTTCCCCATGATTTCCAATGACAGCCATTCATATTAGTACGACTTCAAGTCGTTCCGACTTCAAAGTAGTCCCTGCACTACTTTGGTCCGATTTTGATGCCACTTACACAGGCATTCCTTGAAATCGCGGCAAAATTGCGGTAAAATCGCGCAACTTTGAAGAAGCACAAGTGTGAAAAGGGGCCTTAGGGTTCTGAGACGCCTCTGCTAGTGTTACAAATGTTGACAACAAAGTGATGACACATGGATATAAACAAAGGCATACAAATGAGGTATAAATTACATGATACAAAAAAACATAAACAAAAAGGCATGTAAAATAAACAAGAAATAATATAATTAATATTCAATTGAATGACAGAATACAATGTTTTTTTTCACACTAATAATTCCAAATGCCTCTACTATGGCTTCAAATGTTGACAGTAAAGTGACGACCTATAAATCTAAACCAAGGCATATAAATGTCATATAAATGACATAATACACAAATATAACAAAGGCATGTGAATAAACCAGAATTAACATAACGAATATGTATAATTGCACATC
>CM053030.1:98642112-98646325 GCA_028564925.1 Lithobates sylvaticus | reverse complement strand
AGTAGGAACGGCTCTCATGGAAATGCATTGAATTTCACATGTTCTGCGACTTGGGATTTCACAAGTTGGAAGTGTGAAAGAAGCCTTATGCCGCGTACACACGACCCGTCTTTCCGGCAGACTAGGTCCGACGGTCTTCCCGACAGACTTTCGGGGGAGTTCCGATGGACTTTCCGAATGAACAGACTTGGCCACACACAATCACACCAAAGTCCGACGGATTTGAACGTGATGATGTACGACCGGACTAGAATAAGGAAGTTCATAGCCAGTAGCCAATAGCTGCCCTAGCGTCGGTTTTCATCCGTCGGACTAGCATACAGACGAGCGTATTTCTCCATAGGAACTGGGTCCGGCAGAGTTCCGGCGGAAAAATTAGAAAGTCTAAACTAAACTAAAGTCCGTCAGATTTTTGGACAGCAAAGGTCCGATGGAGCCCACACACGATCGTATTGTCTGACGGATTTGTTCCGTTGGACCTTTGCTGTCAAAGTCCGGTTGTGTGGGTGTACGCGGCATTAGTAAATCAACTCCTCCGAGTCTACGTTTTCTTTTCAGGTGATTGGTGTTGGACAGAACAGGATGTGAATAAAAATCTCCTCTGTCCAGATATGAACAATGCTTTAAACCTGGCATACAAATGTTAACAGAACACAGGCCACTTTTTAAACCTGAAAGACTTTCTAACCCTTCTTTATTCTAGTCAATGCAAAAAAGTCTGGAGTTGAGCTTTATTTGAACCTGTGTTATTTTACCAACACCGCAACAAGCAACAGGTTCACTTGGCCCCTAGCAGCATATACATACCTTCTTTTCATCCCTCCCTCGCTGCTCTGTTCAGCCTCTGAAAGCAAAATAAAAGTGCTGTGTATGCTGTATGTCACTAGGTTTAGAGCTTACACAGGCTACATACTCCCCGTGATACAGGAGTGATTGGCTCAGTGCAAGCACATGGAGTGAGTCGCATCCTCCTCCACAGGGTTTTTTTTTCAGAGAATATAACCCCTGGCAAAAAGCCACTTTTGAAAAATGTTCATTTAATTGTGTAGAAAACAAAAAATAATTATAATGCCTCAAAACTATTTTCATTTAACATTCCAACCTTCTGGCTTTAAGAAAAGAAAAAAAACTGTTGTCAATTGCAATTGATTTTGCAGATCAGGCAGAATAAAAAACATGGAATCAATTCTGAGCAAAATTATTATGCAATCACCATGTACTTTGCAGTTCTAAAACAAACCACTGCATCAGATTACATCCTGAAAAAATGTCATCACCAAACAACCAAACAACCTTTCAATTGATGGAATAAGAAAAGTTTCCAAAATCTCAATATAAACTTCCTCTTCCCCGTTCCTTTACCTGACATAAAAACAAAAATGAAAGGTCTGGTGTCACCCACAACATCACCTCCATTCCAATGGGATACATACACACACAAGGGAAACATTCAACATACAGAGGTAGATACATTGCATATAAACCTGAAAATGCTTGCTTTTCAGGGGTAGATGCTTAAATGCATCTGCAATACAAATAATCAACCAAGTAAATGCATGCTACACAAAGTTGGACAGAAAGGTGAGTGGTCGGAGGGGTCTAGATGTAAGGCCTCATACTCACCCATGGGTTGGACCAGGCCATCTTTAGCTCTGCAGGTGGCGAGGAAAAAAAAAGGCATCCAGCGGGAGCTGAGGAGGCAGAGCAGCAGGTAACCCCACAGGGGGACAACCGGAGATCCAACATGGCTTTACCTGACATACAACCCCATATCATCAACGATGATTGTAGAAATTTGCATGTTTTCTTCAGGCGGTCGTCCTCATACATTTCATTGGGATGGCACCAAACAAAAGTTCCAGCATCATCACCTTGCCCAATGCAGCCCGCTGTAACCTTGTTTTTTTTCTGTTTTAGGTCTGAAAAAACAGTTGCGATTGACTACAGTTTTCTTTTTTTCTTTTTTTTTTTTAAGTGTTTCTTAAAGCCAGAATGTTGAATGAAAATAGTTTTGAGGCATGTCTGTGATTAGATTTTAAGTAAACAATTGAATGAACATTTTCTAATGTTTCGAGTGGTGATTCCATACTTGTTGCCAGGGGTTGTAGGTACTCTCCTCTTCCAAGGCACCCCTTGTCTCTGCGCCCTACCCACCTCTGAGCACCAACCTTTTTTTTTTTTTTTTGAAGACGTAACCAAGTAAAATTTTGGGCATTTTTTAAAGGATAATCTAAAAAGCAAAATGGATCCCCTGCAGCCAGCAACAATAGCCCCCAAGCAACAATAGATTCCCCCAGCAAGAACAGACCCCCCCCCAGCAACAATAAACCCACTGAAACCAAATCTACCCCGACAACAACAGCTCTACCCTGGGAACAATAGGCCCCACCAGCAGCAATAGATCTCCCAACAGCCAGTATTAACAGACGCAATAATAGACCCCTCCATCAACAGTAGATCCATCCCAGCAACATAAGCCCTCTAGCAACAACAGACCCTTGACTCAACAATAGATACTCCAGCAGCCAGCATCAATGGACCCTCCAACACCCCTTGCCATTAGATACATTGAGTGCTGGAGGTGACAGAACTGCGTTCCCCCACGTTCTTGCTGAAAAAAAAGCCTTGCTCCTTCATACCTGGAAGTACTGGGTATGTCCTTCTGCTCCCAGAACAGAACAAATCGATGGGAAGATTGAGGGAAAGGAAAGTATATTTCTGGGATGCAATAAAATATTTGTGTTTTGTTCGGGATAGAGTAGGGATCGTCAAATCCCATCTCTAATTTTTTCCATATTTGTCTCATTGGGGATATTGTAGCCACAACAGGAAGTACAGTGAAATCTCCAACTAATTACTTTATGTATATGGTTCTCAATTTCTAGAGGTTGGTCCTTGCTCCATCAGCGTCCTCCTTGCCATATGCCTGTTTTACCCTAAAATTTGAAATGTGCTTTTCGGATCATCTGTTATTTTCATAGAGCGGCTCCTCACCCTTTCCATCCTTGCAGAGAAGCTACAGGGCGGGCTGGAGAACTATTGGGAGCATTCAGATGTATGTTGCATCAGTTACACAAAGCTTTCAGCAAACAGTGATGACAGGATCTGCAGATCTTTTCCTACTCACCTGGGATGTCAGAAGTGGATAGCGGAAGTTGTGCTGTGCAGCATCATTGTATTGATCTAGCCCAACATTGACATATACCTATATTAACAATATGGTTTTCTGTTCATACAGCCGAGGGCATGGAAGGATTAGCTATAGAGAATGAGCAGATAAAGAGGCTTGTGAATACTGATATGCTTCTCATCTTATTTAAAGTAAGTAGAGAGGTATCAATTCTTTCAGCATGAAGCTTCATGAATATGTGCCTATAATTGGAGGGAGGTATGAAAGCTTGCTTTAATTACTTACAAGAAAAACAGAAATGGAAGGCGCGCACACCTAGTGCATTACCAAAGATAATTTAATAATAAAAATGTTTTATATAAAAGTGGGTACTCGCAAAAGGCCAAAAAAAAAAACAATGCATGGACTTGCACAGAACACTGGGTACAACTAACACGTTTTCGGGGGCGCGCCCCCTTCCTCAGAGCTAGGCAAATGTCCATACATTGTTTTTATGGCCTTTTGTCAGTTGCTTTTTGTGAGTACCCACTTTTATATAAAACATTTTTATTATTAAATTATCTTTGGTAATGCACTAGGTGTGCGCGCCTTCCATTTCTGTTTTTCTTGTAGTTCCTTTCGGATTACCCCATCTGAGGAAGGCAGCATCCACCTAGTTTTGGATACCATATATACCTTTCACACCACCATTTTATCTGTTATTCCACACCTTGGAAGACCTATTAGTGCTGGAAGTGACCTTTTTTATTTTAATTACTTAGAATATGGTAATAATGTACAGTGGGGAAAATATTTTTTTGATTCCCCTGCAGATTTTGTAAATTTGCCCAATTACAAAGAAATGAAGTGTCTATAATTGTTATCATAGGTGTATTTTAAATAGAGACAGAATATCAACAAAAAAATCCAGAAAAAAACAAATGTGATAAATTGAGTTGCAGTTCAGTGAGTAAAATAAGTTATTTGATCCCCTACCAACCAACCATATCTCTGGCTCCCACAGACTGGCTACGGTGCACAGATTAGTCCTGTCAATTTAAGAAGGTGCTCCTAACAACTCTTTGTGTATAAAAGACACCTGTC
>CM053030.1:98619612-98637112 GCA_028564925.1 Lithobates sylvaticus | reverse complement strand
AAACTTTGCGCAAGACCACCTCCTCCTTATCAGCTTGTCAGTACAATGTTTTCTGTACAATTCTCTTTAGATTTACCTTCAGCTATGTAGTGCAAAGGCCTGCCTAATTGGATACAATTGAAACTGTTGCTTAATTTTGACCTAATTTTATATTGTTTTTGGTAAATCTAAAGGAAAATTGTACAAGGAAATTGAACATGTATGGCCAGCCTAAGGTTCTCTAACAAGCCTCTGAGGGCTATACAGAACAGCTGTATTTATACTGAGATTAAATTACACAAAGGTGGACTCTATTTACCATTACCAGGTACACACAAGCTGAATTTTCCATCCAAAAAATCTTTTATGGTTTTTCGGACGGACTTCCGCTCAAGCTTGTCTTGTATCCACACGGTCACACAAAAGTTCTCTGAACTTTCGACCGTCAAGAACGCGGTGACGTACAACACTACGACGAGACGAGGAAATTAAGTTCAATGCTTCCGAGCATGCGTAAATTTTTTTCAAGCATGTGTGATTGCAAATCCGAATTGCATACAGACTAACGCATTTTCAGATCGGAACTTTTCCCGACCGAAAAATAGAGAACATGCTCTCAATCTTTTGCTGGCTGGAAATCCAGCAAAAGACCGATGGAGCATACACACGGTATTGTCCGACAAAAAGCTCTCATCTGAGTTTTGCTGGCGGCATTTCCGATCGTGTGTACGCGGCATTAGGCGACTTCTGAAGGCAATTGCTTCCACTAGATTTTAGTTGGGGGTATCAGAGTAAAGAGTAGAGTAGAAATGCACGCCACACTTTTCAAATATTTATTTGTAAAAAATTTGGAAAACAATTTATCATTTTCCTTCCACTTCACAAATATGTGCTACTTTGTGTTGGTCTATCACATAAAATCCCAATAAAATACATTAATGTTTTGGTTGTAAAATGACAAAATGTGGAAAGTTTCCAGGGGTATGATTACTTTTTCATGGCACTTTGGTATGCAAAGTATGCTGCGTGGTAAACGAGGGGCATTGGTGTGCAAACAGGGAGTTGTTGGGTAGCATCAATCACAATTTAAACTAATCTGATGTAAAGCCTCCAGGGTATGTCTTGTCAAATGGATTCTAAACTGTGCAATGCTATTGAATAGCAACTCAGTTGCTGACTGCAAGAGTGCAGTAAAGAAAGGAATAAAGAGAACATACAGGGTGCATGTCATACCAGGTGCAGCAAATAAGTATATAAAACCATAAATATAGCCACTGTGTATGAAACTAATTGAACAATCATGCTGTTCTTTTATTTTTTACAATTGACAAATTTTATTAAGTTTTGATCGTTTAATACAAAAATATAAGGCACAAGTACAAGAGGGGGGTGATGAAATAAAACCGATACAGAGGGGGAGAGAAATGGAAAATAATGAAGGGTCAACAGACTTCTGTAGGTGGCGTGGATGCATCCTGCAATTATCAAACATGAGGAATAGCCGATTAATAAAAGGAGGTTGAGATACGGCTCTAGAAGAGTATGAACATAACACAATAGTAATACCTTTAAGCCTATGGGTGGATCTCACTCAACAGTTAAAGCGGAGGTTCACAAAAATGGAACCTCCGCTTTTCGGACCCCCCCCCCCCCCCCCTCCGGTGTCACATTTGGCACCTTTCAGGGGGGAGGGGGTGCAGATACCTGTATAAAACAAGTATCTGCACCCACTTCCGAGCATAGACTCCTGCGGGAGTCATGCCCCTTCATGCCCCCCCCCGCTGTGTTCTGGGAAACTCACAGGTCCCAGAACACAGCGGGGACCAGTTAGGACGTGCAGCTTTAAATATACTAACAGGACGAAAATGATCTGGTCTGTGTTTCAAAAAAAAGAGGAAAGAAGGGGGAGGGTGAAAGAGGGAGGAGGAAAAGTGTATAGGAGAGTAATTCCAACCAGCTAGACTCGTCACTCGAGGATTCCGCTCAGACTGCTGTTATTTTTTTCAATACTGTTACTGTGCTTCCACATAGCTGTTTGTCTCTACCTGACTGTCTTTTCCAACAGGACATGCTGTGGCAGCTTATGTTTTATAGCTATAGCCTCAGAAAACCATTGGACTGCTATGGGGCCCAGAGCTGTGTGGCGGCACAGTTTTTAAAGCAGGTAGGAATAGCATTAGTCCATTACATTTTGGATGAAATGAAGGTTGGGTATTGTGGGATTTGGTATTCTGTATCTCCACTGGAATGGCCTTAAAGGAGAAGGCTATGGCACTTGACAGCTGAATGACAGGGGGCATGTGTTAGTGCTGGGAGGGGGTGGAGCTTAGTCTAGACTTGGAAAAAAGTCAAAGGAAAAGAACTGTTTAGAAGACAAATATGGGTGTGTTTTACCAGTGATTTGTATATATTTTGGGATAACAGATTTACTTGTATGTCTTCAAAGTGTTTTTGTCACAAACTGGGCAATATAAGAGAACAGTGCGGCAATGACTTGGCTCGCACACTATTGTGAAAGGAGCTCCACACTCAGCTGGCCAGTATGACAGATGTTGGTGTTCTTTTATGTACTATTACTCCAGGACACTTGTCGCATATCACAGTGCTACGGGTTGTAAATGAGGCTATCCTTTTATCTAGTAGTCATTTCCAGATATGACAACTTTAACTCAGAAATTAGCAGTTTACAACCAGCCCACTTTTATATACAGCTTCAATTAGGGAAAGCATTAGCTTGGTGCTACTTTGTGCGAAGAGCAGCTTTATGGCGCCATTAAACTGAAAATATTAGTATTGCTTTTGTTAATTTGCTAATTCACAATGCAGTAGTATGTGACAGTGATCAATAGTGGAGAACAGATATTACAAGCTCAAAATCCCGTCACCATAATCACAGATGACTATGAGCAGTCTATCATATCTACTTTGACATGTATGGTTATAAGAACACTTTTTATGTCATTGGAGGTGGGTATCAAAAGCTATTTGAATGCAAGATATACAGTACATGTACACTGTGTTGAATCATGAGTATGGTAATCGGCACCTCCTTTTAAAGCTCCATGTTATCTCTACTGACTGAGCACACCGCAGCCACATCCACACATATTGGGGTATGAGATGGTGGGTAGTCGCAACAAGGACAAGAGGCAGCAGTCCCTCTCAGATAATAAGGGGTGTTCAAAACACAACTACAGCACAGTCACAATTAAAGTAATTGTAAAGGTTTGTTTGTTATTTAATAAAAATAAATAAAAAACATGTTATACTTAAAGCGGAGTTCCACCCTAAAGTGGAACTTCCGCTCATCGGAACCCTCCCCCCCCTCCGATGCCACAGTTGGCACCTTTCAGGGGGAGGGGGGGTGCAGATACCTGTCTAAGACAGGTATTTGCACCCACTTCCAGACATAGACTCCCACGGGAGTCTATGCCTCTTCCTGTCCCGCCGCGCTGTCTGCTGAGACACACACGGGTCCCAGAGACAGCGCGGAGCATTCTCATTGCGCTGCGCGACTCGCGCATGCGCAGTAGGGAACCAGGAAGTGAAGCCGCAACGCTTCACTTCCTGATTCCTTCAACGAGAATGGCGGCGGCAGCAGCCGAGAACCGATCGATTTTCTCGGCTTCGGCTGCCGACATCGCTGGACCCTGGGACAGGTAAGTGTCTATTTATTAAAAGTCAGCAGCTGCGGTATTTGTAGCTGCTGGCTTTTAATATTTTTTTTAGGTGCAATCCCTCTTTAACTGCTCTGTGCAAGGGTTTTGCACAGAGCAGCCCCGATCCTCCTCCTCTGG
Organism: Lithobates sylvaticus; assembly: GCA_028564925.1. NCBI lineage: Eukaryota > Metazoa > Chordata > Amphibia > Anura > Ranidae > Lithobates > Lithobates sylvaticus. Next base: position 98,633,336 of record CM053030.1, on the reverse strand, counting down.
GGTGCCCTGGCAACGCTCCTGACTCCTCCTCTTCATTGTTTCCCCTCATGGAGAGCCGCTTTCCATAGGGGCACCCATGGAGCCAATGGCTCCTGCTGCTATCATTCTGTCCGATAAGGACAGAGAGCGGCTGGAGCTGTTGCGCACGTGTTGGTCGCTGGAACAAATGGGTGCAGCTAAGAAAAAGAGGGGCTCTTGGGGGCAGCTGCAGCACAGAAGTTTTTTTACCTTTAATGCATGGACCGCGTTAAGGTAAAAAACCTTGAGACTTTACAACCCCTTTAAGTTGATTGAGGCAAATCGTCTGTCAACGTTACACTTAGCTTAGTGATTAGGTGCATTTCCACTAATTTCCATCATCCAATCATGTGCAAACAAAAATGTTCTTTTCCTTGCACATCATGGGGTATCCTTTGCAAAGTGTATTTTCATGTTATTCAGTAAGCCAAGGGTGAGTTCCCCTGCAAAGTAAACGCCCCATTTGCCTTTATTAAAGCCACACCACTGTCTTCATGATAAGTGTTATTTGTTGCAAGTTGCTCTTGAAATAACAACAGGTTCCCATCGATGATGAAAACCACCATATTTTTAATAATTCGATTTTTCGGAGCTGAACTGACATGGTGCACTTGCTGCAACTTTATTGCTCTTCATTGCCCAGTGGAATCTGGAAACGATCAACACATGTGGTTGTTGCTATGCCAGGAGTAAAAGAAATCCACTTGGTGTTGATATTGTTATGGACGTGTGCCAGTGCTCTTATGTACATAGGGGAAGCCATAGTTGGTTATGGCATACTTCTATATGCCCTGCTTTTTGCTGTGCTGTACTACACAATACTTGTGCTTTACAGCCTGCTGTTATAATACAAGTCCTTGTCGGCCAATGTACTCTGTGTGGTAGATGTCTTATCTCACTAACTGTTAGGCCGTTGTCGCACTTGTGGTCTGGTCACTGGTGACATGCTGAACAGGGCAGAGACATGCACATTGCTCGGTCAATAGTGAGTGACATTCTGCAGCTTTTTTTGTCAGCAAAGGGGCAATGCAATACTCATCTGACCAGCCACAGAGCAACCGGTAAAATGGGTATTTTTACTTTTCTTTTAGCAATCATGACACTGATGAGTTGTGACCAGCGACAGGATCTTGGGGATCTTTACAAATCTCTAAATTTATTATAATAAAAAATGGATGAACGATCATGTAGAAGTGTACAAGTCGCATCTTCAGCTACTTTTAAAGTGAGCATGGCAATATTAGGGCAAGATATGCTCCATTTAAGCTTTCACATTGTAAGAGATCCATGAACCCAATTATTAAGGGTGACCTTCACTCCCATCATTCTTCACTTACTTTGATAGCCGTCATTTTCTGCCAGTCGATCTCTATATATATCTCTGATGAATGGAGGTTAATCAGAGAACACCTCAGATGTCAGCACAGGTCTGTACATCAGCAGAATGCATTGCACATGCCCTATGTTTATACCCATTTATTAAAGGCTACTATCATCAAAACTCTGATAGCGGTGCATTCTAAATGGCAACAGCTTATCCCTGATTTATCTGATGAGGATTTGGAAGAAGCTTGCTTCTCATTACTCCATGTATCTCCAGCTATTACCAACAAGTTAATACAACTCTATGGGGTTTATTTACTAAAGGCAAATCCACTTTGCACTGCAAGTGCACTTGTAAGTGCAGTCGCTGTAGATCCGAAGGGGACATGCAAGGAAAATAAAAAACAGCATTTTAGCTTGCACATGATTGGATGATAAAATCAGCAGAGCTTCCACTCATTTCAGATCTACCCCTTAGATTTAGAGCGACTGCACTTCCAAGTGGATTTGCCGTTCGTAACTAACCCCCTATATGTTGCATCAAACCTCGGCGGGGTTACATGCTATGCACTGCATACCCATACCTAACTGTACTAGATGTAATTATACAAGAGCTGACTTTGCTCATATTATGTGGGTGTGTCCTGTCATAGCGAGGTATTGGAAGCAGGTGACCAATCTTTCCTCTATTCTATCAGTATCTGTGCCTTGCACCCCGAGCATATGTCTCCTGGGAATTCTGCATGAGGAACAGTGGCAGAGGTATGATAAAGCTATGCTGAGAGAAACATTGTTTTTGGCTTCAAATCTATCACTATTAAATGGATCCAACCCATCCCCCCCATCTGTATGTCTGTGGATACTGATGGTGAATCAAATACTGCCATATGAGAAACTCATTTATGAACATAGAGGATGTCCCAAGAAATACAATAAACTCTGGGATGCATGGTGCTCTTCCTCTCTCACTATTATTATTATTATTATTATTATTATTATTATTATTATTATACAGGATTTATATAGCGCCAACAGTTTACGCAGCACTTTACAATATAAAAGGCAGACAATACAGTTATAATAAAATACAAGAGGATTAAGAGGGCCCTGCTCAGGAGAGCTTACAATCTAATAGGGTGGGGGAGGTGGTACAAAAGGTTGTAACTGTGGGGAATGAGCTGATGGAAGTGGTAAAAGATTAGTTGGAGATGTGATAGGCTTTCCTGAAGATTCGTTTTCAGGGATCGCCTGAAGGTAGCTAGAGTAGGGGCTAGCCGGACAGGTTGAGGTAGCAAGTTCCAGAGGATGGGAGAGGTTTTGGAGAAATCCTGGAGACGAGCACGACGACCATGGGTAGCAATTAGTACAATTTATGGTTGACCCTGGTCTTAGACTGTGGTATAGCTAAATATACTGACCCCGGGCCTCATTTGTCGGTTTGTAATCCTTGTGTACCCAGGAGCGTATCCAGTATTTAAAATTTTTGTTTTCTTTTCTGGACCTTTGAGTAAAGTTTTTACACGTCTTTGCTAACCTGTTAATTTCTGTAAAACCATGTTTTATATTCTTTGACATTGTGTGCTTACGTTGAGCACAAAGTCATATATCTTATTGTTAATCTTTTTTTTTTTTTTTAAATCTATGCGCTGGGCGCATAGATTTCAATGGGGTGTCTTTTTTTTTTTTTACGCGCCTGAGGCTCTAATCGGCTTCAAAAAAGGGTTGGCTCGGGGCGCAGAGCACTGCGCTCTGAGCCCACCCAGTTGTGTGACAATAGCGAATTAATATTCGCTCTTGTCTTCCTGATCCCCCCTCTTGGCCCAATCAGGATGCTGGTCCTGAGACCCGATTGGCCAGGGAGGCCTTAGCACTTCCTGTTCGGCCAGGAGAAGAAGCAACAGCCCCGGAGCAAGGAGTAGCTGGAACGAGGAGCAGCAGCCCTACCCTGGATTCTTGTCATCTGCCTCCTAAGGTAAGAAGGCCTCAGATCGCCGCCTTCCGGGCCTTCTACCATGGGAGGGGGGTTGATCGACGCCTTCCCGTCTGCCTCCTGCGTGGCTTTGGTTTGTCGCCCCCCCCCCCCCAAATATTGAGCACCAGCTTCCGCTGGTGCTGCGCAAACTGTTGGCACTATATAAATCCTGTATAATAATAGTAATACTAATATATTTCAATAAACCATCAAACTGTGGCATGTATTTTTTGCAAGTGCATTGCATATAACCGCATATATGTAATTTTTTTGGTTCAGTCTCAATCCATGCTTTTTTTTTCATAATCTGTGGCTCCACTGTGTTAAAGCAGCTGTGTGTTAAAATTCATAAATCATGTATCAGGGGAGGGTAAGACTCCATTGTAATGGCCCCTATGAGCAGGTAGACCCACAAATTCAAGTACAGAGATCTCAACAAGGAATAGCGAAGAATAGTGTAGTAGACTGACTAAAGGCAATCTTCTGACCTAGGTATTTAGCTTTGAGTTCCTTTTATTTTATCAGCTACCTTTTCACATTCGGAGTATGGTGGTTCCCTGGACCCAAGCAGAGATCTGTTGTATACTAATAATGGCCAGGACTATAATATTTCACATCTATCAAAAACGCCATTACATATTATTACACATGATTTTTTTAATGTCTGTAGAAACTTTTATTGGTAACGTTTCCTGATGGTTATAATGTCATATTGATTATAACGTGCCAGAAGCGATCTGTCAGCTTCAAATATTTGACTCGCCTCTATTAGTCCCAGCGAGGACCGCTGACTTATCATCACTCTTCTATTATCTTTATATTTGTGTAAGGAGACAGTATATACTACATGTCCTTGTGTTGTTACATCAACATCCAGTAAAATCTGCAGGGAGAAACCTGTTTTTCATTAGCTATAAAGATTTTTGAAATTGCATTAGTTTCAGTTCATTAGGTTGTATAATTACATTGGCTGTGAGGCTGTACAAGAGGAAAATGGCTTGAAAGGGGGTCCATAGGGACAGCAGATTAGTTTTTACTGTCCTGGTCTATTGAGGCTGAGGGAAATTGTTGTGTGTTAAATCCGCAAATGTAGGACAGGAGCACAGCACAAAACTCAATGTCAGACGTTCCAACTATTTCAAGGGAACCAATAGATTTTTTTTTTTTTTTTTTTTTGCTGGAGAAGATCTAATTAAAGTAAAAGACTGGGAAGGGCATGCTATGATCATGTTTAAAAAAAATGTTTCTATTTGGGTTTTTGTTTTTTTGTTTGTTTCATTCCCCCCATCTATGTTAAAAGTGGGCCTCTATGATTACATTCTTACATCATCCCACACAATGAGGAACCTATAGGAAGGTGTGAAAGCAACACCGCAGGCTTCACTTTCCCACAGTTGAATTATAGTGTTACCTACGGGAGGAAGTGTGTGTCTTACAGATGCATTTACTGAACCATTAAAGAAAAAAAGAAAAAAAGTTCACAGTACAGTACAGTCTGTGTCCTCAATGAGATTTGCAACTCTGTAGGTGGTAGGAGAGAAAGTTCAATCGGTCAAAGGTACACTTGATCCCGCAGCTCCAAAAAACACAGGGTATCCATATACTGCTATCATACTTGGCAAGTCCAGAGGTCATGGAACTTGTGCAATAAATATTATGTATTATAAGTTAAAATCAGACTAACAATTTATCGATATCCAGGTTACAGGGGCTCATCCCCACAAAATCATAGTAAAAAAGGGCATTTTCCCAGCTTATACTAATATTTAATGCATTAACTTTACTATTTTTTTTTTTTTTTTACTACAGTTATATTGTCATATTTTGTCTGCCAGTGTTCATTTTATTAGATAGTGATTGCAGTGTGTTTTGGATTTTAGGGTATTTTTTAATACGTTGGTGTAGTTTAATGCAGTTGTACAATTTCCACCGATTTCATAACGTGGCAGCACTCTATAAATGCCATAGCGCATCTATGTCAATTCATGGTTGATAAAGAGTCACCTGCCCAGCCCTGATCCTGGAAACATTGTACAACCTTCCCAAGAGGTGACGGATACTGCTGCTCGTTGGAGATCTGAAGAGCTGGGTCCCATCATGGAGCTAGTTGCCAGCCACAAGAACTGAACTATGGTCCCGCCATAGCATATGGCTGCAACTAGTTGACTGTAGTCCACTGGCCTGACATGAACCCTTTAGTGTTCGCCTTTAAGCAAATGTTGACTGGGATAGCCAATTTATTTTGTTAAACCTGTGCTTTGGAGTAATATTTTAAAGTAGATATAGGGCTGTAGTGTTTGTAGCAGAAGGTGTACTTCCATGCTTGTAGTGTTTCTGTAATGTCCCTCTGGGAGATACTGGTGCCATGGGTAGATATTATGCATATACAGATTTGGTGTTAACATTTTTTTATACTTTTATACTCACTCCCTTCCCTAGTGCTCATGCCTGGTGATAGGCCACGTGGGCATTATGTGCTGCATTACGGGGTGGGGGAGGGACTTTACTGAAATACTCTAGGAATGGAAATGCACCTTATGTAAAGCTTTACATTTACTTAAAATAATTTTTCAAATGCACAGATTGCCTTTAAGCGTATGAATGGGAACTGAGGGTGATTAAGGCTGTAAGTTGGCTTAAATACTGATACAAAATTCACGATACAAACTATCATGCCAAAGATGAGTCATTGCAAGTGTGTAAAATGTGAAAATCACTTCAAAAAGTATTTTTTATTATCAATAAAATATAACCATTTATTTTTCTTTCACTTAAATATTCATAAGAAACTATGAGAAAAATGGACCGTTACATAGCGCAAAAATATTATGCAACAACATGAAAGAATTCAAAAGAAGTTTCCCTCTGCAAATATTGAACATTTAAGCAATGGTGCAGAAATGAAGGATAACCGATCCATGCAACATTGGATTGTTAGGGGGTCAGTTAGCAGAGCAACGCCTTGAAGTCTTTTATGCGGTTCTTTTCCAAAAAGGGCCCTTTAACTGGAGACCATGGAACTAGAAAAAACAATATAGTCATCCATGGGACCAAAATGACATACCACTTGTACTTGTGGGCAAAAAGACAGTTCCAAGGCGGAGAGGGACAGAAGAAAGAGGTGAAAAATAAAAGAAGGGGGAGGCCATTTCGGTCCTGGAGGATCGCTGTGGGTAAATTAACGCATCGTATTAGATTACAGTTCCAGGAAGAGTGTAAACGCTTGTTTAAATGGAAAGTAATCTAGCCAGGGCTGCCATGTACCTAAGAATTTATCATGTGTCAGTTAGTATCGCCGTTGGTTTTTCATTCACCAGGGTACCGTGGCCCTAACTTTTCACTTTGTCGAAGTTGAGAATTGGTGTCTTTCACGCTTTTGCAATCATGTTTCATGGCTTGAGAATATGTGGGTACCATTTATTTTTAATCTGGAAATGCCATACACAGAAATGCAATTCATGTAAGCACCAGTCATACCCTAACTGATTTTCATAACATATTCATAAAGAAGATACAGCTGTTATTAGCCTAAAGAACATTTTGGACAAGAAGGACCTGGCTTGCTATTCATGCTCCAGTTCATCCAAAAGGTGTTTGGCAGGATGGAGGTCAGGGCTATGTACAGGCCACTTGAGTTCTTCCACACCAAACTAAGCCAACCATGTCTTTATGGAGCTGGCTTCATGCACAGGGGGCACGGGAACAGAAAAGAGTCCTCTCCAGACTGTGAGCACAAGGTTGGGAGCATGCCTCAACCTTTTTATTATAGAGAAACTGGTAAAATAATGTTCTGGTCTCAGGCAACCCCTGATAAGTTATGCATCTACAGCTCACTGTAAATTATTTTGTGATGGTCAAGAAGAAGAATGCTCCCTACATTTGTGGTCAGTGGGGATAAATCCCCTCTAACAGATAGCTAAAAAGATCATTGGTTTCAGTGGTAACTTATCTGGGTAGCAGAAATAGTCCCTTGCCCAACGAACCTCTGGCAACCTCTGAAAGAACCCTTGGGATCAACGGAACTCTGACTGAGAGACTCCTATAAATTTCTTTGTATGCAGCAGCAGTATGTTTACTCTATGTCCATGCATGCAATAGCTGACATATGTAAAGCATTAGGGTCTTTGTTTTCTCCCAATCAGTGTGTTACAGAAGAGAAGGTCTAAAACGGGAAAACAAGATTTGCTTCCAAGTTTCTTCCTGTATTTTTTATTTTTTTTGTTGTTTTAAGCAAACTGTAATATATTTTCATATTTTTGGTTGTCAGAGTATCCTTTACCTTTAGGCCCCTTTCACACCGGGGCGTTTTTCATGCGGTGCAGCGCTAAAAATAGCGCCTGTTCACCGCATGAAAAAATCCTGCCCCTTTAACTCCAGTGTGAAAGCCGGCGGGCTTTCACACTGGAGCGGTGCGCTAGCAGGATGACAAAAAAAGTCCTGCTAGCAGCATCTTTGGAGCGGGATAGGAGCGGTGTGTTCACCGCTCCTATACCGCTCCTTCCCATTGATTACAATGGGAGACCGCGGTTACCGCGGCAATACCGCGGCTACGGCGGCGCTCTGCGGGGGGTGTTTAACCCTTTTTCGGCCGCTCGCGGGGGGTAAAACCGCACCGCGAGCGGCCGAAAACCGCGGTGAAAACGACGGTAAAGCAGCGCTAAATATAGCGCTGCTTTACCGTCACCGCGGCTCCCCGCCCCAGTGTGAAAGGGGCCTTAATGTGTGCTGTGATTCTTTAGTTACAATTAATCTAAAGATTTGTAAATGCCTCATCTGGTGGTCACCCTTCTTCATCAGCCCTTCATGAAGTGGAATCAATTCATTGGAATTGAAGCCTATCAGCCCTTCTTGAAGTGGACATATAAAAAAGAATATTAACATAAATCTATGTTGATAATCTTGCAATGATTGATAAGTAATATAAGAGTGATATTGTTTTTTTAAGAACTGCTCCAGTTTCTCGCCATGCGACTTAACCCTAGGCACCTCCATAGCCCCTTTGTATTGGATTGAGGAAAAGGGAAACTATTTAGACCAAAGGATGACAGTTAGGCCCCTTTCACACTACAGCGACTTCAAAGTCGCACAATTTTACCACAATTTCGCTGCTGTGATTTTGCCACTATTTCAGGGAATGCCTGTGTAACTCGCATAAAAGTCGGACCAAAGTAGTACAGGGAGTACTTTGAAGTTGGTGCGACTTGAAGTTGCACAGATATAAATGGTGCTCATTGGAAATCATGGGGTATGACTTGTCATGCGACTTTGCAGTCCCAAGACGCAACACAAGTCACACAAGTGTGAAAGGGGCCTTAGTGTAAAATTCATAGGCAAAACATGACTAGCTTCTTTTTTGCACCATTAATTTTTCATTAGGATTTGAAAATAGGGAGTGGTCAGCGTGTTGTAGTAGTAGGAGGCTATTTAGCCACTCAGATCGCTTTTACATTATTCAACATCGCCTGCTGAAAAAAAATTGCAGCCATGACCCTGGTAGAACCACTTAAACCAGAGAACATACGGGTATATTTATATGGGGCAAGTGGTTAAAGTATACCTGTCTGCAGCAGGCAAAGTATTTGTATAGCAACAACATACAGAGCACCTTCCTTCCTGGAAACTTTCAGTGCTGGCAGTAGAATTTGCCATTTGTGGGCCCTTAACCTCATGGCCCAAGTGCACCTCCTACTACACGCAATGGGTTTGTCTACTGCTGGCTTTCATACAAAAAAGCCGATCCTAAATTAAGGCTTTTACTCACACTAATATAGCATCTTTTTTGAACAACGAGGCCAGGCTGTATGTTATTTTGTAGCTTTCTTATTAGAGGTTTCAGAACAGCTTGCTGCCAATTCATTAAAACAATAACTGGCTTTATTGCTGAATAGGCTGCGTATGATAACCTTGGGCATCGCTCTTACACTTCAGCGTATTTACTGCTAGAATGAAATATTGATTTTATCGTTGCTCTAAGGTATAAATTACTTGAATATCTTCTAAATGTTGATACTTTGTAATTCAGTCCAGAGAATGAAAAGCCTAATGCACAGTACAGGTAACACAAAGCTCTTAATATTGACACTTCCATGCTGAGAACCACTTTGCCTGGGCATATTTTTATGTTCCTGAAATGTTTTTTACAAAATGTCATTGAAGTCCAGTCATTAGGCTAAAATACAGAATTCAGAGAGTAGTGGTTAATGATTCTTACTCTGAATGGTCTAAGGTTATCAGTGGTGTACCCCAAGGTTCAGTGTTGGGACCCTTACTTTTTAATATCTTTATAAATGATATTGGGTTTGGGATTAAAAGTACAATTTCTGTCTTTGCAGATGACACCAAGCTATGCAGTGGAATAATGTCCTTACAGGATGTCTCCAATTTTTACAAGGCAACATCAATGCAATATCTAATTGGGCAACTAAGTGGCAAATGAGGTTTAATGTTGATAAATGTAAAGTTATGCATGCATCATACATGCTAGGGGGAGTACAACTGGGGGGATCCATGGTGGAGAAGGATCTGGGGGTTTTGGTAGATCACAAGCTCAGTAATAGAATCCAATGCCAAGCTGCAGTTTCCAAAGCGAGCAAAGTCCTTTCTTGTATTAAGAGAGGTATGGACTCCAGAGAGAGAGATCTCATTTTGCCCCTGTACAAATCATTAGTAAGACCTCATCTGGAATTTGCAGTTCAATTTTGGTCACCAGTTCTCAAAAAGGATATCGGGGAACTGGAGAAAGTGCAGAGAAGGGCAACCAAACTGATAAGAGGAGTGGAGGAACTCAGCTATGAGGAAAGATTAGAGGAACTGAATGTATTCACTCTTGAGAAGAGGAGATTAACCACTTCAATACTGGGCACTTAAACACCTTCCTGCCCAGACCAATTTTCAGCTTTCAGCGCTGTCGCACTTTGAATGACAATTGCGCGGTCATATAACACTGTACCCAGATGAAATTTTTATCATTTTTTCTCACACATAGAGCTTTCTTTTGGTGGTATTTGATCACCTCTGCGGTTTTTTTTTGCTAAACAAATAAAAAAAGACCAAAAATTTAGAAAAAAATGTTTTTTTTTTTTGTTTCAGTTTCAAAACTTTGTAAATAAGTAAGTTTTCTCCTTCACTGATGGGCACTGATAAGGCGGCACTGATGGGCACCGATGAGGTGGCACTGATGGGCGGCACTGATGGGCAATGATAGGTGGCACAAATTGGCACTGATAGCTGGCACAGATGGGCATGGATAGGCAGCACAGATGGGCATGGATAGGAGGCACAGATGGGCATGGATAGGCGGCATGGATGGGCACTGATAGGTGGCACGGATTGGCACTGATAGGCAGCATTGTTTTGTATTGATGGATGCCAATCAGTGCCAAACAATAATGCATGCCAATCAGTGATGCCCATTGTGGGCACTGATTGGCATCCATTGTGGGCACTGTGTCATCCCTGGTGGTCCAGGGTGGCATACCTTGTGCTGGGCATCCCTGGTGGTCTGGTGGCGTCCCTGGTGGTCCAGTGTGGGCATCCTCAGGGGGGCTGCGCTGATAATCAATCAGCACAGACCCCCCCCTGTCAGAGGAGCAGCCGATCGGCTCTCCTCTACTCGCGTCTGACGGATTACCGGCTCTTCCTGTTTACACTGTGATCAGCCGTGATTGGACACGGCTGATCACATGGTAAAGAGTCTCCGTCGAAGACTCTTTACCAAGATCGTAGTTGCGGGGTGTCAGACTGACTCCCCGCAACAACGATCGCCGCGATGCGCGCCCCCAGCAGCATGCAGCAGCTCAAAATCCTGAGGACGTCATATGACGTCAGGATTTGACAACCACTTTGCCGACGTCTATTCACAATGGGCGGGCGGCAAGTGGTTAAGGGGGGATATGATCAACATGTACAAATACATAAGTGGTCCATATAGTGAATTTTGTGTTTGAGTTATTCACTTTAAGGTCATCACAGAGGACACGGGGCACTCTTTACACCAAGAGGAAAAAAGATTTAATCTCCAAATACAGAAAGGGTTTTTTCAAAGTAAGAGCTGTGAAAATGTGGAATAGACTCCCTGCAAAGGTGGTTCTGGCAAACTCAATAGATTGTTTGTTTAAAAAAAGGCCTGGATACTTTCCTCTATGACCAAGCCCGGGTGGATGAAGTGAAATGTATCGGGAGCGTGATTTGTGGAGAAGAGCTGGCTGAGGCCTGTCCTACACTTGTATTCACACTTCGGTGGGTCGGGAGTGTGGCGTTCTCCATGAACACACAAAAAAATATTTCTTACAATCTCATTTGTGTAAAAGGATACAAAGGAGACCTTTGTCAAGTGATATCTTCTTATATGTAGGACATAAGGGTTTCTGGCATTTATCACTGGAAAGCATGTACAAAGACTGTTCCCCATCCTTGGTCTTCATTGGTGGAGTTTGAAGAGATGGATTCATAGCTGGATTTATATGAAAATCCAAATGTCCTGTCTTCATTATAACTGTGCAGTCTTACTTTTAAAATATTTATTTGCTCTGTTAAGTTGCCTATAGATGGTAATTTTGAAAGAAGATTCTTAGGAAAAGAATGTTCTAAGAAAGTTTGTTCCTTTTTCTAATTATTAGTGGGTCAAATAGGCGTTCATTTTCAGTTTGAAGGAGAACAGAAAAAATGTCTGGAACAAATGATTTCTAATGGTGTATGTGGTTTTCGTTCTGTATATTCATTCCACAATCCAATGTTAAATGCAAAAAAAAAATCTTTTTTGCAATAAATTCAAATGTTATGAGAATTTTTTACGAATTTTCCCTACCAATTATGGTCAACTTGTTGACCATGTATAGTTTGTCATTTATAAATATACATGAAGGAAGCCATGTTTTTTAATTACACATACACTCTTGTTTCCTGCTTTGCAGTGCTATACAATGGGTCCACTTTACTGCTCTTAAGCTGGGTACACACGGATTGAAATTTGCCCGGGTCAGAAAGAACTGTTTGAGTTAGGAACTGTTAAAGGACTGTTGCCATAGGAGACGGCATTCCTGCATGTGCAGAAGTGGCGCCTTGCTGGGGCCTTTCCCTGCACGGCTGTCCTCCTATTAAAGTCTCAGAATCTGCCAGTTGAATCTATAACTACCCTTACCCTCTTTCCCCCAAAAATACAAAAAGGACTGTCAAAAGAAATAAAAACCTCTTACATCCAAGAAGTGTCTGGCGCCCAATGACTTTCACCATCTTTGCACCCACTATGCCTCACAACCCACTACATATTGAAGGATGACATCTATCTTTGGCATTGGAGGTTCTCATTAGACTGGACAAGGCTGGAGACCTTGCTACAGCAATATCACTGTAAACTTGCCAAATCATGTCAAACTGCTCTGTGGCAGACCACTATACCTATTCCTTTGAAAATTAGTGTCCGTCTCCTCGGCCTTGTAGAACAGTTAGCATTAGCTAAAGCAATCTGCACCCTAATAGGTATCCTATTATTTTATGCAAGGAAAGCCATAGTACTAAAATGGAAGTCGGCCAACCCCCCTACCTTGTCATCGTGGAAAACATTAGTTAACAAAATGATACCCCTATACAAAGCAACATACTTATCTCGAGGGTGCCCCTAAAAATATGAAAAAATATGGCACCTGTGGATGGACTCGGAAGCCATGACAGATGATCAGGCTGTTGGGGGACTACCCTAGTTAGATTCCCTGAATGCTTAACTGATCTGTATCTAACCTGTAGAGAGTTGAGGTCCAGGCCCCAAGCATATGAGTGGGGGTGTTAGTCCAGAGGTTGACTGATTCCACTCGACCCTAGCTGTCCTTGCAACATCCGTCTGAGGGATGAGAGGGTCTACAAGAATAGATATATCCTGTCATTATCCTACCATGCTGAAACTGGGTACTAGTTATGTTGTTAATAACGTTAATTCTAGGTAGCTATGTTTGGATGTGAGATGTACGCTGTTATGCACGTGACTGTGCACCAATTGGCCGGGGTATGCCCCAAGGGCCCTGTTTTGTACCTTCACAGAAAAACCTTTTCAATAAAAATAATTTTCTGATTTATTTGTGGCAGATTTACCCAGTTTCATGCAGAATTTCACGTTTTCTCTTTCTTCTAACTTGCAGATGTGGTAATGCATGTGGTCAGAATAGCACCAGTTGCACAGCTTCTGATGTACACAGGACGATGTATTTTGGCACACTGACTTATGAAGGTTGGTGCTCCCTGTGACTGTGCGTGCAGCCTTGTACTGCCATCTGTTGGCGAGTTACAGAACTAGTCTCTAAACTTTTTGATACCACCTCGTATGTGTAGCCCTTGCTGTTGCTCAAACGCCAATCTTTAGGCTGGCTTCTGTCGAACGGTCCTGCTGGAAAAGCAACATTTGATCAGCCACTGCAGACCC
>CM053030.1:98347007-98619148 GCA_028564925.1 Lithobates sylvaticus | reverse complement strand
GAAAATAAAGCATTTGTTTGTCGGATCTTTCGTTTTTCGGATTCTGCACTTTCGTTATCGTTTGTTAAAACGATAACGAAAATACCTGAAACTCGGACAAAAATGCATTTGGACGAAAAAGATTGCACATGTCTACTCATTTATGCTGAGCACTGTAAGTACCACAATATTGTAGAATGGGGGGGGGGGGGGGGGTCATATTTTTCCAAATCATGCTGCAGAGATGGGAACCCTGCTCCTTTATAACACTGGGACTATGCAGTGCGTTGCAATGGTAGAGTGAATGAGTCCTCAGTAGATTTCTGTTGCAATTAGTGAGGAGCTCATCTCCACCAAGTCACTCGGACAATTCAGTTGATAAGATTTGCAAGGAAGATATGTATAATCTGGCACATAGTGAATAAAAAGGGGTCCCTTTGATTCCTTACCGGTTGTATAGCCCTCCATCATCGTCTTTCTCTAAATAAAAACAAACACTGCCTATTTTCCAGCAAAGATGGCAGGAATTAAAAATAAAATAAAAAAGCAATTCTCTCTCCAGTGCCTCATCCTACACTGTAACACTAATCATTTCTCGCATACAACAGCTTTTTATTAAACACCCATATGCAGCCAGCACATACAGCACCCTGTAGGAGGAGAGGTTGCTGAGTATAGCAGTTACTGTATCTGCATGCAGATAGAGCAGATGCATCGCACAGCGAGAGCCGGGTGCTCAGTAATAACACAAGAGCAATTCTAATGAGAACGCTTCACTGGCAAAAACATATTGATTTCAATATGTAATTTCACCAGCCCTGGCCTATTGACACCCATCAATATTTCTGCCATTAGCAAAGGGAAGAGATCTGAAGCTGAAGATGAGGGCTGATTAAAATGAAATTAGTAGATCATCCCTGCATGCAACTAAATTGATTTGGGTCGGATTTAGAAAATAAAGGACAGAAAAAAACATAGGATTAGTGTGTACTTGTATAGGGAGACTGTAAAATAAAACAGGACTATAAAAACACAGTACATGTGTATTTTATGTACGACAACATTTACAGCGTTTTTGTCCCTCTTCAATAATCATCTGCTATTACACCCTACACATAAATTATAACACAATTAACACAAAAGCAGTCAATATTCACTGATCATTGCCTGCTGCCTCTGTGGAAACAGGAATTTTATGAGCCATTTAAAGAGAATCTGTATAGTGCACAGAATAGCACAAAACCTATAACTGAATCTAAGATACACATGTGGTCTTTTACAGCTGTAGAGACATTTTTATGGTCATCCATCATCCCTGAAAGTGACACTAAACAATATCCTCATTCTCCAGAAAAAATCCATACACATCCACTACTTAATGGCCATGTTATCCATTTTTCATTAACTACCTGCTGATCGTTCACAGCAAATATACTGTGAGCAGGCAGCAGGTACAGGCATGGATTATGTATATGTAGGTGATGAGCCTTATTCCAGGTTTGGGGAAGGCATGCGTGTGCCCCCTGCCGACAGAGTTCTGGGTTCTTGTCCTTTAATATCTGGCTGTGTTTCCTCCCTGCTTTTCAAGTAAAAGCAGCACACATTACACATTGTTATGCACACAGGGGGAGAGTTACTAAAGCTGGAGCACACAGAATCTGGTGCAGTAGTGTATAGTAACCAACCAGCTTCTAACAGTTTGTTCAAATAAGCTTTGACATAAAAACCTGGAAGCTGATTGGTTACTCTGCACAGATGCACCAGAGTCTGTGTGCACCAGTTTTAGTAAATCTCCCCCCAGTTACCCCTTGATTGCCTCTAGACGTTAACCCCTTCCCAGTGTACTGTATTATCAATGTAATTCTCTGTGCAAACTGTGCCCAACCCTTACTGCACTCTTAACCAGCTTCCCGAGGACTGGTGAAATGCGTAGCAGCACCTGACATCACGTTCGCCCGCTTTTAGTAACGACTCAGATTATCGGAGCAGCGGTATCCATGACTTTACTATTTGCTGGATATACCAAGTGACGGTTAAAAGGGAACTTTTTAATTTGAGTTCATAAGGATTATCTTTAAGGGAGGCTTAATTTTTAATAAACATGTTGTGCTATAATGGCTGTTTGTGACTTGCTCATCCCTCCATTTGAGGTATACCAAGACACCACCAGGACCATTTGACACCTGGGCTCAGCTTAAAGTGAAAGTAGACCCCTTTAAAGACCAATGGGTCATGGTGTTCTGGTGAGTGCGTGATCTATGTAGTGAACGAGTGGACACACGTTATCCATGTGGATTATCCATGTGGAGTTGCACATGCTGTTATAGCGGCACCTTTTGGCCACTAGCGGGGCGCTTTTAACTCCTGCAAGCGGGCAAAGAAAGGGTTAAGAAGCGCCCATGTTGCAGTATTGCCGAATCGCTTTGCAGGCGCTATGGAAGCGGTGCCAATTCATTTCAATGGGCAGGGTGTTTTGGGAGCAGTGTATGCACCACTCCTGCACCACCCCAAAAGATTCTGCTTGCAGCACTTTTTTTCCCTGTCCTGTCCTTTTCCTGTTCAGCACTCGGGCTTTCACACTGGGGAGGCATGAGAGGCGCTTTTCATGTGCTATTTTTAGCGCTAACATGCCTGAAAAGCGCCCCCATGAGTTGCATGGTGTTGCTGGGAAAAAAAGTCAATGCATTGATCAAGATACAAATAACCGTATATAGTTTATAGAGAGTCATTCTAGGGTAAACTTCCATTTTAAAGGGCCAAAAAGCAGTTTTACTGCTACAGGGCGGCACCTCTGCTCCGAATCACGTTTGGTAGAGGGCAAGCATGTGCTCCGCCAGCGCCTCTGTTCCGCTGTGATTACACACAGCAGTAGCTGATCTGGGGTTACCACAGACTTGATACTCATCAATCATCAGGCAGAACGGCGGTCTGCCTATGTAAACAAGGCAGATTGCTGTTCTAACAGGAGGGAAGGCATGGATCCTGTGTCTTTGCAAAGCAGGGAACAAATTCCATCTCTTTCCCTAATAAAAGCACCTCCCACAGTCTAGTAAAACACTGGTTAGGCACACATCTAACCCTTTGATGGCCCCTGATTTTAACCCCTTCCCAGCCAGTGTCATTAGTACAGTGACAGTGTATATTTTTTTAGTACTGATCACTGTAAAAAAATGTCACTTCCAAAAAGTGTCAAAAGTGTCACTTAGTGTCCGAATGTCCACCGCAATATCGCAGTCCCGCTATAAGTCTCTGATCCCTACCATTATTAGTAAAAATAAAATAAAAAAATATCCCATCATTTTTAGACGCAACCCAATTAATTTTTTTACCAAAAATATGCAGCAGAATTCATATTGACCTAGATTGATGAAGAAATTAGATGTTTTTCAATTTTTTTATTGGATAGGGTTTATAGCAGAAAAGTAACATTCATTTTTTCTTCAAAATTGTCGGTCTTTTTTTTGTTCAGAGCGCAAAAAAAAACAAAACACACACAAAAAACACGCAGAAGTGATCAAGTACCACCAAAAAGGAAGCTTTGTTTGTGGGGGGGGGGGGGGGGGAAGAAAAAAAAAAAAAAAAAAAGGCATTTTGGTTTGGGTACAGTGTCGCATGAAAGTGGTTGTAAACCCTTACAGACCACTTTGACCTACAGGTAAGCCTAGATTAAGGCTTACCTGTAGGCCCAATATCCCAATATCTCTTAAACCTAAAAGGTTTAGGAGATAGTTACAGAAATATCGGCACCGCATGCGCCGGAGTGACGTCATCGCTGCTCCGGCCACTCACAGTGCCGGAGCAGCGATACCCGGAAGGAAGATGGAGGCTCCGTGCACCAGGGAACAGCGGTGACATCGCAGGCTCCTTTGTCAGGTAAGCAATACATAATGGGCTACTATGCGATGCATAGTAGTCCATTATGCTTTACCTTTGCAGGGAAACAAAGAGGAAGTAAACCCATCAGGGTTTACTGCCTTTTGAAGGGGAGGGTAAATCTTCCTGGAAGTCAAGTGGTTAATGGGCCCATTCACACGTGGTTTCACACATGCACGTGTGGTTTCACACACACATTCACTAAAACAGACATTACCACAGTGCATACAATGCGTTGATTTTGAATGGCACCCATACTTTACACTACAGTTCAATGCATGGGGCATAGTAGCACAACGTGCATATCATCTATTATGGTGCGCTGCGTTTAAAAAATAAAAAGGCATTTGCGCATTTCTTTGCCCATTGCGATGCATTGACAGCCCATTCATTATGAATAAGGTAGCTTATTGTATGCAAAAAACGCATGTTAATGTGCATAATGACAACAGATTCTTAAAATGTTAATGGGCCCTAACGTTTTTTTCATCTTACGCCCGAGTCACTACAAAGCACTAGTATACAATACAGAGCCAACACTAGACAAAGATATAACACTAAAACACGAAATTCTACAGCGTGGTGATAAACTGCGCACGTTTCATCTCTTTTATACCGTGTTGTAGATTATAGGAGAATATAAAATGATAATAAAATAGTCGCTGGTCTTGGAGATAAGTAGTCCATATATTTCACTTGGTGGAACTAAATGTAATTTTTCCTCAGGAAAGACTGCGCTATCTTATAATAAAGTTTTCTCTGGCTGATGTTATCATTCATGAGAACCTTATTTGATTACCTCACAAAGAGGCTCTCTCCTGGTTTATTCTCACAGACTAGAAGAGGGATTTATGGAAATAAACATTACAGGTAATATAATAACGCTGTGCATGTCACCCAAGTAAATTGCGCTTTGAAGTTACTTGACGCAGCACAGGGGACTAAAGGAAGGGAGCCTTTCATCTCATCGTAGTGTGTGAAGGTCAGACCACGACGGAAGGCCCAGCGTCGCTTCAAAGTACACTAGATTTCCACAGACACTGACTGCATGAAATGTCCTATATCCCTCCATTAATTCACTGCACGGGACACAACACCATAGCAAAAAACACGGGAATCACAATGTGATGGCCTGGGTGCTTTTAAATTCCAGGAAATAAAATCGGATTTTATATTGCATGCTTTTAGCTTTTGTAGTAAAGCAAAGACAAGGATCTTTTATTAAAGCTGGAGCAACGGTGGAGCCGCCACCCAAAGAAACACATCTCTGCCAATCTACACTAACCTCTTAATGTCTCCCGGGCTTTAATTGCCAACATTCGCTAGGATCATGGAGAAAGCAAGAGAGTTCCAGAAGAATGTCTACTTCTTCTTTGTTGACTACAGTAAATTCGATTGTGTGGCTCACAACAAGATGTGGCAAATACTGAAAGAAATGGGAATACCAGACCACCTCTCACCTGTATACAAGTCAAGAAGCAACAGTTAGGACATGGAACAACTGACTGGATCAAAAATTGAGAAAGGAGTGCGGCAAAGATGTATATGGTCACCCTACTTATTTAACTTCTATACAGAGTACATCATGCAATATGCCAGGATCGACGAATCACAAGCCGGAATGAAGATCACAGGGAGAAATAACAATCTGAGATATGCAGACAATACCACATTAATGGCAGCAAGTGAAGAACTAAAGAGTCTCTTAATGAAGGTGAAAGAGGAGAGTGCAAAAGCTGGCCTGAAATTGAACATTAAGAAAACTAAGATCATGGCAACCGGTCCCATTACTCCTTGGCATATGGGAGAAGAAATGGAAACTGACAGATTTTATCTTCCAAGATCACATCAGACGGTGACTGTAGCCATGAAATTAGGAGACGCTTGCTTCTTGGGAGGAAAGTAAATGGCAAAACTAGACAACATTATTAAAAGCATACCGATAAAGTGCTGTATAGTCAAAGCTATGGTATTCCCAGTAGTAACTTATGGCTGTGAAAGTTGGACCATAAAGTTAGGCTGAACGCCAAAGAATCTATGCCTTTGAACTATGGTGTAGGAGAAAACTCTTGAAAGTCCCTTGGACAGCAAAAAGATCTAATTAGTCAATCTTGAAGGAAATCAACCCTGAATATTCACTGGAAGGACAGATCCTGAAGCTGAAACTCAAATATTTTAACCACCTAATAGGAACAGAGGACTCACTGGAAAAGACCCTGATGCTGGGAAACATGGAAGGAAAAAAGTTGAAGACGACAAGATGGAAAGACAGCATCAACGAAACAATGAACATAAAGTTAAGCAAGCTCAGGGAGGCAGTGGAGGACATAAAAGTCTGGCGCATTATGGTTCATGAGGTCACAGAGTCAGACACGACTAAATGACTGAACAAAAAAAAAAAAAAAAAAAGGGGGGGGGGGTGAAAAGGGGGATTTACCTTTACTAACAATTTAAAGAATTCCAAATATGTGTTAAATATCTGGTGATCCTGCCAGTTACCCTAATCTCCTATTTCAAGTTGACCCCACTAGGCATCAGAGCACATCCATCCCAGTGTGGTCAGTTTTCTGGCAGTACTGGGAGAACAGCCTGCCTGTCCTCCAATAATCAGAGTTATGCTGACCACCCTCTTGCCCACCACACACAAACACACAAACACGCACGAAAGTGCTCTCCAGCGTGAAACGCGTTAATACCCATCTGTTTTTAAGGAGCTGCGATTATGCTTTTATGATCGTTTTCTACAATAAAGTATTCGGATCTTCAGCAAGTCAGTGTGCAGTCATCTATTTTTCTCTACAATACCATGGCGCAGGTTCGGTGCAAGATAAGAATGTGGTGGGGGCTGCTACTAGGTGTGTTAATGAGTTTATGTATTTGAATATATTATTCAAATACTTTATTTAAGAGACCTTATCTTTTGCTTATGTTCATTTCATACGATATTAATTTGATAAAGCTGACCATACACAGAATTTCATCCGAAACTGGTAATTTTCAGAAAGATCCTTCAACATCCGTGCAGTTAGTGGACTAAACTTTACTTCTGATTAAGACAGTAGGCCCAGCTAATGTCGATGGATCCGAAGCGTTTCAACCAAAGTGTATACGTGTATGTTATATTTGAAACAAAAAAAATAAATCCTGGTCTTGTATTGCCCATGTCCTTGCACGATAAGTAAACCGGAATTATATATGTTGTTATTGACCAATCACTTTCGATTACGGTGTGGAAATTATTTTATTCCATCAGTTAGTGGACAGGTCACTATCGAGCAACGAATAGTCATTTGCACTGCAAATGACCGAAATACTATACGTGTATGGCCAGCTTAAGTATTGGAGAGATGCCTTTAAGGTGTTAATATTTATTCATTCGTTTAACTTTAGATGCACTGATGTTATTTTGGTGAGTCAAAAGAAAGCAAGTCTGTTCTGGAAAATTTATAGATGGGCAACTCCTATCCCCATATTGATTAGTGGTTCCAAATAAATAAATGACTGCAGTAGGGAACAGACACAAAAAGATACACTCAGCATCTTTCCAAATAACTGTTCTGTTTATTTGGCGCAATTGAAGTTTTTTATACCCATGCTTACATAGGCATCACATTAATATTACAATTGAATTGTACTTTAATGGCAACAAGGAGCGCAACATAGGCAAGCTAAATTCTAATCAGGACTCGAAAGAATGCAACATGTAAACAAAACATTATTAGTGGCATGTGCACAATGAGTGCAATACATAGGCAAAGCATATGAAATACAAGAATGTACAAATTTCTTTTACAGTGTTTTATTCCTGAAGAAGTGGAGTATCCACAAAACGCGTTGCCTGCTAATTAACCTTATTGGGATATGCTGATCTTTGTAACATACACATTATATATATATATATATATATATATATATATATATATATATATATATATATATATATTTATTAATAATAATTATTCTTCAAATAATGTATTTTAATACATTTTATAATAAAAATTAATTTTTAGAAGAAAAGGTTATTCGAATGCTGTAGTAATACTTTACTGATGTGCATATTTGAAAGTCCCTACCTACACTTTGAGCTATTGTCTTAAGGCTAGGTCCAGACCCTTTCATTTCTGTTTTCATGAGTTTTAATGCAATTTAAAGTGCAAGTTAATTTACGTTTTGCATATGCATTGACACCCGTTTAAGGTGTTTTCATGCATCATTCATTTTCATGTTGCCTAGTAATCAACTATTTAGGAACCAGACACATAAGATACAGACCACGTTTCACAAATATCTAGGGCGTAACATGAAGCAAGGTTACATTCCCCAATCTTCAAACTACCCCCCCCCCCCCCCCAGCTTACTTGAATTGTGGGGTGCTTCTTCCTGCAGAAATCTGCTCAATTTAGGGCAGCCATATGCGGCTCTAGCCACACCATCCTAGTTTGTTACGGTTTTACATTTTTGTACTACAACGCTTATTTTTTAATATGGTAAACAGGCCTTGTAGAGTGAGCCGATGATCCCTTCTTCACAGCTTTAGTGCAACAAAAATGTCCCCTAACACACAAATCAAGTTTGCTAAAAAAAAAAAAAAAAAATAATAATTCTTTCAGCCAAGTTCATACCACCTTATGAACCCGAGCATGCAGAAAGAGTATGTGGGAGCCCGAGCACTGGACCATTGTAATTTGCAGGCAATTTTCACATAATTGGATATTTGAAGTAAATAGTCTCATGATATGTTTGAGTGAAAATGTTCAACTCCTTTATTAAATCAGCCTTTAATGCATCCCATCGCATGTATTAGTAGAAGCAAGAATTCTGGTGCTGAAACTTAGACCGCAATCTAGCTCTCAACTCCTGATACTACTCAGCACAGTATCCTGAAGGACAGATTGGGTTGTGCGACAAAAATCTAGGGACTGTCCAGTAGAATCCTTGATTTGGCACCTGTCTTAGACACACCAAAAGAGATAGACAGAACTTGGGGCCATTCAAGTGTCCTGGGTGCCAATGTGCTGACAAGGCCAGGCAAAGAGAGCAGCATGATTACTTTATCAGCCAGCTGCTGCTCATTTACAGTTCTATTAGAAGCTTGGGGTGGGGAGGTGATCTAGCTGTGTTGCTCAACTACAGTAGAGAAAAAAAGTCAGGTCACCATGCTGTCTGGCAGTGCTGTGTCTCAGGATTGGCTGTACAGAAAGAAAAGACCTTTGGTAGGCAAGACAGCTTCCATATGGGCATTTCTATGATGTAGTTAGCCATTTGCCTAGTGGTCAACTTTAAAGTGGAGTTCCACCCACTTTTACAACTCTTCAGCATTCCTCACTAAACTGTGCACTGTAAACGAATTGGATATTTTTTTTATTAGCACCTACTGTATTCATTTTTAACTTCCTCCTCCCTGGCCGTGGCCCATCGCATCATGTCCTGTTTGCAATGCCTGCTGGGAAGGGGCAGCAACTTCCTCTGACACTGCCGTTGCTAGGGAAACCTGACCTGAAACCTATTACACTGCTTGTGCTGCACTGAGCATGTGCGAGATCTGCAAGGATAAGATCCAGGAAGAAATACAGTCTGGCTTCAGATGCCCACACTCAAGATGGCCACAGCCTGTTGTAAGTTTATAAAATAACAAACTACTGCTATAAACTAACAAAACAGACCTTAGTTTATAGACTAACTTTACATTAAGCTTCTGTGTTATAGGGGTATTTTTATTTAAAAAGTATCATTTCGGCCGGAACACTGCTTTAACAAGTTAGTCGGAGAGATGGAGATATAGAGAGATAGAGATAAAAAAAAAAAAACAACACACACACTGCTGAGCCATACAAAAATAAACACACACCACACAACTTTTCCATGACTTTCCAGATCTACATCTTTGTCCCCAACCAGTGACAGAGAAAATTACTCAAACCAGTGGGTCAGGCAACCAAATTTTTCTAGCAACTAGAATTTCAAAAGGAATGGCAGCCCACACTCTTATAACCATTTCATCCCATGGGCTCATTCACGCTAGTTTGTTACAGTAAAAAGAGTTTAATGCCCCGCAACACACTAAAATCAAATTTGCACCTTTTTTTTTTTTTATCAGAACACAAAGCATATTTACTATTGGTATTTTTACACTCCGACAATTTAGGAATCACTTTATACAGTGGGGAAATTATTGGATCCCCTGCAGATTTTGTAAGTTTGCCCACTAACAAAGAAATTAAGGGTCAATCATTTTTATCATACATGTGATTTTAAATGATAGAGACAGAATATCAACCAAAAATCCAGAAACAAAAAAATAAATAAAAAAACACATAAAACAAAATGTTATAAATGGAGTTGCAGTTCAGTGAGTAAAATTAGCATTTGATCACAAAGCAAAACATGCATGGTGGAGAAACCCTTGTTAGCAAGCACAGAGGTAAGACATTTCTTGTAGTTAGTGACCAGGTTTGTACACATCTCAGAAGGGATTTTAGTCCACTCTTTACAGATCTTCTCTAAATCCTTAAGGTTTATTGGCTGTCTCTTGGAAACTCAAAGTTTCAGCTCCCTCCATAAAGATTCTATAGGATTAAGGTCTGGAGACTGGCTAGACCACTCCAAGACCTTAATGTGCTTCTTGGGCAACTTCTTTGTTGCCCTGGCAGTATGTTCTGGGTCGTTGTCATGCTGAAAGACCCATCTTCGGTGTTTTAGCTGAGGGAAGAAGGTTCTCATCCAAGATTTTGCAATACATGGCCCGGTCCAATGGCCCCTCAATGCGACAAAATCAGTCTGTACCTTTAGTAGAGAAACAGCCCCAAAGCATAATGTTTCCACCCCCGTGCTTGACTGTAGGGATGGTGTTCTTACGGTCATGGTCAGCATTTTTCTTCCTCCAAACACGGCGAGTCCCCCTTCTCAAGAAGGCACATGTACAGTCATGCCACGAAACATCTAAATGATTTAGAGAAAGTGCTGTAGTCAGATGAGACCAAAATTGAGCTCTTTGGCATTGGCTCGACTCGCTGTGTTTGGAAGAAGAAAAATTATGTCTTTGACCCCAAGAACACCATCCCTACAGTCAAGCACGAAGGTGGAAACATGATGCTTTAGGGATGTTTCTCTGCTATAGGTTCTGGCCGACCCAACCACATTGAGGGGCCAAGGGATGGGGCCATGTATTGTAAAACATTTGGTGAGAACCTTCTTCCCTCAGCCAGAACACTGAAGATGGGTTTTCCAGCATGACAATGACCCAAAACATACCGCCAAGGCAACAAAGGAGTGGCTCAAGAAGATGCACATTAAGGTCATGGAGTGGCCTGGTCAGTCTCCAGACCTTAATCCTATAGAAAAATGTATGGGAGGTAGCTAAAACTTCGAAATGCCAAAAAACCTTTAGGATTTAGAGAAGATCTGTAAAGATGAGTGGGCCAAGAGATGTGTGCAAACCTGGTCACCAACTACAAGAAACGTCTTACCTCTGTGCTTGTCAACAAGGTTTTCTCCACGACATGTTTTGCTTGGGGATCAAATACTTATTTTACTCACTGAACTGCAACTTAATTTATAGCATTTTTTTAAATGTATTTTTGGTTGATATTCTGTCTCTATTATTTAAAAATACATCTATGATTAAAAAAAAATATAATATAATCTATAATAATAAATAATAATAATAATAATAATAATAATAATAATAATAATAATAATATAGACCCATTTCTTTGAAACTGGGCATACTTACAAACTCTGCAGGGGGATCAGGCGCCAGGGGATTATTTTCCCCATTGTAGGTTGTACGGCCATAGCTCACATCTGTATGTTGCAGTGCCCTACAAAATAAATGGCAACACATATGCAGGGAAAATTCTTGTTTTACTATGCGTTACTACAATGCACTGTGGTGTACAGGCCCCATAAGCTCAAGTTCAAGGCATTTAAGAAAAGGATCCTAATAACTAGCTATAGGAAACTGGCAAGTGAGATAGCCAGTGGTTAATGTACAAAGTTGAACCACTACATGGGAAAACCAAACAAACTTCAAATAATACATCTGATCGCAGCGGAGACCTTTAAAACAGACCGGACTGCAAGATATAGTTTAACAGGACATAATCACAGTTAATGCGGCTTCATAGAGAACCAAATCATCATCTTAAAACAGCAAGCCATTTTGTTCACTTATGCACTCTGCGGCCTGCAGCTAGGGTAATTAGTCTGAATATTTCATGACCGTACTGCCGTTAGCACACCTTCACAAGTATCACGCCGCTTTAATGCCACTGTTGAGGTACAATTAACAACAAATTGAGAAAATAGGTTTAAGCAGCTGAGGAATCATAAGTGAAACATTTCAGTGGTTAAAACACGCTGGCCTGTAGTGAAATCTTCACCGCCTATACGTTTGGAGAGGATAAAAAAAAAAAAAAAAAATGTCCAACGGCAACAAGAATTTCTCCTTAAATAAGTCACGCTGCTGACCAAGGAGGTGCTGTATATGATCAACAAAAAGGTGTCCACCTGGAACAGAATGGGTAATCAGCCAAATGATCAGACATGGATTATCTGCAAATTGTAATTTACTAAACAGGGGCAAAGTTAAAATCAATAATGCAAAACAGGGTCAGAATGGGCATGCATACACAGAATAATAAATACAAATCAGATTATGAAATCTGCACAAACATGGTCTCTTTTGCAGCAAGGTCTCTGTGGCTCAGTCAGGGTGACATGGTGCAGAATAGTCTATATAAGCAGAGTCAAGCTAAGAATCACTAAAACAGTTTAGAACACAGTTACCGGCAATTATCCTCATAAACCGCATTCCTCATAGTAAAGTCCAGGGTAGGTCCGGTAACACCAGCACACAGCTGGAGGAATCCAAGGACAAAGAGCCACCCCACTTGAACAGGAGTTGGTAGCAATCACGGGTGGTGCTCCCCACAGAAGCTGGGTATTTCGAAAAAGCTTTGTGCCATTCGATTCCGGCCTGGCTGGCTGCACGCCGGTTGACAGTGGAGGACCTCTTAGCTGGCTGCATATCACTTGTTATGGGCATATCTAGGAACCCCAGGATTCGTGGGACAAAGAGCTAAATAGACCTGCATCTACATCTGAACAAGGTGAATAAATGAGCACGCCATTACTCAACGACAACAGATTCCATAGGTCAGTGTACTGTAGTCTAGACATCGAAAAATCCGGTTACTGTAGGGCAACAAACATTTCCATTAGGTGAAGATCTATGGTCACATTTAAAAATACAATTACTATTTTCTTAGGACTCTTGGTTATTGTTTGCCTGGTCTTTATCCAGGTTTTCTAGTAGTACAAAAAGAAAAAATAATTTAGGTGTTCAGTAGTTCACAGAATTAACCTGTATGCAGTACTGCACCCATAACAAAAAGGAGTCGCCGCAGAACATTCTGGAATTTATATAAAAGAAAGCAGAAGAGGTTTGCCTTGCTTTTTGCACTGGTCCAAATCATTCAGTGGAAGGGGGGGGGGGGGGGGTTTAGGTGTTGGGTTGTTTTTCAGGGGTTGGGCTTGGCCCCTTAGTTCCAGTGAAGGGAATTCTTAAGGCGTCACTATACCAAGACATTTTGGACAATTTCATGCTCCCAACCTTGTGGGAACAGTTTGGGGATGGCCCCTTCCTGTTCCAACATGACTGTGCACAAAGCAAGATTTATAAAGATATGGATGAGCGAGTTTGGGGTGAAGGAACTTGATTGGCCTGCACCGAGTCCTGAACTCAACCCAATAGAACACCTTTGGAATGAATTAGAGCGGAGACTGCGAGCCAGGCATTCTCGTCCAACATGAGTGCCTGACC
Organism: Lithobates sylvaticus; assembly: GCA_028564925.1. Lineage (NCBI taxonomy): Eukaryota > Metazoa > Chordata > Amphibia > Anura > Ranidae > Lithobates > Lithobates sylvaticus. Next base: position 98,605,473 of record CM053030.1, on the reverse strand, counting down.
TCACAAATTAACTTCTAGAAGAATGGTCAAACAATCCCATAGATACACCTAAACCATCATGCTCAGAAGAAATTTGGAGACGAAAGCTATTGGCTACTGGCCTCTACGTAGTCCCGCCGTACGTCACCTCGTTCAGAATGATCGGATTTTCTGACAACTTTGTCCGACCGTGTGTGTGCTACACAAGTATTGGACAAAATACGACAGATTTTGTGGTCAGAATGTCCGACCATGTGTACAAGGCATAAGACTGGGATGTCATTAAAGTTCATGTCAAGGCAGGTGTCCCAATACTTTTAAACAATATAGTGCATGTTGACCAAAGTGAGAAAAATAATCTGCACACCAACATCCGTCCAACAGGTTTTTTGAAAGACTGCCACCAGGACTAAAACAGACCAAGGGGTAAGGATGTTTCACACATACATTGGGGTTGATTTACCAAAACTGGAAAGTACAAAATCTGGTGCAGCTCTACACAGAAACCAATCAGCTTTCAGGTTTTATTTGTCAAATCTTAACTCAACAAGCTGAAGTTAGAAGCCGATTGGCTACCATGCACAGCTGCACCAGATCTTGCACTCTCCAATTTTAGTTAATCAACCCCCACTGTGCTTCAACATAAGTGTGAAACATCCTTGTCCATTGTTTTAGTCCTGTTTTAGTCCTGGTGGCAGTCTTTCAATAAACCTGTTGGACGGATGTTGGTGTGCAGCTAATTTTCCTCACTTGGTCTACATGTTCACGGTTGCGAGACGGAGCTGGCGCCCTGCCCTTCCTTTTTGGTGGATTATTATACTCACCTGGGGCAGTGATCCGTCTCATTTCTCCTAGTGTATGTTAAGCTGCCTACATTTCTGATAATTCTTTCATAAGGTTCATATGAACAGTCATCTTAGGCTATGCATCTTTCCACAATATTCTCATAATGAGGTGTCCACGTTTGTGACAGCCACAAGATAAAACAAAAGAATCCAATGTTTCTTTCTTGCAATCAAGGCCCCTTGGGGTATTCTTGTACAGAACACAATGATAAATGTACCTGCCTGGTTGGCGTCCTGATTTCCCAACACTGGATTTCATCTGCGTACAGAAGGAAGAGGATGTCTATGAAGGGGGTGGTCTCACTATCGTCAGAGCAGAGACAGGTAAGAATCTGCAAGGAGGTCCTTGAAGACCCTTGAAATATTTCAAATACATCACAACAAGGAGGGTTTCCACCTTAGTAACTAACACCATTAGTAAATATTGAGCCCAGGTCAGAGTTCAAATCAGTAATTCTAATAACTCACTTTCAGAAAGAGAAGTGCTCCTCGGGGGAACACATATCATACGAGCAATATTCAGAAGCACAATATATTTAATAACCTAATGAACTAAGATGACTAGTTTTATAACCAGGCTGTTTTAAGATGAACTTTTTACAAACCTGAACAATTCATAATTGAGCATGATAAAGATATGTTTAACCACTTTCAGACCATTTTGCTGGCTTAAGACCAGACCACTTTTTTGCGATTCGGCACTGCGTCGCTTTAACTGACAATTAGGCGGTCGTGCGACGTGGCTCCCAAACAAAATTGCCGTCCTTTTATTCCCACAAATAGAGCTTTCTTTTGGTGGTATTTGATCGCCCCTGTGGTTTTTATTTTTTGCGCTATAAACAAAAAAAAAAGCGACAATTTTGAAAAAAAAATGCATTATTTTTTACTTTTTGCTATTATAAATATCCCCCAAAAATATATAAAAAAACATTTTTTCCCCAGTTTAGGCCGATGCATATTCTTCTACATATTTTTGGTAAAATCGCAATAAGCGATTATTGATTGGTTTGCGCAGAAGTTATAGCGTTTACAAAATAGGGGATCGTTTTATAGCATTTTTATTAATATTTTTTTTTTTTTTTACTAGTAATGGCGTCGATCAGCTATTTAAATGCCCCGATTCCTGTGTAAATGACACTGGCAGTGAAGGGGTTAACCACTAGGTGGTAGTGTAGGGGTTAAGTGTTCCTAGGGGCGTGGCTGTGATTTAGTGAACACTGATCTCTGCTCCAATCACAGGGAGCAGAGATCGTGTCACTAGTTGCTAGGCAGAAAGGGGATATGCTGTTTACTTCCGCATCTCCCCGTTCAGCCATCCCGTGAGACGATCGCGGGTATCCCCACAGCAATCGAGTCCGCGACCAGACTCACGGGGGTCCCGGCCGGCGCGCAATGGCACGACAGCAATCTTAAAAGGGGACGTACCTGTACGCCCTTTTGCCTGTCCGTGCCATTCTGTCGACGTACAACGTCGTGCGCCGGTCAAAGTGATATTAGGCCCTCAGTTTTTTATTCATTTTCAGCAGCTGATTTATTCATTTACTGAGTATGCCCCTTTAAGTGTTACTAAACCCACAACAGTAAAATCAGTCTGTATATGCAGTAAAGCATGCTTATTATACTCACTATGGAACCTAAGGGGTTAATCCTCCGATTTGTGTAAAAAGAGTTTGATCCTGTCTTCTCTGATCCTCCCCTTCTTCCACTGACTCCAACACATGTCCGTATAAGACAGAGTTAGTGGAGTCAGGCTGCACATGCTCAGTTTGGTGTGTATTGCTAGAGTTTTTTTTCCTTTGGAAGAGTGCATGTGATCAGCACAGGGCCAATTAGCACTGTCCAGACTGAGGGTCAAGGGTCCTGCAGCCTCATAGGACAGCTCAGTGCAGTATGAAAACTCCTCCTACACGCTTTAACCAGACACTGATAGATGGTCACAAGACTGCTATAATACTGCTGATGAGGAAAGTTATTTAGCAGTTTAAATTGACTAAAACAATTGCGTTTCCATGTTCTGTGGGAGACCAGATATAGTGAATGCAGGGTCCTGGGATTAGTAACACTTTAATCTTTGCCTATGCTCCAGTTTAAGCCAATGCCATGACCGCTGCCCCAGGTTTCCTGTCTCAGGGTGGCTTCCCTTCTCTCGCAGCATGCTATGGTTACATGCAGAGACTATAGTTGTGTCTCAGGACACTGTGTGCATCAATAGAAACACACAGCCCTATAGCCTAGGATGGCAAGGCACCCCCCCTGCTCTTTCATCCCTCCACTCTTCAATTCAACAGACTGACTGCAGACTGCACTGTCCACTGTTAACTTTTTCCTGTAAAGAATGGAAGCTCAGGCAGAGCAGCATTGAAAGTTATAAAACGGCAAGCGCTGGGGTAAGAATTTTCACAAAGTTTACTGGGGAAATATTTTTGTGCTCAATGTGTTAAACACAGAGGATTAAATACTACTTTAAAGTGGATGTAAACCCAAATGTTCTCTTTTTTATGTCATAATGTAGAGAATAAGAAGATTTCCTATCATTTGAGCCCAGTCTTGCCACACAGAGTTAATCCAGCTCTGAGCAATCCTCATTTATTGTTTATTAACATAAATCTTGACAGAGAAAAACTTTGTCAAATCCTCCCCCTTGCTGTGAGTGACAGGTGAGTTACATATCTCGTGCACTAGCCTAAGAGACATGCATTATTTTTTAATTCCCTCCCACTCCTTTCTTCTGCTGCTCTGCCAGGATTGGATGTTCCACACCTCAGCATAATTGGGCATGCTGAAGTCATGTGGTTACTTTCCTGTCTTTTCACTGGATGTTAGAGATCATAGCAGAAGTTCAGTGTAAGAAATACACAGGAGAAAATGCATATTGACAAGGGGAGTGTAGAGGTGGGCGGGGAGTCTGACATCACAACTCCACCCACCGAGCTCCAGACAACAGACCTACCCACAGAATCTGCAGTTTTTTGGGTCTCATAACAGACAGAGGGGAGACATTTGACAGGTAAAGATACATACAGGAGGCATGTATATCCTTATAGATAACCCCTATGGCCGTAGTTTAGAAAGCATGACATTGGGTTTACATCCACTTTAAGCTGAGGTTACCTTCAATGAAAAAAACCCATTCCACATTTCTCGTGTTGTGCAAATCTTAAAGCGGAGCTCCATCTAAAAAAAAAATGGAAGCTCCGCTTGTTTGCAAGTGACACAGGGGACCAGGAGGTTGCAATAAACTTTGGAAGGTGGCAAGGGGGCTTAAAAAATAAATAAAAATAAAATAATTAAATAAAAAAAAAACACTTAGGATTTAAAAATTTGCCAAAAATAGTAGTATTCCATTGCTTGTAAAGGTTCGCGTTTTTTTCACCTTAATGCATCCTAAAGGTGAAAAAAAAAAATAATTAAAAAAATGTCAGTGACCGGCCCCCCAGACCCCCCCCCCCCGTTTAACTTACGTGAACCCTCGAACGTGTCCCACGGGGACGCGCTGTCAATTGGATAGATTGATAGCAGCGCAGCCATTGGCTCCCGTTGCTGTCAATCAAATCCAATGTCACGGGGGGCGGGGCCGAGTCTTTGGACGCCGAATGCTGGACCCAGGAGTGCGCTCGCAAGTTAACCCCCTGGGAGAGCGATTCTACTAGGTGGGGTTAGCTGATGCGGGGAGGAGCCGAGAGAGCCACGAGGGACCCCAGAAGATCAGGTTCGGGGCCACTCTGTGCAAAACGAGCTGCACAGTGGAAGTATGACATATTTGTTATTTATAAAAAAAAAAAAAAAAGAAACCCCATGAATCTTTAGTGTCACTTTAATTCCAGTGTCTGACACCCTAAAAACAATGGTGCCTGTGCCCTACCCCTACCCCACCTCAGACAGCACAGCTTACAAGAATCTAAACTGGATAAGCCCTATTGCTTAAGGGGACCAAACTTTTTCTCATTCACTCAATCTCAAAAGAAGTGAGTGAATCAGAAGGTGATGTATAAGGGTTGATGAACAAGCGCAGGTCCTGACATGCAGGTCTAGTGCAAAACACCTATATTGTATTAGATGAGTTCCTGTTGTCCAAACCTCATCATACACACAGCAATCTAATCAGACAAGCTTTGTACAATTAACTTTAGATTTAATATGAAGACCTACTTGGACTATCCAATCAATTTATATCCAGTCAAGCAAGGGCCGCACACACTCCATACTTGTTGTATAATCTTCTTTGGGTCTACCAACCAGATTGTAAAGTGTATGGAGAGCCTAAAAGGTCCTTTCATGTGTGCTTCATGAACCAATCCCTGCTGAGTTGAAGAACAGGACCTTTGTGGACCTGCATTAGATCTATGGGGCGCTGGGTATTTACAGACTTGTGTTTGTTAAGATCAGGCTACCTACCTCCAATCCATCACCTTAAGGTTTTGAGAAAAAAAAAAAAAGAAAGATAATAATAATAATAATAATAATAATAAATAAAAAAAAAAGTATTAAAAAAATTAAAATTCCAATCCCCCCACATCTGGATGGACTCAGAGGTAGGTGGATGTAAACCTGCATGCAGCTGATGAACAGGTCGACATGAAAAACTGATGGGTGGGGATTGGATTGGAAATCTGGAGCACAACAGTCAACATGCATGAGATCACCATGATACATAGCGGACCAATGAAATCACTCTGATGACTGCAGTGCCGTCCATCACATTAAATAACTCAGGAGGCAGCAGCTGTCATTTCTGAAACACATCACTCCCGATTCTAACAGGTGATGGAGAAAGCAATACGATCTCATTCTTCACAGATCTCTACCAAGTCACACACACTCACCGGCCACTTTATTAGGTACACCTCGCTAGTACCGGGATGGACCCCCTTTTACCTTTATTCGTCATTCCATAGATTCAACAAGGTGTTAGAAACATTCCTCAGAGATTTTGGTCCATAGTGACCTGATAGCACCACAGTTTCTGCAGATTTGTCGGCTGCACATCCATGGTGCGAATCTCCCATTCCACCACATCCCAAAGGTGCTCTATTGGATTGAGATCTGGTGACTGTAGAGGCCACTGGAGTACAGTGACCTCATTGTCATAAGTATAAACTACCCATACAACACACAGATAGCAGAGCTCCCAGGTTATCGATCCACAGTCGCTGGTTGAGTAATGTAGAAAAAAAAATGATCCTCACTCCGGTTGTTGCTCTTAAAATTTCTTCATTTTATTGAATAGCCACAGTGAACAAACGCAGAAGTCAGTTGACGCGTTTCAGCCTATAAGGCCTTAGTCATAAGTCATTATTCATTAGTTATGACTAAGGCCTTATAGGCTGAAACTCGTCACCTGACTTGATCTGCGTTTGTTCACTGTGGCTATTCAATAAAATGAAGAAATTTTAAGAGAAACAACCGGAGTGAGGATCATTTTTTCTACATTACCTCATTGTGATGTTGAAGAAGCCAGTGGTGAGATGATTAGAGATTTGTGACATGGTGCATTATCCTGCTGGAAGGAGCCATCAGAAGATGGGGACACTGTAGTCATAAAGGGATGGACATGGTCAGCAACAATACTCAGGTAGGCCATGGAGCTTAAAAATGATGATCAATTGGTACTAAGGGGCCAAAGCGTGCCAAGAGAATATCCCCCCCACACCATTACACCACCCCCAGCCTGAACCATTGATACAAGGCAGGATGGATCCATGCTTTCATGTTGTTTACGCCTAATTCATTTCTGACCCCACCATCTGAATGTCGAAGCTGAAATCGAGACTCATCAGACCAGGTATCATTTTTCCAATCTTCTATTGTCCAATTTTGGTGAGCCTGTGCAAATTGTAGCCTCAGTTTCCTGTTCTTAGCTGACAGGAGTGGCACCTGGTGTGATCTTCTGCTGCTGTTGCCCATCTGCTTTAAGGTTTGATTTGTTGTGCCTTCAGAGATGGTGTAACGAGTGGTTATTTGAGTTACTGTTCCCTTTCTACCATCTCAAACCAGTCTGCCCATTCTCATCTGATAACAAGGCATTTTTGTCCACACAACTGCCACTCACTGGATATTTTCTCTTTTTTGGACCATTCTCTAAACCCTAGAGATGGTTGTGCGTGAATCCCAGTAGATCAGCAGTTTTTTTTAAATACTCAGACCAGCCCGTCTGGCACCAAACACCCATGCCACGTTCAAAGTCACCTAAATCCCCTTTCGTTCCCATTCTGATGATCAGCTTGCACTTCACCACGTCTAAAAATGCACTGAGTTGCTGCCATGTGATTGGCCGATTGCTTGTTACCAAGCAATTAAACAGGAGTACCCAATAAAGTGACTGGTGAAATATACATTATACACACAGGGGGGTTATTTACTAAAACTGCATGGGGTACAATCTGGTGCAGCTCTGGATAGAAGCCAAATCAGCTTCTCGGTTTTAGCCCTTGTTCACACTGAACGTGGGTCCCAAATTGTGCGAGCTCAGCGGAACTCACATGATTTCAAACCCACATTTCATTGCGACTTCGAGAGGCGATTTGAGAGACATCTGTCGGGTGCATGCACACACGTTGATTGAAAAAATATTAATTAATATTATTGTCAAACCTTAAGGCCCCTTTCACACTGGGGCGGGAGCCGCGGTGACGGTAAAGCAGCGCTATATTTAGCGCTTCTTTACCGTCATTTTGCCCGTGGGATTCAGCCGCTCGCGGTGCGGTTTTACCCCCCGCGAGCGGCCGAAAAAGGGTTAAAATCCTCTGCAGAGCGCCGCCGTAGCGGCGCTTTGCGGCGGTATTGCCGCGGTGTCCCATTCAAATCAATGGGAAGGAGGGGTATAGGAGCAGTGAACACACTGCTCCTATCCCGCTCCAAAGATGCTGCTAGCAGGACTTTTTTTGCCGTCCTGCTAGCGCACCGCTCCAGTGTGAAAGCCCGCCGGCTTTCACACTGGAGTGAATGGGGCCGGTTTTTTAAGGCGGTGTACAGGCGCTATTTTTAGCGCTGTACCGCCTGAAAAACGCCCCAGTGTGAAAGGGGCCTAATTGAACAAGCTGAAGTTAGAAACTGATTGGTTACTCTGCACAGCTGCACCAGATTTAGTAAATCGCCCCCCCCCAGACTTTTCTAGGCTCACCACACCCTCCTAGGTAAGGCAACCAAGGCTGCCCATACATTATACAAAGTTTATTATTCAATTTTCCTTTAGATTTACCAAAACCATATAATAGGAGGTCATTCCTAAACACTGTATATGCAAGTTAGGTGGGCCCTTCCATTACATAGTTGACGGTAAATCTAAAGGAAATTGAATAAGAAAATTGTATAATGTATGACCAGCCTTAGTGAAGCTGATAGAGATAGAATGATGTCTCAGCTCTGCTATGGTCATTACATAGCTGGGGAATCTCCAAAGCTGACAGCTCACCTCTCCAGAGATGTCATCTTTTCATCAGCGACACCGCCACGCACACACGCCGATCGTCCGCGACACCGCCACGCACACACGCCGATCGTCACCGCCACACACGCAAGCCGATCAGCAGCGACACCGCCACGCACACACGCCGATCGTCACCGCCACCCACGCAAGCCGATCAGCAGCGACACCGCCACACACGCGCCAATCGTCACCGCCACCCACGCAAGCCGATCAGCAGCGACAACGCCACACACGCGCCGATCGGCCGCGACACACTACTATGGAGATGAAGATTGCTCCATGATGGAGTCATATACACCAAACATTTTCTCCATCATCTTATCTTTCCTGCTGACCTCAGCACTCTCCCTCCAGCACTCTGCACCCCCCAGTGCTGGGATCTCCCGGTGTCCCCCTGCATACAGTGACCGGAAGAAGTGACCTTGTATAACTCGGTGTCACTGCAGTGTAGATCGGAATACACAGCGATACAAAGTCTTCTAATGTAACAACCGTACAGTTTGTCCGCCCCTCCCCTCTATATGGTAACAGATGATCAGCACCCCCCCGGACCAGGGAGGCATGGAGCCAATAACATTCAGGTGTGGAGGGATGTGGGCAGATGATTGGTCGGTAGGTACACGGAGCCCTGTACAGCAGATCCCGCACCCTCCATAGACAGGTGTGGGTGGTGGTGCTGAGTGTCCCCATACAGTACATTGTGATGGGTCCAGCATTCCTAGAAAGCACACAGCTCTGCAGTGCCCCCCCTTCCCCCTCTATATACACATCTTACCAGTCAGTGCTCTCCATCCCCGGGGCCACACACAGTCACATGATGGGGGATCGGGCTGGGCTCCCCCCTCCGGACAGAACACATGTGTCCAACACTGCACCTGATCCGACACTGCCAGCCGTCCACTGCCTGCCAACACTTCTATCCCCGCCCACCAAGCCTGCCAAGAGGGGAGGGGCTCAGCCCGGCAATCACATCATGAATATTCACACAGGAGGAGGAGCCCGGCGATGCTAGAGCACAGGGGACACGCCCACCCGTGCCAGACATGACATCTATATAGGGAGCTGTGCCTCTTCTATCAGTAATAAGTAATAGGATGTACTGAGCCCCTATGGAAGTACACTGAGCCCCCATGGAAGTACAGTGAGCCCCTATGGGAAGTACACTGTACACTGAGTCCCTATGGGAAGTACACTGTACACTGAGTCCCTATGGGAAGTACACTGAGTCCTTATGGGTAGTACACTGAGTCCTTATGGGAAGTACACTGTACACTGAGCCCCTATGGGAAGTATACTATACCCTGAGCCCCTATGGAAGTACAGTAAGCCCCTATGGGAAGTACACTGTACACTGAGCTCATATGGGAAGTACACTGAGCCCCTATGGGAAGTGCACTGTACACTGAGCCCTTATGCAAAGTATACTGTACATGGAGCTCCTATGGGAAGTGCACTGTACACTGAGCCCCTATGGGAAGTATACTATACACTGTGCCTCAATGGGAAGTCTACTATACACTGAGCCCCTATGGGAAGTACACTGAGTCCCTATGGGAAGTATACTGTACACTGAGCCCCTATGGGAAGTATACTGTACACTGAGCCCCTATGGGAAGTACACTGAGTCCCTATGGGAATTATACTGTACACTGAGCTCCTATGGAAGTACACTGAGCTCCTATGGGAAGTACACTGAGCCCCTAAGGGAAGTATACTGTACACTGAGCTCCTATGGGAAGTACACTGTACACTGAGCCTCAATGGGAAGTACACTGAGCCCCTATGGGAAGTGCACTGTACACTGAGCCCCTATGGGAAGTATACTGTACACTGAGCTCCTATGGGAAGTACACTGTACACTGAACCCCTATGGGAAGTACACTGTACACTGAGCCCCTATGGGAAGTACACTGTACACTGAGCCTCAATGGGAAGTACACTGTACACTGAGCCCCTATGGGAAGTACACTGTACACTGAGCCCCTATGGGAAGTATACTGTACACTCAGCTCTTATGGGAAGTACACTGAACCCCTATGGGAAGTACACTGTACACTGAGCCCCTATGGGAACTATACTGTACACTGAGCCTCAATGGGAAGTACACTGTACACTGAGCCCCTATGGAAGTACAATGAGCCCCTATGGGAAGTACACTGTACACTGAGTCCCTATGGAAGTACACTAAGCTCCTATGGGAAGTACACTGTACACTGAGCCCCTATGGGAAATACACTGAGCCCCTATGGGAAGTATACTGTACACTGAGCCCCTATGGGAAGTACACTATACACTGAGCCTCAATGGGAAGTACACTGAGCTTCTATGGGAAGTATACTGTACACTGAGCCCCTATGGGAAGTACACTGAGCCCCTGTGGGAAGTACACTGTACATTGAACCCCTATGGGAAGAACACTGTACACTAAGCCTCAATGGGAAGTACACTGAGCCCCTATGGGAAGCATACTGTACACTGAGCCCCTATGGGAAGTACACTGTACACTGAGCCTCAATGGGAAGTACACTGAGCTCCTATGGGAAGTATACTGTACACCGAGCCCCTATGAGAAGTACACTGTACACTGAGCCTCAATGGGAAGTACACTGTACCCTGAGCCCCTATGGGAAGTGCACTGTACACTGAGCCCCTAATGGAAGTATACTGTACACTGAGCTCCTATGGGAAGTACACTGAACCCCTATGGGAAGTATACTGTACACTGAGCCTCAATGGGAAGTACACTGTACCCTGAGCCCCCATGGAAGTACAGTGAGCCCCTATGGGAAGTACACTGTACACTGAGTCCCTATGGAAGTACACTAAGCTCCTATGGGAAGTACACTGAGCCCCTATGGGAAGTATACTGTACACTGAGCCCCTATGGGAAGTACACTATACACTGAGCCTCAATGGGAAGTAAACTGAGCTTCTATGGGAAGTATACTGTACACTAAGCCCCTATGGGAAGTACACTGAGCCCCTATGGGAAGTACACTGTACATTGAACCCCTATGGGAAGAACACTGTACACTGAGCCTCAATGGGAAGTACACTGAACCCCTATGGGAAGCATACTGTACACTGAGCCCCTATGGGAAGTACACTGTACACTGAGCCTCAATGGGAAGTACACTGAGCTCCTATGGGAAGTATACTGTACACAGAGCCCCTATGAGAAGTACACTGTACACTGAGCCTCAATGGGAAGTACACTGTACCCTGAGCCCCCATGGAAGTACAGTGAGCCCCTATGGGAAGTACACTGAGCTCCTATGGAAAGTACACTGAGCTCCTATGGGAAGTACACTGTACACTGAGCTCCTATGGGAAGTATACTGTATACTGAGCCTCAATGGGAAGTACACTCTAGCCGGAGCCCCTATGGAAGTACAGTGAGCCCCTATGGGAAGTACACTGTACACTTAGTCCCTATGGAAGTATACTGAGCCCCTATGGGAAGTACACTGTACACTGAGCCCCTATGGGAAGTATACTGTACACTGAGCTCCTATGGGAAGTACACTGTACACTGAGCCCCTATGGGAAGTACACTGTACACTGAGCTCCTATGGGAAGTACACTGTACACTGAGCCCCTATGGGAAGTACACTGTGCCTCAATGGGAAGTACACTGTACACTGATCTCCTATGGGAAGTACACTGAGCCCCTATGGGAAGTACACTGTACACTTTGCCCCTGTAGGAAGTACACTGTAAACTGAGCTCCTATGGGAAGTACACTGAGCCCCTATGGGAAGTACACTGTACACTGAGCTCCAATGGGAAGTACACTGTACTCTGAGCCCATATGGGAAGTACACTGTACACTGATCTCCTATGGGAAGTACACTGAGCCCCTATGGGAAGTACACTGTAAACTGAGCCCCTATGGGAAGTACATTGTGCCTCAATGGGAAGTACACTGATCTCCTATGGGAAGTACACTGAGCCCCTATGGGAAGTACACTGTACACTTTGCCTCTATGGGAAGTACACTGTACACTGAGCTCCTATGGGAAGTATACTGTGCCCCTATGGGAAGTATACTGTACACTGAGCTCCTATGGAAAGTACATGGTACGCTCAGCCTGACTCGATTTTGTTCCGGGAACAGGACAGGAAGTCCCTGTATCACTACCAGAGCACAGTGCCGGCTCACATGCAACACAATTGTGAATTAGCCTCATGCACCAGGGGCCTGTGTAGCCCCCTGTACACCTGGATAAAGGAACTGATCCCCTCCACAAATTAGTGAAGATCGATTTCTCTACATGCCACCCTGCCGCCCCTCCTATCCATCTCCTGCTTTGATCAAGCTTCTGTATACTCGCCCAGCCCCCCTCATTACCCACAGTGCTGCTCGGTTCCCCTCTCCCACTGGCTGCCGCGGGGGATCTGTCAGGATGTAGAGCAGGGAAGGGGTCGGTAAATGTGTCAAAAGTGTAACTTAGTGTCCGATTTGTTGGCCACAATAGTGCAGTTCCGCTGATTGCCGCAATTACTAGTAAAAAAAAATAATATGTTCCCGGATTTCATTTTAAAAATATGGTCACCTTACTCTATGAGACATCTGGATTTCCCACTGTACTCTACTTCAGCTGATGGAACACACATTGTGTTTCATCAGCCACTTCCCCGGGCACTGATACCAGAAAATGACCACGCCGGTCCAGGAAGTGACATCATAAATGTCATTTCCTGGTCTGTGCACAGTAGGGGGGCTTAGTGGATGAATATCCATTGAGCTTCTGATGCCCTTCCCAGAAACACCCGCCATGACTGCGCCAAGCCTGCAGGTGGGACAGTAGAGCCCAGTAAATATGGTGGGGGGTGGCACATCGTGGCGGTTGTGGACGTGATGTATCACGTCCACATTGAAAGCCGACAGTTGGCTTTACAAAAGTACACACACATCCGGCCGGGAGAATATTAAAAAAACACATGTCAGCAGCACGGTTAAAAATCTGCATCCACTGCAAATTTTATCTCACCCCCTTTCCTATCTTGCCGCCCTACGGCGGTTGCCTGAGCAGTCTTATGCTGGTGCTGGCACTGGCCCTGGATGTAGGAGAGCTTACAGGTTAAGGTCTGGTCACTGACCTGCACTATGCAATAGAAATAAGATATACCTTTGGTCAAATCTAAATAGTTGAGATACAGTATATACACAGTATCTCACAAAAGTGAGTACACCCCTCACATTTTTGGAAATATTTTATTATATCTTTTCATGTGACAACACTGAAGAAATGACACTTTGCTACAATGTAAAGTAGTGAGTGTACAGCATGTATAACAATGTAAATTTGCTGTCCCCTCAAAAAAACTCAACACACAGCCAATAATGTCTAAACCACTTGCAACAAAAGTGAGTACACCCCTAAGTGAAAATGTCAAATTGGACCCAATTAGCCATTATCCCTCCCTGGTGTCATGTGACTCGTCAGTGTTACAAGGTCTTGGGTGTGAATGGGGAGCAGGTGTGTTACATTTGGCGTTATCGCTCTCACTCTCTCATACTGGTCACTAGAAGTTCAACATGGCACCTCATGCAAAGAACTCTGAGGATCTGAAAAAAATTATTATTGCTCTACATAAAGATGGCCTAGGCTATAAGAAGTTTGCCAAGACCCTGAAACTGAGCTGCAGCACGGTGGCCAAGACCATACAGCAGTCAGGGCCCCACTCGCGATGTGCGGTCGAATCGGCATGCGCGCATGCGCACACGCACCGCTGATTCGTCCGGGCGTCGAAACGTGGGTGCGCTCCGGCGGACTCCTCAGGCGCGCGCGCGCGCGTGCGCGGCGAGCGCGGGCGCGCGCATCGCGGGCGCACACGTGACGCGTTGGCGCTGTTTGGCGCCAGTGGCCCTTTAAAAAGAGTGGCAGTTGCACTGTACTGGTGCTGTTCGTCTGCAGTCTTACCCCTGTGAAACCTGTCTCTGTCTGAACCCTCCTGAAAACCTGACCCGGCTCCCGTTTGACTCTGCTGCCTTCTCCACCCCTGACCCCGGCTTGTTGATTCTGCTTGATTGATACTGAACGCTGACCTCCTGCCTGCTTGACTACTCTTCTGCCTGAACCCACTTACCTGCCTGCCAAGTGTACCAGACCCGGCCTGCCTGACTACCCCTCTGCCTGCTTCTCCACATGCTGCACATCCCCAGGGTCGCTGACGTCATCTCGGGGGCATCCTGTGTCCGGACCCTGCTCCGCTGCCTACCAGTCTCAGCTTCCAGAGGAGTGTTATCGGCCAGCTACACCTGCCACCGCATCCAGTCCAGGCACTCCTACCCCGCTGTGCTCACGGGACCACTGTCTCCACTTCAGTGGGCCCTGAACCAGAGCCGTAAGAGAGGCCCTCTCCCAGCAAAGTCAGGCTCATCACTCAGGTACCTAACAGTACGAACAGCCATGTCTGAGCCTGCGGGAGAAGCCTCTACCATGAGGGAGATCTGCTCCCATCTAGCAGCCCTCACCCAGGCGGTGCAATCCCTTCAAGGACGGATATACTAGACTAGAAGGACGAGTGCAGCAACTTGCTGGTCCCGACGTCGCAGCCCCTGCGCCTCCTCAGCCTTCTGCACCACCTGCTACTCCTCCACCTGCAGTGGTAATGCTGCCTCCAGAACCACGAGTGCCTGTTCCAGATCGGTTCTCCGGTGATCGCTCCAGATTCCGGGTCTTCCGCAACGCCTGTCAGTTGTATTTCGCCCTACAACCCAGAACTTTCTCCCTAGAGGCCACCAAAGTGGGGTTTGTGATCTCACTACTGCAGGGCGAACCTCAGATCTGGGCACACCGTCTGTTGGAGGGAGAGAGCATGTTGACCCAGTCCCTCTCATCCTTTCTGGAGGCTATGGCGCAACTCTACGAGGACCCCCAGTTAACCACCACAGCCGAATCTGCTCTGTCTGCGCTCCAGCAGGGCCGCAGAACGGCCGAGGACTATGTGACAGACTTTAGACGTTGGAGCGCAGACACCCAATGGAATGACTCTGCACTGAGGCATCAGTTCCGCACGGGCCTCTCTGAAGGCCTAAAAGACGAACTTGCCCGCGTGGGCACCCCTGACACTCTGGAGGGCCTAATAAACCTGAGTATTCAGATTGACCGTCGGCTCCGGGAGCGCAGAGTTGAGAGATCTGCTCAAGTCCACCGCCCGGCCTGGATGACTGCAAGAGCCCCATTGCCGGCCACCCGCTACCTGCCCGCTCAACCAGTGGGTCCTACCCATTCTTCTCTTGACGCCGGCGAGCCGATGCAACTTGGTCTCATGCGACCTACTCTGACTCCGGAGGAACGAGCCAGGCGCCGGCAACTGAACTTGTGCCTGTATTGCGGTGGGTCTGGACACTTTGTGAACCGATGCCCAAGTAAGACACGTAAGTGCCTTTCATCTGTGTCAGCCAACCTTGTACCCTTGCCAGTCCATGCCACCCACATCTCTTTATCCATGTCGTTTCAGTTCCTGGGAAAGACGGTTCTCACCAGCGCTATCCTTGACTCTGGAGCTTGCAGCTGTTTCATCGATGCCACTTTTGCCAGCCAGCACGACATTCCTCTCCAGAGAAAGGCTCACGGACTATCCGTCTTTTTGGCCGACGGTTCCCGCATTAGATCGGGCCAGGTTGTTCAAGAGACCCAACCTCTGCTCACCACCTCTTCCCTTCACCACAAGGAACTATTAACCTTGGACGTAATCTCTTCCCCTTTGTTTCCGGTAATCCTGGGCATTCCCTGGCTGCAGGCCCACGACCCAACCATCAGTTGGTCCACGGGGAAGGTCAAGTTCCAGTCTCCCTACTGCTTGGAGCACTGCCTACATGAAGTTTCGGCACCACCCACTACGCTTCTTTGTCTGGACTCGGATGTTAACCTTGATCAAGTAGTGCCGGAACCCTACCATGAATTCCTGGACGTTTTTAGCAAACGAGGGGCGGATTCTCTACCTCCACACCGCACCTACGATTGCCCTATTGAACTTTTGCCGGGAGCTGAGATTCCATTTGGGCGTATCTTCCCCCTTTCTGAGAAGGAACAAGAGGCCCTGAAGGCCTACATTTCGGAGAATCTGAAGAAGGGGTTCATACGTCACTCCACTTCTCCTGCCGGGGCCGGCATATTCTTTGTGACCAAGAAAGACCAGTCCCTCCGACCCTGTGTAGATTATCGGGAACTAAATAAAATTACGATCAAAAACCGATATCCTCTACCCTTAATCCCTGAACTGTTCCAAAAGCTAAGAGCGGCCACCATATTCTCTAAACTGGACTTAAGGGGGGCCTACAACCTGGTCCGCATCCGACCAGGTGACGAGTGGAAGACTGCTTTTCGCACCCGCTTCGGGCATTACGAATACCTGGTCATGCCCTTTGGCCTCTGTAATGCCCCGGCCACCTTCCAGCACCTCATAAATGAGGTCTTCAGAGACTTCCTGGACATTTTTGTCATTGTATACCTGGATGACATCCTGATCTTTTCCAGGACGCTTGAGCAACATCGGGGTCATGTGGGCCGAGTCTTGCTCCGTCTCCGTCAACACGGATTATACGCCAAAGCAGAGAAATGCACCTTCGAGCAGCAGAGCATCAATTTCCTGGGACTTGAGATCTCCCCAGCAGGCATTGAGATGGACCCACAAAAAGTCGCTGCTGTACTAGACTGGCCGGCCCCCTCTGACAAAAAGGGTGTGCAGCGTTTTGTCGGATTTGCGAACTTTTACAGGAAGTTCATCAAGGGGTTCTCAGCCATCATTTCACCAATCACGCAGCTAACAAGGCAGAACGCACGGTTTCATTGGGGTCCAGAAGCTCAGGAGGCATTTGAAAAACTTAAGGGGCGATTCACATCCGCCCCCATCCTCAGTCACCCTGACCCATCTCTCCCATACATCCTGGAAGTAGATGCCTCCGAGGTAGCAGTGGGAGCCGTGGTCTCCCAACGCCAGGGCAAAAACGACCTAATGCACCCTGTGGGCTTCTTTTCCCGGAAACTCTCCCCTGCTGAAAGGAACTATGACGTGGGAGACCGAGAACTGCTAGCCATTAAATCAGCATTGGAGGAATGGCGGTACTTGCTGGAGGGGGCAGTTCATCCTGTGTTAATATACACAGACCACAAAAATCTCGAATATCTGAGGACGGCGAAACGCTTAAGACCACGACAAGCCCGCTGGGCCCTGTTCTTCTCTCGTTTCAACTTCCACATTACCTACCGGCCTGGATCTAAGAATGTGAAGCCTGACGCCCTCTCCCGCATGTATGACTGCCCTAAAGACCCTACACCTCCGGATACCATCCTTCCCGCAAGCAGTTTCCTCTTGTTACAACCAGACTTACTGTCCCAGATCAGGGAGGCATCCCTGAACCCGCTCCTTCCCCCGGGTCTGGCATTAACCCCAAGGGAGGGATTGCTGTGGAAGGATAGCCAGGTGTTTGTCCCCGAACCCGTTCGGGTAAAGTATTGGCCCTCCTCCACGATCATCCACTAGCAGGACACTTTGGGGCCCGTAAGACCCTTGACCTGGTGCAGCGCACCTTCTGGTGGCCTGGTCTAAAGGAATTCTGTTCCAAGTACGTTAGCTCCTGCCCAGTATGTTCCCGGAGCAAGACCACTAGGGGCCGAGCCTGGGGCCTACTTAAGCCGCTTCCTGCACCCGACCGTCCCTGGCGTATGATTACGATGGACTTCATTGTCGAGTTGCCACCCTCTGAAGGCCACACGGCCATCTTTGTAGTCGTTGATCGACTCTCAAAGATGGCCCACTTTCTGCCCCTAAGGGGAACTCCATCCGCAGCAGAGACGGCCCGTGTATTTATTCGAGAGATCATTAGGTTACACGGGGTACCCAAGAACATAGTTTCGGACAGGGGAGTCCAGTTCACCTCTCGGTTCTGGAGGGCACTATGTGAGAGCTTGAAAATCGAGCTGGCCCTATCCTCGGCTTACCACCCACAGACCAATGGGCAGACTGAGCGCACAAACCAGACCCTTGAACAATATATTAGGTGTTTCACTTCATTCGTGCAGGACGATTGGGTGTCTCTACTGCCCTTAGCGGAATTTGCATATAACAATGCCAGCCACTCAACCACGGGGCAGTCCCCGTTCTTTGCTAATTATGGGATCCACTTAACCTTTCTCCCCGATTTTCTTGCAGAATCCTCTGTTCCAGCAGTCCAGGACACGGTGACCTTCCTTAGCCGCAACAATCAGGTTCTTCAGGATGCCATAACCAAGGCCCAGGCGGACAGTAAGAAGGCCTTTGACCAAAAGAGGAGAGGAGAACTAAATCTGCAAGTCGGGGATCAGGTATGGCTTTCTTCGTCTAATTTAAAGTTAGCCTGCCCATCTAAGAAGTTGGCACCCAAGTTCCTGGGCCCTTTTACTGTAAAGAGGAGGATCAATGAGGTGTCCTATGAACTGTCCCTGCCTGACACCATGAAGGTACACCCCGTATTTCATGTCTCCTTATTGAAACCCTCGGTGCCCGATCCCTTCCCCAATAGGGAGTCCGGGCCTCCTGACCCTGTCCTAGTGGATGGGAACGAGGAGTACGAGGTGGAGGTTGTCCTAGATTGCAGAAGGCGACAAGGGCAAAGACAATTTCTAATCAAATGGAAAGGCTACGGTCCGGAAAGTAACTCCTGGGAACCCGAGGACAACATACATGCCAAGAGACTAATTCGTGCCTTTTTCATCTCGCACCCCGAAAAGGATGACCAATTGGGCACCCGGAGGTTGCCCCTTGTGGGGGGGCAATGTCAGGGCCCCACTCGCGATGTGCGGTCGAATCGGCATGCGCGCATGCGCACACGCACCGCTGATTCGTCCGGGCGTCGAAACGGGGGTGCGCTCCGGCGGACTCCTCAGGCGCGCGCGCGTGCGCGGCGAGCGCGGGCGCGCGCATCGCGGGCGCACACGTGACGCGCTGGCGCTGTTTGGCGCCAGTGTCCCTTTAAAAAGAGTGGCAGTTGCACTGTACTGGTGCTGTTCGTCTGCAGTCTTACCCCTGTGAAACCTGTCTCTGTCTGAACCCTCCTGAAAACCTGACCCGGCTCCCGTTTGACTCTGCTGCCTTCTCCACCCCTGACCCCGGCTTGTTGATTCTGCTTGATTGATACTGAACGCTGACCTCCTGCCTGCTTGACTACTCTTCTGCCTGAACCCACTTACCTGCCTGCCAAGTGTACCAGACCCGGCCTGCCTGACTACCCCTCTGCCTGCTTCTCCACATGCTGCACATCCCCAGGATCGCTGACGTCATCTCGGGGGCATCCTGTATCCGGACCCTGCTCCGTTGCCTACCAGTCTCAGCTCAGCTTCCAGAGGAGTGTTATCGGCCAGCTACACCTGCCACCGCATCCAGTCCAGGCACTCCTACCCCGCTGTGCTCACGGGACCACTGTCTCCACTTCAGTGGGCCCTGAACCAGAGCCGTAAGAGAGGCCCTCTCCCAGCAAAGTCAGGCTCATCACTCAGGTACCTAACAGTGACTGACGCGTTTCGACCCGTGTTTGTATGGGTCTTCTTCAAAGGAAATTTGTCTGCTAAAAGAGGAAAGGGTAAGAGAACAAATATATTGCAAAAATATATGTATTTCATATAGTAATCTCTATGTAAATTTAGTAGAGAGAAAAACATACGCAATAGTACATTGTAGAATATTTACCCAGGCGTGTATATTTTTGATGGAATATAATTCCCATATGGGAGTTCCCTGAAGAGGTTTCCTGCCCCTCGGGTGGCCCCGAGAGATCACTCCACAGAGCGTGCGGGCCAGGCCGGGAGAGGTAGTCCGGATGCGTGACTTACAAGAGCTCACATCCAAAACCTTCTACATGCGGACACGTGGGCCGGTGGTTAGGAGTGGGGGGGGTTCTTTCGAAAAGCACACCTGACATGAGAGTCCAACACCAACCAGTTACAAGTCTACCATATTAAGTAGTTTGAAACAGTTATTCAAAGTTATTCAAAGATAAATGGTATAGTTTTATATTTTTATATATATATATATATATATATATATATATTGTGTATTATAATTTTGAGAGGCGGAGCCAGTAGGTACATGTCCCAAATTCCCCATCTCAACAAATTGGTAGCAACTTCAAAAAGAGGGTAAGTGTGAGTGATGGCTGGGATGTGTGAGAAAGGAAAAAACACCTCTTGTAAGTCACGCATCCGGACTACCTCTCCCGGCCTGGCCCGCACGCTCTGTGGAGTGATCTCTCGGAGCCACCCGAGGGGCAGGAAACCTCTTCAGGGAACTCCCATATGGGAATTATATTCCATCAAAAATATACACGCCTGGGTAAATATTCTACAATGTACTATTGCGTATGTTTTTCTCTCTACTAAATTTACATAGAGATTACTATATGAAATACATATATTTTTGCAATATATTTGTTCTATTACCCTTTCCTCTTTTAGCAGACAAATTTCCTTTGAAGAAGACCCATACAAACACAGGTCGAAACATGTCAGCCTCACTTTTACATCACCAACATTGGTCTTGTTAAAACATGTTGTTGTGAAAGTTTTTGTCCGCCAGTGTATTTTTATATATTTTTTTGCTTTGTTTTATTTTCCCTTTTGGGACCCATGTCTTATACCCATCATGCCACCTTTGTGACATCTTTAATAAACATTTATATTTAGAAAATACCTTGTATCAAACTTTTATTCAATTTTCTCAAACTCGCTGCCAAAAAAACCCATTTACCCTTTTTTGGGGGGATTTTTTCTTTTTGTTATATCTTAGGGGTGAGCAGCAACTAAACCATCTCCTGTTGTGTCTTTTCTTTTTTGCCGTATTCCTACATAACGACCCCAAACACACCTCCAAGATGACCACTGCCTTGCTAAAGAAGCTGAGGGTAAAGGTGATGGACTGGCCAAGCATGTCTCCAGACCTAAACCCTATTGAGAATCTGTGGGACATCCTCATACGGAAAGTGGAGGAGCTCAAGGTATCTAACATCCACCAGCCCCGTGATGTCATCATGGATGAGTGGAAGAGGACTCCAGTGATAACCTGTGAAGCTCTGGTGAACTCCATGCCCAAGAGGGTTAAGGCAGTGCTGGAAAATAATGGTGGCCACACAAAATATTGACACTTTGGGCCCAATTTGGACATTTTCACGTATGGGTGTACTCAGTGGCAGTGCATCCATAAGGGCGCACGGGCACAGCCCCCTCTCTCCAGCCACCCCCTCTATGACCAATGTATAGATCCATGCATTGCATGAATCTATTCACAGTAGCCGCTGCCACCCCCTATTCAGGCACCCGGCCCCTTTTCAGGCCCCGGGCGCCTAAATTACAGTGGTGGGGGGTGTTTTTGAAGCACCTGATTAGAGCCATAGGCTCTAACAGGCGTCAAAAAAGGTGACCTGCGAGCGCCATACTTGGCACTCGCAGTTCACCCAGGTGTGTTAGAACAGCAAATGAATATTCGGTGTCCTAACACTGAACCACCTCTCCGCCAATCAGGTGCTTGGGTCTGTTACCAATCACCTGATTGGTTGAAACAACAGGCGCTGTGATTGGACGCCTGGCGGGAGAGGACGGGAGGAGACTAATGGAGGACACCGCTCGAAGGACACCACTCACCGCCATCACCTGCGGGTGGGGGGTCACAGCAGCAACATTGGATGGGCACAGTGGCAGCATTTGATGGCACAGTGGCAGCATTTAATGGGCACAGTGGCAGCATTTGATGGCACAGTGGTGGCATTTGATGGGAACAGTGGCCTGCGTTTGATGGCACAGTGAGACTGCAATTGATGTTTTTTTTTAGTTTGTTTGCGCCCCCCCCAAAAAAAATTTGGAGCACCAGCCGCCACTGGCTGTACTCACCAGTGGCTGCCCGTCCATAGAGGGTGCACGGGCGCCGCCGCCCCTATCCATGTGTCAGGCCCCCTGATCTACATATCAGAGCACCTGACTTTGGATTCCAATGCGGGGTGGGTGTTTTTTTGAAGTACCTGATTAGAGCCAGAAATTCTGGTTTCTGTTTCAGCTCAGTTGGGTTGCGTGGTTTTCCACTTGGCCGAGGGGTGGCGCTCTCATCATTGGCCAAGGTTGGAAATTGCAACAGGCTGGGTGTATTGAGTGCCTCT
The DNA here is from genome assembly GCA_028564925.1 of Lithobates sylvaticus. Classification (NCBI taxonomy): domain Eukaryota; kingdom Metazoa; phylum Chordata; class Amphibia; order Anura; family Ranidae; genus Lithobates; species Lithobates sylvaticus. The sequence goes on along the minus strand of CM053030.1, from coordinate 98,583,092 downwards.
TTGCCCGGAAACAGTCAGTGGGAGTGGTTTGCCCGCTGTGATTTCTGGTAGAGGGTACTTAAGGAACAGACCCCGTGGTAGGGTGTGTTCCGACCTGATGGCCCTCCTGGCCTAAGGTGTACCATAGCCATTCAATTGTCTTGGGGCCGACTGGCCCGAGGCTTCATTACTGAAAGGTATTGCGGGCGCGCTGGACTGGTGAGTTTCCATATTTTAAGTCAGCAGCTGCAGTATTTGTAGCTGCTGACTTTAAAAAAAAAATAAAAAACGGCGGAACTCCCGCTTTAATGAGGAAAAAAATGAACTTAAATGATTTTAGCAAATGGCTGCAATATAACAAGTGAAAAATGTAAGGGGGTCTGAATACTTTCCGTCCCCACTGTATATATATCCCAACAGGTGCTAAAAAGGGTGTAACCACATGGTAAAACTGACAATTCTAAATGAACACTCTGCACACTGCTATACACTCTTTCTAATACACTTTGCATAAAAACAGGGATTTTTAGTTCATACACACACATTGCAGTGCATGTTTAAGCTGGCCAACTGCGTCAAAGTAATCCCTCTCTGGCCAGTCCCTACTCTAATCTAATTTAACGTAAGAAGATACCCTATAAAACATGTCTTTGGGATGGGAGGAAACCGGAGTACCTGGTGGAAAACCTCCTCAGGCACAGGGAGAACATGCAAACTCCATGCAGGTAATATCCTGGTTGGATTATGAAACCAAGGACTCAGTGCTGCAAGGCATGAGTGCTAACCACTATGCCACTATGCTGCCCATATTTAATGAGTACCAAACGTACACACCAAACAAACACACCTAACAAACACACCTAACTAACTAATTATCAGTCTACTTATGGAAATGGATGGCTTGGTCCAGGGGCGTACCTAGTGCATATGGCACCCGGGGCGGATCCTATATCTGGCACCCCCACCCCACCTTAAAACGTAAAAACACCCCACTGTGCTCCCTGCATACCTCTGCATCCTTAAATATCTTTTTGTCACTACTGTGTACATTACACAGCACCCTGCACCTCTGGACCCCTTTACATTACACAGCACTCTGGACCCCTTTACAATACACAGCACCCTGGACCCCTTTACATTACACAGCACTCTGGACCCCTTTACATTACACAGCACTCTGGACCCCTTTACATTACACAGCACCCTGGACCCCTTTACATTACACAGCACCCTGGACCCCTTTACATTACACAGCACTCTGGACCCCTTTACAATACACAGCACCCTGGACCCCTTTACAATACACAGCACCCTGGACCCTTTTACATTACACAGCACCCTGCACCTCTGGACCCCTTTACATTACACAGCACTCTGGACCCCTTTACAATACACAGCACCCTGGACCCCTTTACATTACACAGCACTCTGGACCCCTTTACAATACACAGCACCCTGGACCCCTTTACATTACACAGCACCCTGGACCCCTTTACATTACACAGCACTCTGGACCCCTTTACATTACACAGCACTCTGGACCCCTTTACAATACACAGCACCACTGGACCCCTTTACATTACACAGCACTCTGGACCCCTTTACATTACACAGCACTCTGGACCCCTTTACATTACACAGCACTCTGGACCCCTTTACATTACACAGCACTCTGGACCCCTTTACATTACACAGCACTCTGGACCCCTTTACATTACACAGCACCCTGGACCCCTTTACATTACACAGCACCCTGCACCTCTGGACCCCTTTACATTACACAGCACTCTGGACCCCTTTACATTACACAGCACCCTGCACCTCTAGACCCCTTTACATTACACAGCACTCTGGACCCCTTTACATTACACAGCACCCTGCGCCTCTGGACCCCTTTACATTACACAGCACCCTGGACCCCTTTACATTACACAGCACCCTGGACCCCTTTACATTACACAGCACCCTGGACCCCTTTACATTACACAGCACCCTGGACCCCTTTACATTACACAGCACTCTGGACCCCTTTTACATTACACAGCACTCTGGACCCCTTTACATTACACAGCACTCTGGACCCCTTTACATTACACAGCACCCTGGACCCCTTTACATTACACAGCACCCTGGACCCCTTTACATTACACAGCACCCTGGACCCCTTTACATTACACAGCACCCTGGACCCCTTTACATTACACAGCACCCTGGACCCCTTTACATTACACAGCACCCTGGACCCCTTTACATTACACAGCACCCTGGACCCCTTTACATTACACAGCACCCTGGACCCCTTTACATTACACAGCACCCTGGACCCCTTTACATTACACAGCACCCTGGACCCCTTTACATTACACAGCACTCTGGACCCCTTTACATTACACAGCACCCTGGACCCCTTTACATTACACAGCACCCTGGACCCTTTTACATTACACAGCACTCTGGACCCCTTTACATTACACAGACACCCCCCCCCCAACAGCTCTGGACCCCCTGCATGTTACACAGACCCGCCCACAATACAGATCCCCCTACAGTGGAGACCCCCCCTACAATGCAGAGCCCCCCCCTACAGTACAGACCCCCCCTACTACAATGCAGACCCCCCCCCCCCTTCAGTACAGACCCCCCCTACTACAGTACAGACCCCCCCCCCCTACTACAGTACAGACCCCCCCTACTACAATGCAGACCCCCCCCTTCAGTACAGGCCCCCCCTACTACAGTACAGCCCCCCCCCTACTACAGTACAGACCCCCCCCCCTACTACAATGCAGACCCCCCCCCCTTCAGTACAGACCCCCCCCCCTACTACAGTACAGACCCCCCCCCCCACTACAATGCAGACCCCCCCCTTCAGTACAGACCCCCCCCCCTACTACAGTACAGACCCCCCCCCCCCTACTACAGTAAAGACCCCCCCCCCCCCCCTACGATAATGTACCTCAGGTCAGGAGGATTGTCAGCGCGGGACACACAGCAGACTACAAGGAGGAGGGGGAGGCGGAGCCGGCGGCTTCACTCTGCTCGGCTGTATGACACAGCCGAGACAGATCAGAGCCGCGGAGAGCCGCGGAGAGCGGCGCACACCCTCCCCCTCTCCCTCCTCTCACCTCACCTGACGCTGGCTGTTACTCACCGCGCAGCGGCGCTGCGCAAGATATATCAGCGCTCGGCGCGCTGTCCCCGACTCCCCGCTTCCATCGCGGAGGGGGGCGCCGGCCTGGCACCCCCCCAGTGTGTGGCACCCGGTGCGGCCCGCCCCCCCCGCACCCCCCTTAGTACGCCTTTGGCTTGGTCCGTGGTGATGATGATCATTTGTCCACAGTTCAGCAGCTGTATCTGTAGAGAGGGAAGAAATGTGTATTAAGGGTTTCATAAAAGAATGATAGTTAACCAGCAAAAAGAAAAAAAATCTAACTAATTCTACCAGCCAACAAAGCAATCACTGTCAGCCAACAATGGTCAAATTGTCAAATTGGAATCAGCCAAGTAATAACCCTCTGCTGGCACAGTGGACGGGTTCTTGTCTCTTGCATCCATCTCCTGATTCAGCCGCAGCAGCTAATGAATCACCCAATAAAATATTTTCTTGTTTTGTTTTCCATAGAGCAGGGAAAGCTTAGAACCTGTTTTTGTTCCTGGGAAGCAACTGAGTTCTATACATGTCCTTCCCGAAGACACAAAGTGCTTAAGTCGTACCTTCACAATTTACCAACAATTGAGGTATCAAATATTAGTGAACTAGCCCTGGAAGAGATATATAGCCTTTGGCAGCTAATCAGACAATCGAAATCAGTTGGTGGACATGCTTCTGAGCAAATACAAAACTAATGTTCATTTTGTAACTTCCCAAACTTCCTTCACAGAGCAAAAGGCTTTATTTATCTGATTCACCAATTTATTATTTATGATTTATAATAGATTTTATCCCTGTAATCTCTCTGTAACAAGGATCTGCATTATAGCAAATCTCATAGATTATATTCACTATAACAGGATCCAATGTCAATAGGCTCTATTTACAAAGCTTCAAGGATAAGGGACCATTTGGTTAGTTGGAAAGAATAATATTGTAATGGGGGAAATCTATCCTTCTATCAGGCATGGCTTACCTACTGCAGACCATGCAGCGATTGCAATTGGTTGCCAGAGGTTACAGCTTATCCTTACCGCTCACTGGCTGGTTGCTAGAGGTTACAACACATCATTCCTGCTTGCCAAATGGTTGCTAGAGGTTACTGCACATTATTACGGCTCAATGATTGGTTGCTAGGGGTTAAAGCACATCATTACCACTCACTGATTGGTTGCTAGAGATTTCAGCAAATCACTACTGTTCACTGATTGGTTGCTACAGGTTAATGCACATTATTACCACTCACTGAGAAGTGGAGCAATCCCAAATAATTGAGCAAGTAAAGAGACTGCAGACATGCTACAGGTGGCAATCAGAGACTGCGGACATGTTACAGGTGACAGAGACTGCGGACATGCTACAGGTGACAATCAGAGACTGCGGACATGCTACAGGTGACAATAGGAGACTGCAGACATTATACAGGAGATGGTCAGAGAACTTTCAGCAATGCACAACTTTACAGGGTTTCAGCAGTCAGGCATTTTATGGGTGTAAGGACATACCTGGCCAGCCAAGCTCACTGCATGCATTCAGAGGTCTGGGGGTGGGGCTTCCACTCTCTACTCTCACTACAACTGCTCCACCCTGAGCTTACAGGCATGGGGCAGGGTTAGAGCATCAGTGGATCTCCCGGCCCGCCTCCGCCCCCGCCCCGGACCTCTGTATTCCCCAGCCTGTATATAGGGGGCGGGGCCTGAAGCTCCACTGACAATCCCACTCCGATCACTGCTCTCACTACAGCCGCTCTGCTCTGTTCCGAGCATACAGGCTGGATAGGGCGGGGTCAGAGCATCAGTGGAGCTCCTGGCCCCGCCCCCTCTCTGCTGGCTAGCTTGGGAATACAGCCTCCTGTATCCTCTGTGCACTCTGAAAAGTGCCATTGGGGCCCCAATTCGCAGGTAGCGTGGGCTCAATGCTTTGGAAAGGAGAAACCCCCAAGAGGGGATGGGACTTTAAGGGCAATGGTGTATGAATATAAAAAAATGTGTTTTATTCAAAATACATATGTAAATGCATAAATAATTCCAACAATACTCAAAAAGTATAAAAACAAAGATGATGATATTGGTAGATTCTCATATAGATCCGGATAGTCCGATGCGTTTCGGGATCAGTTGTATCCCTTCGTCAGGGGTGCTTATCAGGAAGTGAGTCATACTGTATAACAGAAAATTCAAGAAAACATTGATAAGTAACACAAACAAATTCACATGATCTTGGCTGACAACTGAAAACTAGAACATAGAGAGGCAGATAGTGAAAAAACATACAATGTAGTTTGTAAAAACATACCCATAGCATACAAAATAGGCCATGTCAGACCATGGCGAAACAGAGGACCATGACCGGAAACGATCACCAAGGCAATATCCCCACTCATCCACACGATTCCTCCAATAGCACAGTATAACACTATAAACGGGAGTATTGATATTTTAGACCAATAAAAAACTAATGCATATATGGCAATAGTATATAAAAACATTTGAATTAATTCTATAGGTTTTTTACTTTTTTGAAAATGTCTTTCTGCTATGCCCCTTCCAGAACCCTTTGTGGATTGGTACTCTTTATGTGCCTCTCTCATTGGTTGAAGTCTGGTCTTCTACAACTGGTTCCCCCATCTCCTTCTGAGCGACTGCTGAGGTTGAGGTGGGCAATAATAATTTTATACCTTTTTTTTTTTTTTTGGGACTGTATTTATGGCATATACTATTGCCATATATGCATTCGTTTTTTTATTGGTCTAAAATATCAATACTCCCCTTTATAGTGTTATACTGTGCTATTGGAGGAATCGTGTGGATGAGTGGGGATATTGCCTTGGCGATCGTTTCCGGTCACGGGCCTCTGTTTCGCCATTGGTCTGACAGTCAAGGCCTATTTTGTATGCTATGGGTATGTTTTTACATACTACATTGTATGTTTTTTCACTATCTGCCACGCTATATGTTCTAGTTTTCAGTTGTCAGCCAAGATCATTTGAATTTGTTTGTGTTACTTATCAATGTTTTCTTGAATTTTCTGTTATACAGTATGACTCTCTTCCTGATAAGCGCCCCCTGACGAAAGGGATACAACTGATCCCTAAACACGTCGGGCTGTGTGGATCTATATGAGAATCTACCAATATCATCATCTTTGTTTTTACACTTTTTGAGTATTGTTGGAATTATTTATGTATTTACATATGTATTTTGAAAAAAACTAATTTTTTATATTCATACACCGTTGCCCTTAAAGTCCCATCCCCTCTTGGGGATTTCTCTTTTCTATTGCATTATGGGATGTAGGCAACCCTTGGTTTATTTTGGATGGATATTCTTTTTTATGGCTCAATGCTTTGGGCCCCCCAACAAAGATTACGCCCAGGCAGTACCGATCCTGACCTCCCTGGGGCCCTAAGCAAAATTCTGCTAAGGGGCCCTCTACCTGACCTGTGATGCTGTGAGTTATGTAAACCATTTGCCATTGCCCCACAGGCACACCTGACACTGTGCTGTGACTCTGGTGTAAAGTGGGTCTCTGCTCACCAAAGCCTGCCCCCCCCACCGATAACATACACCCCACTTATAATACTGCCCCCCCACTGATAACATATACCCCACATATAATACTGTCCAGTGCCCCCCACTGATAATATACACCCCACATATAATACTGCCCCCCCCCACCATGGTTGGTATTGTGTCAGGATGATTGAAGTGCATTATTTATATTATTACATTGTAATATAGAATTAAATTATTCAACTCACCATAATGCAGAATCAGTGGAAGCCCTGAGCGTGTCACCTGCCACGTCGCCTGCCACCAGATTCCATCAGGTGTCCCCAGCAGAGTCCCTCCTTACATCAGGCATTCCCAGCGGAGCCCCTCCTTACATCAGGCATTATCAGCTGAGTCCTCCCTTACATCAGGAATTGCCAGCGGAGTCCTCCCTTACATCAGGCATTGCCAGTGGAGCCCCCCTTACATCAGGCATTGCCAGCGGAGTCCCCTCTTACATCAGGCATTGCCAGCGGAGTCCCTCCTTACATCAGGCATTGCCAGCGGAGTCCCCCCTTACATCAGGCATTGCCAGCGGAGCCCCTCCTTACATCAGGCATTGCCAGCCAAGTACCCCCTTACATCAGGCATTGCCAGTGGAGCCCCTCCTTACATCAAAAAATTGCCAGCGGAGTCCCCCCTTACATCAGGTATTGCCAGCGGAGTCCTCCCTTACATCAGGCATTGCCAGCGCAGTCCTCCCTTACATCAGACATTGCCAGCAGAGTCCTCCCTTACACCAGGCATCCCCCTATGGAGCCCCCCCCTTTCCTTACATCAGGCATTCCCAGCAGTGGAGACTCTCTCCGCCGCCATTACTAAACAGAATGGGAAAAAATAGCCAGGTGGCTGCCAATAGCAAGTGAGCTGCGGCGCCGCCCACCCCCGCCCCTTACCACATCAGGTTACAGACAGACGGCAGCGGGGCGGGAGGTGGGCGGTGCAACAGCTCAAATTCTATTGGCAGCCACCCGGCCATTACTAAACAGTAATTGTTTGTTTCGGTCTTCAGGAAAATGGCGACCGTGGAGACATTGTCTCCGTCAGCCATGGACCTCTAGCGGCGGCAGCTGCGAAAAAATTGTGAAAATAAGAATTTCCCGATTGAGAATGGAGCTCCAGGAGCAGAGCCGATCCGCCCATGGGGCCCCCCTCAAAGCGGCGGGGCCCTACGCAGCTTGCATAGAGAGCGTATAGGGCGGATCGGATCTGCGCCCAGGGCAGGTGCCCCGTTTGCCCTGCGTTAAAAAGATGGTCCTGGAAATGGGTGCTGCAGTGTTTCCTGTCAGTAGTAACATAAGAGTTATGGGAGAAGCAGCTGGTATTGCTGCTGGTGAATGTTCAGTACAATATAACATTGTAGCAGAATGCTTTGGAGGGTGTAAATAAGCAAATCTCTCGAACAAAAAAAGCCTTTATGAGCAGTGAATATAAGTTAGTTACCGCACTTAGCATAAATCAAAAACGTTAACGGATTCTCTCCGAGGAAGGCATGATTGAATTATCCACCTTCTGTTTTCTGATAATTAGAGCTATTGCTAATGAACTGAAAAATGTTATACTGCTGACGATAGCAAATAATTTGTGGATGTTCTTTTACGATTATGTGAATCAAGTCAACGACACATCAGCAGCAAATATAAAACATCACAGAAGAGAAAATGTAACTCCAACCATCCATTTCTCCATTTTTAATTATTAAAACGATGTGGTATGAGGGGCTTCATGAGCAATTGACTCAGTTTATATACAGTCAAGTAGCCTCTTATATTACATAGTTGTTGGTAAATCTAAAGCAGGCCATACATTATATAATGTTCTTTCTTTGAAGGTAATAAAATTGCTTAGTGTTGATGGGGGAATCCTTCCCGCTGCACTATTATATTCTGACAGAAGGGGGTTTCCCCGCCATCAAAATACAATGTGCGGGGAGGCGCATCGCAGTGTGACGACAGACTGTAAACACTCAAAGTCCAGATGCAGTTACAAAACTGTATTGTATATATAGTTCATGGTCGTAGCAATAGGGGTTGCAGGGGTCGCAATTGCGACCCCACCTATGTTTCAGGGGGACGGTGTGGCCTCCTCAGTGGCATATCATCCATAAGTGCAAAGTGTGCAGTGCACCCATGGATAAGACAAGCCTGAGGTGCTGCAGCTGCGCCTATCCCTGCCTAATCTCTGCCTCCTGTCAGAGAAGACCCTGTGTGACTTGCTTCTCAGTCACACAGAGACCTCTTGCTGGAGCTACGAGAGGCTGTCCGGGGGTGGGAACTGCATCTCTGGAGGGGGGCTCTGATATCATCCACCGAAGCCCTGGGAAGGAAAGAAAATCTGCCATCTCTGTGAGAGAGAGATTGGATGCTGAGGTGAGCTCTGTGAATTTAGGGAGGAGGGGAACTTGTACAGACTGGGAGATGGGGGCGACTTATACAGACTGGGGGGGGGGCTTGTGGGACTTGTACAGACTTGGAGGGGGCCTGTGCAGTCTGGGGTGGGACTTGTGCAGACTGGGGGTAAACTTGTGCAAACTGGGGGGGGGGGCACTGAGGGGGGGGGTTGTGCAGACTGACAGGGGAGCTTGTGCAGATTGGGGGGACTTGAGCAGACTAGGGGGAGCTTATGCAGACTGAAGGGGCGGAATTGTGCAGACTGGGGGGGGGGGGGGGGGGGGGACAGTGGGGGTATCTTGGCACGCAGTGGAAGCGGCAGATGGTATTGGGGGGACCAGGTCAACTTTTCCACCGGGGTCCACAAGCTTTTACCTTGCTCTCTCCCCTTCCCCCCTTTTTTTGCTCATGACAGGTATGGAAATGTATGACCTTACCGGGCCATATTTTCACATAAAGTCCCAACGGGTGGATAATTGACCTTACCAGGCCATGTCTTCATTTAAAGTCCCTAAAAATATTTCCACTTTAAAAAAAAAAAAGGAAAAGAAGAAAGGGAAAGAAAGGAATAAAGGAAGAAAGAAAGGGAAATATAACTTTCATTCATGGAAACATACAATCTGTCTCATCAGTCACTGACTTGGGGATGTAGTAGAGAGAAAGAAAGCAAGAGAAAGGAAGAAAGGAAGAATGAAAGAGAAAGAAAGCAAGCGAGAAATAAAGCAAGAAAGAAAGCAAGGGAAAGAATACAAGAGAAAGAAAGCAAAGGGAAGAAAGCAAGAGAAAGAAAAAAAGAAAGAAAGAAAGAAGGCATGAGAAAGAAAGCAAGAGAACGAAAAGGGAAAGAAGGCAAGAGAAAAAGCAAGAAATAAAGAAATCAAGAAAGAGAAAGAATGACAGGCCATGTATTATGCGGGGTCCGACATGGGATAGCATAAGGGGAATTCAGCTATTTTTTTTCTTGCAGGATTGCCATTGGTTACAGCCAGGTCGGCAACAGTGCCTGATTGGAAAAAAACGGCGGGCAGTGTAAAGCCCGTGGAACGAGAGGAGATAAAAGGGGGCCCGCCCGGCCGTTACCGTCAGACTGTCTGCCGCAGGACCAGGACTCCCGCCCCCTATAGTCATGGTGTTGTTTAGTGGGGGATTAGTCGTCCAGTATTGTCTGGATGGACAATGTATAAAATTTGGGTTGTTGTGTTATAGCCAAGATGGCCTTATATTAATTTAATTTTCATAACTCATTTATTAGGTTACCCCTTGAACAACACCAGGGCCAGAAAAAATTTACCAAACCAAATAAATTGTTGTTAAGAAAAGAGAAAGTGTGTCTGTCAATCTTGTATTATGTTAATGACTCCTTGGTGCTAGCCCATGAAAGAAAGCAAAAAGAAAAAAGAAAGAAAGAGAAAGAAAAGAAAGAAAGAAAGAAAGAAAGAAAGAAAGAAAGAAAGAAAGAAAAGAAAGAAAGAAAGAAAGAAAGAAAGAAAGAAAGAAAGAAAGAAAAGAAAGAAAGAAAGAAAAAAGAAAAGAAAAGAAAAGAAAGAAAGGGAAACAAAGAAAAAGGAAAATAATAAAGAAAGGGACAGAAATAAAAAAAGGAAAGGAAGTAAAGAAGAAAAAAAGGAAAAGAAAGGAATAAAGAAAGAAAGAAAGGGAAAGAAAAGAGTTGCCAATAGTGACCAATGAAGTTGAATTTATTACTCCGGTTAAATGAAACAAAGAATCTAATGCCGCGTACACACAAGCGGAATTTCAGTCGGAAAAATCTTGGCTTGCATACACACGGTCACACAAAAGTTTGCTGAACTTTCGACCATCAAGAACGCAGTGACGTACAACACTACGACGAGCTGAGAAAATAAAGTTCAATGCTTCCAAGCATGCGTCGAATTGTTTCCGAGCATGCGTAGGAATTTTGCGTGTCGGAATTGCTACAGACGATCGGAATTTCCGATCGGAACTTTTCCCAACCGAAAAATTGAGAACCTGCTCTCAATCTTTTGCTGGCTGGAATTCGACCAGCAAAAGTCCGATGGAGCATACACATGGTCGCATTTTCCGACAAAAAGCTTGGTCTTTTGCTGGCCGAATTTCCGATCATGTGTACGCGGCATTACTGGTCACTCACTATAGGAAGCAACCCAAATTTTGCATTGATTTCTTTCATCCAGTTTTTCTCTTTATGAGAAGCCTATCCTTTGATGCATGGCCTCTCTATAAAACCATCACTAAATTCTGTTACCAGCATCCTTGAAAGCACATTTTATGTTGTATTGCTCTTTTATCATGGAACTTCCATCTGTATGAAAAAGATGTCCACTTGTCATCAATGTCTATTCATGTGTAAATATAACATGGAAAAAGCACTCTGTCTCATCAGTGACTGACTTGAGGATAAAGTAAATTTTTCTAGAACAGACCTATTTAAAGAGACTAAACTTATGGATATCTATGGAGTACCAATTGAAAATCACTGCCATAGACTATATCAGGAACCCACAGCAGAGCAGGGGCGGCTCCAGAGTCTGGCACTGCCAGAAAATAAGGTGTTGCTTACAGAACTGTATTTTATGTATCATACAGTCCTAACCTTGTTAAAAACAGTGACACATTTATCATTCCAGATTAGATTATTATATTACAAAACAGACAGTATAGGTTTAGCCAAAAGGAAGGTAAGCCAAGCAAGTCTTTAACAGGAACACAGGCGAGAGTCTCTAGAGATTTGACCAAGGCGAAGTCAGAGATCATCTGGGTTGGATGGCTTAAGTAAGCAGGACTGACGAGCAGGATATCATCAACAGGTGAGTCACTGAGGAAAGATAGGAGCTGGCAATTAGCTGACAGCTGAGCGGCCAGCTGATAGAAGGAAGGGCTGAGCCCAGCCCTGACAATTATTCAATAACACAGAACCATGAACATTGCCAATGTGCAAGATACTGCTAACTTAAAACCCAACTCCAGAAAAGTTAAAAATGATCCTTAGTTTTAAACACCCACACTGCAAGGGACACATTTTCAGTTTCACTTAACCCTATGAAATACAATTTGTACTGAGATACCTGTAAATATGGAGCTGGCATTGCTGACCTTCTAAAGCCCCATACACACGGTCGGACAATCCGCGGACCAGGTCCGTCGGACCATGTCCGTCATACTTTGTCCGATGTTGGTTTTGCGTACACACGGTCGGACAAAGTTGTCGGAAAATCCGATCATTCTGAACGTGGTGACGTTTGTTGCCTACGACGGGACTACGTAGAGGCTAGTAGCCAATAGCTTTGGTCTTGTAATGTGATCTGAGCATGCGTAGCACTTTGTCCGGTCGGACAACCGTACACACGATCGGATTTGGTGTGATCGGACCGTGTTGACGGCAAATCTTTCCAGCAGGAGATAAGACTTTGTCCGTCGGTCAAACCGACGAACACTGTCCGATGGTGCATACACACGGTCTGATTTTTCAACAACCTTGTCCGATCGGACAGAATCCATGAAAAAGTCCGACCGTGTGTATGGGGCTTAAGAATACTAATTGTCTGGCTGTCTTTGGCTTCAATATATTTTGCGTTTATTGACCATTCGAGGTCAAGCATGCCGATTATAAGGTCAGAACTTCTAATCTGCATTCTTGGTCTGGGATCAGGGGAGTGCTAAGAACACTGGATCAGCTTGACATCCAGGTTACCAGCACTTCAGCAATAGCAGATACATATTCTGAGTACAATTCTTTAAAGTATATGTAAAGCCTGATAGGTGAAAAATATTCATGTTTCTCCTGCCAGAAATCCAGTGTTGTCCTATGCACTGTTATCAGCCCTGTCCAGTTTTCCTATGTGAACTACATTGTGTCAGTGCCGCTTGGTCTATTACGTTCCTGAAGCATCTGTGTATCTATTCCTGTATTGCTGACCCGATGCCGACCCGATCTGCTCCCGACTTTGCCTGCACTGATCCCTGGCTTGTCCCTGGACTATGCTTTTGCTTTCCCATGTTGTAAAGCACTGCGCAAACTGTTAATAATAAAATAATTAGCCTCATGCACACTGGACGTTTTGCAATCTCTCCTAGAAGCCTTTCCTCCTGGCGTTTTTATGAAAAAAAAACGATTGCCGCTTGTAAACACGTATAATGAATATAGGCGCGTCAATCGCTTAGGCGCTAATCTATTTCATTGATCAGAATAATAATTTATTCTGGCTATTGAAATTAATTAATGCTCACGTGCTAGACACTTCTAAAATGAATGCCTGTTTTGATGCGTTTGGACGTGTTTACAGGCGTCAAGCATTTATTCTGCCAAAACGCCGCTACTCCTGGATGTGCTGACTGTGGTTTTTTTTTCTGCCTCTAAACACCTATATATGCATGGGCACAAGGCTAATATGCAGGGGCATTTAAAGGCAAAAAAATAAATGCCAGATGCCCCTTATAGCCACGTTAAAAATGTCCAGTGTACATGAGGCCCTAAAACGAAATATGCAGAGTACGGATATTTTTTGCCTTATCAAACTAACCGCACCTAACTGATCTCACTCACAATTAACAGACTGTTAGGAATTTACAAGGCTTTGAGGTCAATCCAATGACATGCTGCCAGAAGGAGTAGGTCAGATTTTTAATTAAAACTCAATTTATATTATAATCAAGAAGAGAGTGACCTATATCTCACAGAATGTGCGGTGCAGTTTCCATTAACAAGAGGAACACGCCGATATTTGTGTCTGGACGAGGGACATCTTGGTGATAAAACATGAGCCTGGAATCTTTCAGTATCGTGTTAGTTTTCACAGCATACATTTCTATGGAAGACTTAGTGATTTATTTATTATCTTTCACAATATTGATCCATATAATTCTATTTCTGAGCTAGGTCCCTGGAGGGAATATGTACACACAACAAACAGAATCCACACACACTCATTTCTACCAACTAGTAAAAATAAAAAAAGAATTACTTCTGGTTTGGAAGCTGCTGTTTTAGATGCTGGAGCCATCAACTGGAACTTTTCCATATAATATACTGTACAATATACTGTATGTATATATATATATATAATATATACTGTATTTATATTTTGCCACCAAAACAGCCCTGACTATAGGTTTACGCAGCCTATTGCATTAGGGTGTGCACCTCGAAGCTCAAACAAACATGAGTGTGTGTATATATATATATATACTGTATATACGCACACACAGATACACACTCTTATAGCAGAGATCAGTGGTAGATCTTTCCAATCTTCCTGTAGGCACACAGAGTGCTAATGCTCACAGATGGTGTGCCCAGGCACACCCGGCATACCCCCTGCGCACACCTATGGCCCTGACCCATCGAGGCATGGACACCTCAAGACAAAGCATTATACTGCCTCCATCCGCTTGCCATCTTGCCATAGTGCATTCTGGTGCCATCTCTTTTCTAGGTAAGCGATGCACACACACCCGGCTATCCACATGATGTTAAAGAAAAAAAGCCTGACTCATCAGACCAGGCCACCTTCTTCCATTGTTCTGTGGTCCAGGTCTGATGCTCACATGCCCATTGTAAGTGCTTGTAGCTGTGGACACGGGTCAGCGTGGGCACCCAAACCAGTCTGCAGCTGCACAGCCCCCATACACAACAAACTGCGATGCACTGTGTGTTCTGACACCTTTCTATTGGAACCAGCATTAGCTTTTTTCAGCAATTTTAGCTACAGTAGCTCCTCTATTGGGTCGGACTACATGGTCTAGCCTTCGCTCCCCATGTGCATTTATGAGCCTTGGCCATTCATGTCACTGGTTCGCCAACTTTCCTTCCTTGTGTAGCAAGGTCTTTTACCTCTTTTGGTCTAATGAGAACTTCCAAGGCCAAAGAAAGCTGACATCCTTCAATATGTGGTGGGTTGTGAGGCATTGTGGGTGTAAAGATGGTGAAAATCATTGGGTGCCAGACACTTCTTGGATGTAAAAGAGGTTTTATTTCTTTTGACAGTCCTTTTTTATATTTTGTGGGAAAGAGGGCTAGGGCCAGGACACCCTTAGATAATTGCGAACTCAATTGGCAGACTCCGCGACTTCAATAGGAGAACAGCTGTGCAGGGAAAGGCCCCAGCAAGGTGCCACTTCTGCACGTGCAGGATTGCTGTCTCCTATGGTAACAGTCATTTAACAGTTCTTAACTCAAACGTATCAGTTCTTTCAGCTCCACTACAACTGCTCCATGTAGTTCTTCAATACTGAGCTCCTGGTCTCTCACTAGACCCTCTGATTAACTGACTATAATCCCTTGAGCTCCTCCAAGGTTTGCAGTGGTATCCCCTCAAGCGTCACCCCAGCTTCTCTGCTTCACCCTGCTGACCGGCTCGATCCCTGGCTTGACACAAAAGGCTGTTCTGCAAGCGTCTCCTCCACTGTTTGGGTCCCTGACTTGATCACCGCCTCAAGTTTCCAGATTTTCCACCGTGCCCTTTGGTGAGAATATGTTTCCGGTACTTGCTTCAGTTACTCACTGTGGTCCCTGGTAAAGGCAATTGGTCCCTTCGTGGTGACAGTTTCCCTTCTACCTCTGACCACTGACAGGTTCTCCAGCTGGCAGAACTGTCACTATTGGTTTACCTGCAAGCTGCAGTCCCAACCCTGTGCTGCCCTCTTACTTCTGGATAGGCCCCCACATAGCCTGGCAGCCAGATGCCGGGATAGGCCCAATCTCCGGCCTAGCAGCCCGGAGCAGACGACACACGTCAACCCAGACAGCAGTCTGGGTGGCACAGAACATAGATCACCTGACCTCACCCGAATATATAGGCTCTCCCAGCAGGCCAAGGGATTCAAGAAAACCCCTGCCCATTGGCTGGGACACCCACATACCCTTAACCTGACCTTGGGTTGCCCTTCTCGTATCTAGTACCACCAAGTACCCGACCACCTAGTGGTAGAAGAGGAAAGTGCAACAAGGCCAAGCTTAGAGAGAAATCAATAGATCCCTATCAATAGACCAAGATAACTACTCTCGGCAAGTAAATTTGTGAGGAGCCCCCTGACTAAACTCCAGAGTGCTACACTTGGATCACTTTTGGTAGGTCCTGACCACCGCAGACCAGGAACATCCCACAAGAGCTGCTGTTTTGGAGTTGCTCTCACTCAGTTGTCTAGCCATTACAATTTAATCATTGTCAAAATTGTGTAAATAATTACACTTGCCCATTTTTTCCGTATTTAACACAGGGACAACATGTTTACTCCCCTAATATATCTCACCCACTTTCAAATGCCATTGTAAAGAGATGGTTCATGTTATTCACTTTACTTGTCAGTGGTCATAATGTTATGGGCTCCTCCTGCTGTGCCAAACAATCCCCTGCTTGCCAGCCAAAAATGCACATGTACTGGCAATTGTCCTCCCCTGCAAAAACAGTCCATAAAACACAAACAAAATCCATACACAATCTTCTGTTGGTTACGAAGAGCAATGGCAGCATGAACCAGGCTAGGAACTCACCTATTTTTGAGCTCCCACGTGTAGCCCTAACCCCCGATGGGGGTCACTGGAAATAAACCGGGTCCCCCTTACCTGTTCAGAGGCTGTCAGCCCTGTTTCCAGTCCCAGAAGTACACTGACAAACTCAAGCTCAGTCTAGGAATGACTTTTGAATAATTATTGCAGATTTTAAACAAATGAGTGTCATAAAATTCTCAAGACACAACATTTTGGAGGACAGCTTCCCTGAAAAATCTTTGTTCCAGCAGTTTTAGGCCCTATAATAGCAGTCTAAAGAATTATGCTGTAGAAAGAGGGGTCAGCCTGTAAATCTTTAACCCTATGCAAGCAGTCAGAGTCCTTAAAGTGGGGTGCCCCCTAAAAACATAATGTAAAAGTCAGCAGCTAGAAATACTGCAGCTGCTGACTTTTAATAATCGGACACTTACCTGTCCCAGGGTCCAGCGATGCTGGGGAACGAAGCCCCCCCTCGTTCCCCGCACCGCTCACGGTGCCGGCATTCTTACTGGGGGCACCCAGCTGTGGCTTCACAGCCGGGCACCCTCTGCGAATGTGCGAGCGGCACCACGCGCCGTGATACGCCGCACAGTCATCTGGGACACGTGACAGGTCCCAGGTGACTGTGGGGGGCCGAGGGGAAGTGAAGTCAGTGCCCGGGCACTGAAGGTGGCAGACTACGAGGGACTCCCTAGCAACAGGCATTTAGAGGTGAGTAAAAAAAAAAATGTTTTTCAATAATTATTTTTTCTTTTTTTTAATGATTTTTAAGCTATTTTTTCTTTTTTGGTGGAAACACCACTTTAACCACTTCAATACAGGGCACCTTCACCCCCTTTCTGCTCAGGCCAGTTTTCAGCTTTCAGTGCTGTCGCACTTTGAATGACAATAGCTTGGTCACGCAACACTGTACTCATATTTTTCACACAGAGGTTTCTTTTGGTGGTAATTAATCACCACATTTTTTTTTGCTAAATAAACAAAAAAAGACCAAAGCAGCAAAGAGGGACCTGAGAAGAGGAGGATCCAGGCTGTGCAAAACCAACTGCACAGAGGAGGTAAGTATGACATATTTGTTATTTTTTTTTTTTTTAAACGAGCCTTTACAATCACTTTAAGAAATTAAAAAAAAAAAAAAATGTCACAATTTATTTTGTACATACTGTCATCAGTGCAATACAGCATCATCATATAACTAGTGTGGCAGTGATCAGGGACACTGACTGGTGACAGTATGCAAAACTTACATTTATTTTCTTTTTTATGATTTCTTTTAAACACACTGTGACCGGAGCAATACAGTGTTACCATTGTAACACTGTAATATTCTGGGGAAGTGATCAGGATTTTTATTTTTTTTTTTTACACATTATGATTGCAAATAACAACCATTTTTACTGAATGAAATTTGATTCATTCAGTGTGTATTGTTGTGATTAGCTATGATTGGCCATAGCAAATCACATGGTACAGATGGCCTGTGATTGACCTTGTCTTTACTATGTGATCACTGTGACCAATTACAGCTAGCAACACAGTTGTACACAATGAATGGCATGAATCAAAGCCATTCATTTTTTACAATTGTCATGTGATCTGCTGTGATTGGTCACAGTGATCACATGGTACCGGCAGCTGGCCAGTACACTGATCGGTCATCAGCTGTGGACACAGGTGGTGACAGATCGCACTGCATATGATGTCCACCTAGAACAGGGGTCTCAAACTGGCGGCCCTCCAGCTGCTGCAAAACTACAAGTCCCATGAGGCATTGCAAGGCTGACAGTTACAAACATGACTTCCACAGGCAGAGGCATGATGGGATTTGTAGTTTTGCAACAGCTGGAGGGCCGCCAGTTTGAGACCCCTGACCTAGAACAACAAAGGGCCTGCCCAGATGTCATTTGACAGGCGGGAAGTGGTTAAGCAGAAACTTCTGGCATCTCTTTCTCAGTGAGCAGTTCTGTACCTGGAGCTTCAGAGCTTCATGTGAAAGGCACCCACCTCTCCAGGTGAGCTTCCACAGACAAATTTAAGTCCAGCTTTCTTCAGGTGCTCAGCCATAACACCTACTGAGGCCCAGAAGCAGTAACATCTCTGGAACACACACAGGCTCCCCCTTCCAGGGCGAAGGGCCCCAGGGGAAGAGAGCTCTGAGCAGGTCCTCCCAAATATTTATTGTCCCCTCAGCCACACCTTCTGGGTCAGCCTCCTATGGATTGTCTAGGGTCATATACTGTAACTATTCATAACCTGGTGATTGATCCCCCTCCACACTATTTTTTGATCAGTCTTACAAAGTCATGCAGAAGCAATCAGTCCCTAGATATATGGATAAACCTTATCAGACCTAAATGATAAATTGCAGCTCAGCTGGCTACAGCAGAGCTATATGCTAAATGAAGCCAGCCCAGGGCAGGGGACTGCATAGTGACATTTCAAAAACTGGCTGGTTGGAAAGATTTTCTTTTGCTGCAAATGAACTGTAATGTTTATGTTGTATATGTAATGAGTATGGTATGTGTTCCCTTTTAACGTCTCAAGTCTGGTGTGTTTTTCCGGTCAGAGCTGTTTTGTCAGTCTGGTCTGTGGCTATGTGTCTGTCTGCTGAGCACTGGTGCTCTGTTCCTGTCTGTCTGCTGAAGGTGTCAAGCTATGCAATCCTGAGGGTCTATATGGGAGGTGTATTGTCACACAACTTCATGTGTACCTTTAACAAATCTGATGCAGACCAGGTGCTTCGGGTCCCTGTGTTCTGCTGGGAGCCATCTACCACCCACTGGCAGCATGCTATATTGTAGTATATTCATGATAATCTGTTCCAACCTTGTATCTGCTCACTGTTCACCAGTACCGTTCACCAGTTCCAAAAAACCTCGATACAGCCAGCAGTGGTGCCCTGCTACCCATGACACTTTCATTTTCCTGGATGCTCTAGGCCACTCTGCGAGTTTGTGGAGGTGAATATACTGTTTGTATAGACTGATGTAAGGAGCCTGGGGCCCCAAAGTACACAATGGCTCAACAGATAACCTACTGGTTGAGCTTTGCAAAAAGGTATAATGCCCTGTACACACGGTCGGACCACAAAATCCGTCAAATTTTTTCCGACGGATTTTGTCCGACACTGGTGTTGCATACACAAGGACGGACAAAGTTGTCGGAAAATCCGATCATTCTGAACGTGGTGACGTTCGTTGCGTACGACGGGACTACGTAGAGGCTAGTAGCCAATAGCTTTGGTCTTGTAATGTGATCTGAGCATGCGTGGCACTTTGTCCGTCGGAATTCGCTACACACGATCGGAAAAAGTTCAATAGGACTTTGTTGTCGGAAAATTTGAGAGCAGGATCGACGGAAAAAGTCCGATGGAGCCCACACACGGTCGGAATTTCCGACAACATGGTCCGATAGGACATTTTCTGTCAGAAAATCCGACCGTGTGTATGGGGCATCATGGTGTACTGCTCTATAAAAAAAAATAATAATAATAATAATAATAAAATAAACAATAACGCCAAAGGAAAACAATTGGCATGCAAAGTTTGTTCATAAACTTCAATACTTTTGCACAGTTTGCTTTTGTTATAACAGAAAACAGATTTTTCAATTCCCTGGAGGTATTACTGCAGAGATCAGATGAATTTTGTGCAGTGTAATGTAGCATGCTTGCTTTTACTGTCTCTTGGGGTAGAGAGTCCTAAATACTATACATTTTTTTTTTCTTTTATTTACTAGTAGCAAGAGTGCTCACAGCAGTTCAGCTTTGTTGTGTTTCCAGCTGGAGAAAAACATGATCAAAAGTTACAGCTAAATAACTTCAACAGTTTGTCCTCAGAAATGACACATAGTACATAAAAATAGATCCTGCATTGTCCGGCTCTCACAATTAAATCTCTTTCCAGCAGTGAATGTAGCAAAATGTACCTTGTGTCCTCAGCCAGCAGTGGCCTAATTGTCCTTGATCTTAGTTTATCTAGTCCAAAAGACACTCTTTTCTAACCAAACTGGCCTTCTCAGTGTTTTTGTCACAGCATGAGCAACCACACTCATCTTTTTTTTATTTTTTATTAACAATAAGATTTTCAAATAGATCACTGTTGATTGTCAGAAACCATGAATCAGACTGAGACAGAAGTACAGTTATATCTAACTTGTTTAATAATAATAAAAAAAGGTAAACAGACTAAACGTAGTCAAAACATAACCAGAGTTCAGGAACCGGAATGGATAGTCAGACAAGCCAAAATGTCAGGGAGCCAGATCTGGAGCCAGAAGGAACAGCAAGCAGGATCTTGAGCCAGAAGTAATGTCAGCCAAGCAAGTCTTTAACAGGAACACAGGCGAGCGTCTCCAGAGATGTGACCAAGGTGAAGGCAGAGATCATCTGGGCTGGACGGCTTAAGTATTCAGCACTGACGAGCAGGATATCATCAACAGGTGAGTCACTGTGGAGAGATAGGAGCTGGCAATTAGCTGACAGCTGAGCGGCCAGTTCAGAGAAGGAAGGGATGAGCCCAGCCCTGACAGTACCCCCTCCTCACTGACCCCTCCCCCTCGGAGGACCACCAGGCTTGAGGTGAAAATGTCTATGGAAATCATGGAGGAGGACAGGGGCATGTACGTCCGAGGATGAGACCCAAGAGCATTCCTCCAGACCATACCCTTTCAAAGGCACCAGGTATCGTATGCGCCCACGGAACCTAAGGGAGTCAACAATGGACTGTAGTACTTCATACTCCTCATGGTTCTTAACATATACAGGGTGAGAACGAGGCACGGAGGTGGTAAAGCGACTGCAGACCAAAGGTTTTAATAAGGAGACATGAAATACATTTGAGATACGCATATTAGAAGGAAGGTCTAATGCGTAAGCCACTGGGTTAATCTTGCGAAGAGTACAGAAAGGTCCAATAATAAATCGTGGTGCGAACTTCAGAGATGGAACATGAAGTCGGAAGTTGCGAGATGACAGCCAGACCCTGTCCCCAACCTGGTAGGAAGGCGCAGGCAGGCATCTGCGGCCAGCATGGAGTCTGTACCTATCATTAGCATGTTGTAAAGCTTCCTGGACTTGTGCCCAAGTGGAACGAAGACCACGGAGATGCTACTCTAACACAGGAATACTCTGTGGAACAAATGAGTCAGGCAACATGGAAGGTTGGAAACCATAGTTCGCCATGAATGGGGACATTTGGGAAGCAGAATTCAAGGCACTATTGTGAGCAAACTCTGCCCACAGTAGGAGGTCTGACCAGTTGTTATGATGGTCAGAAATATAGCAACATAGGAATTTCTCCAAGGACTGATTGTCTTGTTCTGCGGCCCCATTAGACTGCGGGTGATACGCAGAGGAGAAAGCAAGCTGAATTCCCAACTGTGCACAAAAGGATCGCCAGAACCGGGACACAAACTGACTACCCCTGTCCGAGACAATCACCTTGGGTAGCCCATGTAAGCAAAAGATCTCCTGAGCAAAAATGGAAGCCAGTTCCTTAGAAGTGGGCAACTTCTTAAGTGGAATACAATGAGACATTTTTGAGAACCGGTCGACCACTATAAGGATAACTGTGTTGTCCTGGGAGCTGGGTAACTCCACAATGAAATCAATAGACAGGTGGGTCCAGGGCCTCTCTCCAATCAAACTTTGTGAAAACCGTTGCTCCCTTGAGGTGGTCAAATAACTCCGTAATCAACGGAATGGGATAGGCATTCTTAATTGTGAAACAATTGAGACCCCTATAATCAATACAAGGTCTCAGTTCACCACTCTTCTTCTCCACAAAGAAGAAACCAGCACCAGCAGGAGACGAGGATTTGCGGATGAAACCTTGAGAAAGTGCTTCTGCAACATACTCCTCCATGGCCTTATCCTCCAAGACCGACAAAGGGTAAACTCGGCCACGAGGGGGTGTGGCACCAGGTTGAAGGTCAATTGTGCAATCATACAACCGGTGTGGAGGCAAACTACCGGCTTGACCTTTGTCAAAGACATCGCAAAAAAACATGGTACTCCTTCGGCAGGGAGGAGAGAGAAGTGCACAGGACCTTGGCTACCTTCTGGAAGCATGTCTTACTGCATTGTGGTGACCAGGAGAGAACCTCAGCACGGAGCCAATCAAAAGAGGGGTTGTGCCTCTGTAGCCAAGTATAACCAATAACCAGCAGTAACTTAGGTGAGGAAATTGGATTATCTCATGGTGAAAAGTGTATTGATTACTTTCTCTCCCTACTGTATGGACTAAGTCCATGGTTGGGGATAACCCTGAGTGCATTATGTGTCCCATGAAGCCAACTGCTGCTTTCCCCTATGATGACAGTGAGTCTTCATTGAGTATCCACTGCAAATTACTAGGTATCCCTTAGGAAGAAGTCTTGTATGACGAAACATGTCAGGGGCGTGGCTACACGGACAGTGAACACCAAATCCTATTGCTGCCGGTCTTGTTTGTTTTCTATTTACTTTCACCAAACCGGACTTCCACTGCTGGGGATTTTCATATGAGGAGGACCCACGTCAGGAGCAGTCTTCAGGGAGGTGGTGAGATCTAAAGCAACAGAGTTATTGATCGTGGGTGACCATATTGCACGCTCTGCCAGTTCATCTCTCATCTATGCTTGCTGTGGATATGTGCTGTGATTTGCTGATTTTGCTGATTTTCACTGAATTACATGTGAGTTTAACTTTTGAAGTGTGAGTGTGGCTATTTTTAAAAATAAATTGTTTAAATTGAGTCACGCTATATGAAGCACCGTTTATTTTTTATTTCCACATATGGCGAGAGTGATCGTGGATTGATCGTACCTATAACCCAGGTGTGGTTAAATTGCTTATTTGCCGACCACGAGAGTGGAAGGCATCACCATCTGGTGAGTGCGATTTCATGGGGAGAGGGATCACAAGACACGTCGGTGTGGTGGAAGATTAGAGCATTTTTATTGGATTTATTGTGGTGGACATTTTTTCCTTTGAAGATTGATTTATTTTCCAAACACATTTATTTATGGACTTTTTATAGTTTCTGTGACGTCACATTTTTTTCATTATTTACTTGAAGCGCCGCTTGATTATTTTCAAACACTTTTGCACTAGATGTTTGATGTTAATCTGTTTATTAAATTACTAGGTGTACCTGCTTGTGATGCGCCCTGGTCCCATGCTTTATGGGATAGAGAATAAGAGCATGCTCACTCTGCTACTGTCAACCTTTCCAAGATGGTATTCCTACCAGTGATATGGGCAGCTTGTAAGGCACAGAGTGCACCATACTCTTTGGGAGAGAATGGGAACATTGGCACTGGTAATAAGGAAATTAAACCAACTGGCTGGATCACTAGGTATTTTTTTTGGACTGGAATACTTTTACAAAAACACAAACAGCACACATAAAAATACTTATTCTTATGAAGCCTTTAAAGAAGAAATAACTTTTAGGTTTAGTGACGCTTTTAAGGTTCAGCATTTGGATGAACAGCTGAACAAGAAAAGTTTGGTCCAAACCTGTTTTCGGACCCAACCGGGACTTCTAGATTTACCCTATACCTGTGAAAAGGGTAGGGAAAATAAGGATTAGACAACATTTGGTTCTAGCAGAATCAGCGCTAAAAAAGTTGGATGTGTTTCTCAATAAGAAAACATACTGGGATACTAACATGAAATACATTCTGGAGTGTTGATCCTGTTTAGTGTCAGGAAGGAGAAGGTATTGGACCTGGCCTTTTTTTAAGACAAAATGTCAAGGTCATGCCTTATTATCAGCTTAACTACAAACCAAGTGACTTTTTATGGTGATTCTACTTGATGTGGAAGGAGTAGTGAATTGTTTGCCCCCCTGCTGTTATAAATGTATAGCAAAGCTTGCTCCTCTATCATCTTTAAGGCCGGTGATGTTTTTTTATCTGTGCATTGACTACACACTGCTTGATGTAGTTTATTCAGTGCCAAGTCATTCCTTCCATGTGGTATGTGACCTACAAATATAATTGATCATAAGCCCTGGCTAATTGAAATCATGAGAAGATGAAAATTACATGTGACATCCGAGATGTCTCGTCCATTACCGCTGTTTACACAAGGAATCTGCAACTCTCCCATCTGCAGTCCCCACTGTGGGATATTTTCTTTGTACTCCGATAATGACTCATGTTGCACGCTTTCTGGCAGCATAGGCCACTTCTGTGCACATTAAAGCCACTCATTCAAGAAGAGGAGCCCATTGCTTCTTGTGGTCTACTGCCCATTACTGCTAGAGCATTACAGCTGTATATTAGCTTGATGAGTACAGTTTATGTATTTTTAATAGGATGTTTGCTCATTCAAGTGAATCTGAATAATTTGTGTTCAATGTATTTTGTGGAGATAAAGCAGTAACAATAGTAGAATGTGATCCAACACCTTCTACAACATTACACATAAGTGATTCTCAACCACCTGTCCCTGGACTGTTGTTCTTGAACCTACTGTTGTTGACAGAACCAGATTCCTGTCCCTGGACTGTTGTTCTTGAACCTACTGTTGTTGACAGAACCAGATTCCTGTCCCTGGACTGTTGTTCTTGAACCTACTGTTGTTGACAGAACCAGATTCCTGTCCCTGGACTGTTGTTCTTGAACCTACTGTTGTTGACAGAACCAGATTCCTGTGCCTGGACTGTTGTTCTTGAACCTACTGTTGTTGACAGAACCAGATTCCTGTCCCTGGACTGTTGTTCTTGAACCTACTGTTGTTGACAGAACCAGATTCCTGTCCCTGGACTGTTGTTCTTGGACCTACTGTTGTTGGCAGAACCAGATTAAAACCAATATAGCCATAGACAGGATAATAGTTTTGGCTCCTTCTCACCCCAAGCCCCTTCCATATGCATACCCTCTTCACATACTCCAATAATTAAAAAAGCAGGCTTTTTTAACCAGGGTATTGATCAAATATTGTAAACAAACCAGCAGGTTGATCGAGCCTGCCTTTTAGTTACACAAAGTCATGGGTTTTCATTATGCACCATTACGACTTTCTAGACACTGGCATCCTAACAACCAATGACATCATCAGTTCATAAGGAGGATGTCTGTCGCCTCCACAGCATCCTTGTTTGACCCTCCTCTGCCCCTCTCCCTCAACACTGGGGTGACATTAGCTGACTGATGGAGAGAAATTTAGGGAGAAGAGAAACATTGGAATACTAGTCAGTACCAGTGTGCAAAAGTGTATTTGCTTTGGAAGAATAAATCACCTCTAACGTTGGGTGTCCTACGTGTGGATGTTGCTGCATTATGTAAAGCTAGGAGAATGTTTTTTTACATTTTAGAATTGGGTGCCTTAAGACTGTCTATAATTGTAAAGGGTGCCTTGAGATTGTCTATAATTTTAAATGGTGCCTTGACTGAAAAAAGGTTGAGAAACACTGGTCTAGTAGACTGTAAGCTCTTCCACTTTCTGGATCCCTTCCCTATACTCTAATAGATTGTGAGCTCTTCAACCTCCCTTATCTCCCACCGATATGTTATTAGATTGGGAGCTCTTCCACCTTCTTTATTCCTCACTGATATGCTAATAGATAGTGAGCTCTTTAACCTTCTGTATCCCTCTCTTACACCCGAATAGACTGTACCACCTACAGCTTTCTGTATCCTTGCTTATACCCTAACAGATGCCAAATCTACCAGCTTCTGTATCCTCCTGAATACCCTAATATATTGTGAGCATTTCCACTTTCTGTATCTCTCTTATAAACGTATAAACCACTTTCTGCATTCTTTCTTATACCCTAGATTGTAAGAACTTTGGTATTCTTCCCTTATACCCTGGTAGGCTGTAACCTCCTCCACTCTTTTTTCCCCCTTATACCCTAATAAGTTGTAAGACCTTCCACCATCTGTATCCTCCCTTATACCCTAACAGGCTGTAAAATCTTCCTTTCTTATTCCCTAATAGGCTATCAGAGACTATGGTTATAATACAAGAGATGGTCAGGGACTGCGGACATGAGACAAGAGATGGTTAGAGACTGCGGGCGTGATACAAGAGATGATCAGAGACTATGGTCATAATACAAGAGATGATCAGAGACTATGGTTGTAATACAAGAGATGGTCAGGGACTGCAGACTTGATACAAAAGATGGTCAGAGAATGTGGACATAATACAAGAGATGGTCAGAGAATGTGGACATAATACAAGAGATGGTCAGGGACTGTGGACATAATACAAGAGATGGTCAGGGACTGCGGTCTTGATACATGAGATGTTCAGAGACTGTGGACATAATACAAGAGATGGTCAGGGACTGCAGACTTGATACAAAAGATGGTCAGAGACTGTGGACATAATACAAGAGATGGTCGGGGACTGCGGTCTTGATACATGAGATGTTCAGAGAATGTGTACATAATACAAGAGATGGTCGGGGACTGCGGTCTTGATACATGAGATGTTCAGAGACTGTGGACATAATACAAGAGATGGTCGGGGACTGCGGACTTGATACAAGAGATGTTCAGAGACTGTGGACATAATACAAGAGATAGTCGGGGACTGCGGTCTTGATACATGAGATGTTCAGAGGCTGTGGACATAATACAAGAGATGGTCGGGGACTGCGGACTTGATACAAAAGATGTCCAGAGACTGTGGACATAATACAAGAGATGGTCGGGGACTGCGGTCTTGATACATGAGATGTTCAGAGACTGTGGACATAATACAAGAGATGGTCGGGGACTGCGGTCTTG
Organism: Lithobates sylvaticus; assembly: GCA_028564925.1. NCBI lineage: Eukaryota > Metazoa > Chordata > Amphibia > Anura > Ranidae > Lithobates > Lithobates sylvaticus. The sequence goes on along the minus strand of CM053030.1, from coordinate 98,555,807 downwards.
ATACATGAGATGTTCAGAGACTGTGGACATAATACAAGAGATGGTCGGGGACTGCGGACTTGATACAAGAGTTGGTCAGAGACTGTGGACATAATACAAGAGATGGTCGGGGACTGCGGACTTGATACAAGAGATGTTCAAAGACAGAAACAACAAAAATAATGTTTCCCAAAGAATGTGGTAGTTTTAATAAAATAATTCTGAAGTTAAATTACGTGACTGTTTTACATGCAGATTTCATCATACAGCAATAGGGAATACTGCTCAGTTATGTTATACATAAAGATATAAAGGTGGATTAGTGAGATTAAATGTAATATTATCCAAACTTTCTTTTACCAACCATACTAGTCAATATTCGTAGACATGCATCACGGCACAGTACAGTTCAGCACTTCATCTCATGAAGAAAGTTTCTCTTCTCGCCCTGGGTGAAGTGAGTCCCTGGAGTACAGGAGCAGAGCAGGGATTTTCCGAGCTGCAGAGTTGAAAGGAAGAAAGAAAATGAGAGATCTCGGGCTTAAAAAGACAAAGAGAGAAGGGTCAGTGAGGGTCATAATAAATTAATCTGTTTCTAGCACAGGGCTGTGAAATCAGAGCTGTGAGAAAGTTTTCATTCTAAGTCCCAGGAATGTAAATATCGTATTAATTTTCAGGTGAAGAGACAATCTTTTTTATTAAATATTTAAAATTTTTACATTAACAAAAACTTGCTGCAAAAAAAAAAAAAAAAAAGTGTTCTCTAAGGCTGGAGTCACACCTATGCATTTTTAGTGCTTTTTGCATTTTGCAGATTTGCACTACAGAACGTGTTCCATAGGAAACCTGGTTAAATGGACTGTAGTGCAAATCTGCAAAATGCAAAAAGCACTAAAAATGCATAGGTATGAATCAGGCCTAAGGCTCGATTCACATCTATGCATTTTGTTTTTGAGCGTTTTTGCAGTGCTTTTTGCGGTGCTTGCTGCGTTTTTGGATACGCGTTTTTACCGCGATTTTGCCGCGATTTGCGTTTTGCGTTTTTTTACATTTTTTTTTTTTTTACATTTTTTTTTTTACACTGTGGTATACTGTACATACTGTACAGCTATATACAGTAAAAAAAAAAAACACAAATCGCGGCAAAATCGCGGTAAAACGCAGTAAAAACACGGTACTTGCGTTTTGGATGCGGGTCCATTGACTTCTATTACATGCAAAATGCTGCATTTTGCATGAAAAAAAGTCCCCGACCCTTTCCAAAAACGCAGAGGCACAAAAATGCATTGATGTGAACATGTTCCATAGGAACCCATGTTAAAACATTTCCCTGCATTTCTGCAAAATGCAAAATGCATCAAAAAACGCGCTAGTGTAAATGGAGCCTAAGGCAGTATAAATGGTGATAAGACTGCTTGACATGCATGTGACTTTATGGTACTAGGGGTGATTTTAAGGCATGTAGGGGTCTGTACCTCTGGGACTGGGCTCTTGGGGTGGAATATGAATGCATGGCTGGAGGTGACCTGGGTGCTGAAGGGTTCCTTGTTTCTGGCATCAACCAACAATGTTGGGTAAGGTTTGATAAGAGACTTTAGGTACATGGATACTCATGAATACCAAATGGATACTCACAAACATGTAAAAACAGCAGGCATGCAACATCGATGGACAAAACGTCACATCATTGGACTATCAGGTTGGAAAGCTGATGCATTTCGGGAAACTCGCTCCCTTCCTCAGAGCTGAGCCAGCACTTGGGAAGGGAACGAGTCTCCCGAAACGCATCAGCTTTCCAACTGATGGTCCAATGATGTGATGTTTTGTCCATGGCTGAAACATCTATGTTACATGCCTGCTGTTTTTACATGTTTGTGAGAATCTATTTTTGGTTGTGGTGTTATATTAAACTGTTTGGCGTTAATGCACAAGGAGCTTGCTCCCTCTTGGGTGTGTTGTTTGCAGTTTACTGAAGATTTCCCGATCTGTGGAGGGCTGCATCCGAGGAAGCATTACGCACCTAAGTGTCATCGGGAGCAGTGATCACTGTCATGTCGATTGGAAGCCCCCCCCCCACAGTTAGAATCACTCCCTAGGACACACTTAACCCCTTGATCACCCCCTAGTGTTTAACCCCTTCCCTGCCAGTGTCATTTACACAGTAATCAGTGCATTTTTATAGCACCGATTGCTGTATAAATGATAATGGTCCCAAAATAGTGTCAAAAGTGTCCGATGTGAGCTCCGAGAATACTATCCCACCTGCCAAATAAAGATCATCGAAAAATATAATTTATCAAAGGACTTATTATCATAGCACAAAGATATCTATGCAAGGTTGTTTTGTACTGATCAAATGTATAGCAGTTTGCTGTATATGATCTTGGTTTGAGCGACGTTCGCTCTATAAATGTATGTATTGTTGTTTGTCTGTTATGTAACGAAAACAAATAAAAATTGTCCGATGTGTCCACCATAATGTCGCAGTCACGATAAAAATCGAAGATCGCCGCCATTACTAATAAAAAAAAAAAAGATTTATAATAAAAATGCCATAAATCTATTCCCTATTTTGTAGACGCTATCAATTTTGCGCAAACCAATCAATATACGCTTATTGCGATTTTTTTTTTTACCAAAAATATGTAGAGTAATACAAATCGGCCTAAACTGAGGAAAAAATTAGTTTTTTTTTCTATATTTCTGGGGGGTATTTATTATAGCAAAGAGTAAAAAATATAGCTATTTTCTTCAAAATTGTCGCTCTTTTTTTGTTTATAGCGCAAAAAATAAAACCGAGCAGAGGTGATCAAATACCACCAAAAGAAAGCTCTATTTGTGGGGAAAAAAGGACGTCAATTTTGTTTGGATACAACATCGCATGACCGCGATATTGTCAGCTAAACCGACGCAGTGCTGAATCACAAAAAATGCTCTGGTCAGGAAGGGGGTAAAATCTTCCAGGGCTGAAGTGGTTAATCTCTGTGTATCACCTGAGGCTCATCACTTCACTGGGTATATGTGAGGGTTTACAACCACTATAAGGCCTCTTTCACACAGGGCGGATCAGTGATTATCCGCCCCGTGGATATCCGCTTTCTCAGCGGGGATCGCCGGAGCAATCTCCGCTGAGCAGGAAGATGACAGGTCTGTCTCTGCACACTGCCAGGGACGGACCTGTCAGAGCGCCGATCTCCCCTATGGGAGATCGGATGACAACGGACCGTAGAGTCCGTCGTCATCAGATCCGCAGACGGATGGAAAAATAGCTTTTTCCTCCGTCACACTTTTTCGGAGCGGGTCGGATGTCAGCGGACATGTCACCGCTGACATCCGACTCTCCATAGAGATCTATGGAGTGTCCGTTCAGGTCGGCCTAAAAAACTGACAGGCGGACCTGAACGGACCGCCCGTGTGAAAGGGGCCTAAGTGAACAGTCTATATTTCTTAAAGTGATTGTAAAGGCACAAGGTTTTTTACCTTCATGTATTCTATGCATGAAGTTAAAAAAAACCTCAGTGTGCAGCAGCCCCCCTAATACTTAACTGAGCCCCCTCTCGATCCAGCGATGTCCATGAGAGCCTTGCCTCCCTGGGGTCTTGCACTCCTGATTGGCTTTTGGCAGCAGCGGGAGCCATTGGCTCCCGCTGCTGTCAATCACAGCCAGTGAGCCAATCAGGAGATAGAGGGGGCAGGGCTGAGACACAACTCCGTGTGCGAATGGACACTGGACACACATAGCTGCAGCTCGGGTGCTCCTACAGCAAGATGCTTGGGCATATCACAAAGAATAAATAAGGTACCACTAAATCTGATCTCCCCTACTCCCCAGTGCCCCACTTACTCCCAAAAGTAGCGCCCCATACCCCTGATGTTACATGTCCCCAGGTTTGGGAACTGCCACCCCATAACAGCAATTCTTGACTTTTTGGATTCAAGTTCACTTTAAAGCAGTAATAAAACCAAAACTAAACAATTATTATATTGGATCTTATCAATTCTTATATATGATGGCTGTATTAATTTTCTTTTTTAGGCTTTTTTTCTTCTTTTTTCATCTGGTGATCCAGCCAGTAAGTCTGTTTTGCAAAAGCACAAACTTTCCAAAAGAATGTAGCAATTATAGGGATGAGATAAATCATTCAGCACAGGCAGTGATTTGTTTTTTTATTGATTTATGTAAAACCTTTATCCCAAAAGCAAATAACTGTTTGCTGTAACTGATTATAAAGCGTGAGCTTGAGTTTGGCCAAAGCAGTATTAAACACAAAAGCAAACATTTATTTTATTGCAGCTTACCAGTTTTTAGATGTGATGGCTGCATTCGTTTTCCTTTTAGGTTTTCTTTCTATTATTTTCATCTGGTGATCTGGCCAGTAAGTTTGTTGTTTTTCAAAAGAACAAGCTCTCTTACAGATGTAGCAGTTAGGGGGATGAAACCAACCATTTACTTCTGACGGGGGTGCTTACCATGATCAGCTTTTATTTATTCAGGTAAAACTTTTATCCCAAAAAGAGAAAAATTGTTGCCATAATTGCTTCTGTATCTGCAGTGTGAGCTGGAATTTGACATAAATGTGTTAGTGTATGTAAATCTGCTAGTCCGTCTAACACTACCCTTCCCCCAGACTAGCAAGGCTGCTGTCCAAATGCACCTCCTGTGCTCATTCATCCAGAGTGGGGGCAGCCTAATACAGGAGGTGGGTTACTGGCCAGATCACCAGGTGAAAACTGAGAGGCCACCACGTCTAATCAGTAAGCTGCAATATGTTACATTTTTGGTTTCGGGATTAATACCGCTTTAAGTAGTAGCAGCAGTTTAAACATTTAAGCCAAGGGTAGAAGAGTGCAGATTGAAATAAAGATTTGCTTGTAATATAAATTTATAGCAAAACACTGTGACCGAACGTTAACCAAACGTTTACCAAATCTGGGCTTTTCCTTTTTAAAGATGTCATGTTGAGCAAATGTTAATCACCAGCGCCATCTCCTGGTTTCCCTTCTATATTACATCATAACTATTATAGCCTCACATTTCTTTTGGCCTCCACAGTATGTGAGAGATAAGAAGCAAAATGGAAATAAGGCACATCAACACAAAAGCATACTCTCCAAAGGTTTGAGACAGGACACGAGACAGGACACGAGACAGGACACGTTAGTGACAAAATGCCCCACTGGGAGATCAGATAAGCAGAACTGCTTTTTGTGGTCCCCTGGATCTAATCAAGCATTTAGCCCTTGCAGTGCAGGAGCCATTTTCCCCCATTGTAAAGAAGCCTTTCTCCTTTCCCCAGAGATGGGCTTTAATCTCTGTGCATGCAGTACTTTTTGGAGGCCAGAGGAGACATCTAGGGTCTGAAAGACCCCAGATCTCTCCATAAAGAGGACCTGTCATGGCCCATGCTATCACAGGGGATATTCAATTTTCAGCTTTCAACGCTGTCTCACACAATTGACAATTGAGCGGGCATGAAACACTGTACCCATATGAATTTTTATCATTATTTTGAGATAGATAGAGATTTATTTTGGTGGTATTTAATCACTACTATGTTTTTATTTTTTGGTAAAACAAACGAAAAAAGTCCAATAATTTTGAAACAAAAAACAACCTTTTCTTAGTTTCGATTATAAAGTTTTGCAAATAAGTACTTTTTCTTCTTCACTGATGTGCGCTGATGAGGCTACACTGATAGACACTTATAGACTACACTAATGGGCACTGATTAAGCTGCACTGATGCGCGCTGATGAGGCTGTACTGACAAGGCTGTGTAGCACCCTCTACCAATAGATAGGTGCTAGTAAGTGTTATTTTACTAGGATTTTCAGCACAGGCAACTTTAGGCAGGCCTTTGCTGCAAGCTAGGTCTGTCTGCTTTGATCTGGGGGCTGGGAGTGGTCAGAGTAGCAGTGGGTGTGACCAGCTGCACTTCAGTTCTGAGGCGCCTCCCCAGCTTCCAGGGAGAAGATTCTGGAAAAGGGGCTGGGTCTGGAACTGGAGTGGCAGGCAGCTTGTGTGTGAGCCCTGACCAATCCCCAATTGGTATTGGCAGGGGGCGGGTCTCATATATAAGCTGAGGTGATATGCCACTGGGGGGAGAAGTCGGCTGAGTGAAGTGAGGAACGGAATGCTAGGCAGCAGCAGGAGGACATCACCATCTGGGGGGGGCAGGGTGCGCCAATCGCAGAAAGAGGCTTGGGAGAGCTGTGAAGGAACATTGCCTCTATATGGTCATTGGCAATGTCTCTGCCACCACACAGTCGGAAGGTAGAGAACTCCTGGAGCAGAGAGGAAGTGAAGCTGTTGGAACGCATAGTCCAGTCAAGTTCCTCATCAAGGACTCAGGGCTGTGGAAGGTCGGTGAGTGTTACCACAGTGGAGGGCTGGAGGTTCCAGGAAGTCTGTGAGGGAACTTTGCTTCTACATGGTCATTAGCAGAGTCTTCAAACACACGGTGGACGATGGGGAGTCTTGGATCAGAGAAGAGACTGTGGGGAGCTGTGTCAAGTCGGTGTGGCCTGAGGGCACACGATTTGCAAGTTGGACTGGCTACGAACAGTAGTCCATTACCTAAAGTCATTCTTTTAACCTACTAGGCCTCCGGGGAGAGGTTCTGCAGGCCTCATGCCTAGTAATCCCCCACTGATCTGCGCTGTCTGTGGCGCGCCGCTGACATTTGCCGAGCCGAGTGTACTGTGTACTCGGCTCCGCTCGCAGTCACGCCCAGTCCCACCTCCTAGCCTTTACGTCCCGCCATTGGCCCGGTGTTGTGTCCATCATAGGAGCCGGGCCAAGGGGCGGGACGGGGGCGTTACTGCGAGCGGAGCCGAGTAGCCGAGTACACTCGGCTCGGTCTATGTCGGCGGCGAGAGGAGCCGAAGATCTCGGCAGCTGTGGCTGAAGGAGCCGAAGATCTTGGCGGCGGCGGCGGCGGGAGGTGCCAAAGTGCTCGGCGGCGGCGGTAAATTTAAAACAAAACCATGCTGCAATTTTGGGGAAGGCTGCAGATGGACAGTGCAATGCTCCAGGGGGACAGTGCAAGGCTGCATTGATGGGCATTTAAAATTTAAGTTTTTTCCTTAAACTTGCCTTAAACTTAGGGTGCGTGTTATACACCGGCGCGTTTTATACGCCGATAAATACGGTAAGTGTGTGCAGGAGGAAACCAGTATAGGTAGAAGGAACTAAGCTTTGTGCAGGAGGGAATACGTTTCTGAGAACAACATTTCTACACGGTCAGAAGTGGTGTCTTCATTCAATACATGGTATATAAGGAATAATCTGTGGAAGTTGAGCAGAGGAGGAGCAACAGTCTGCATTGAGATGCAGGAGGAGATTCATACTTAGTTTAATATGCACATTCAATCTTCTGGCTCTAACATTGTGCTTTTGTGCTTCAACTGTAAATATGATAGCAGTAATAAATCCTATGGGCATCCCATATTCCAATCCCTAGCCAAGTTGTACCCCCCCCCCCCAATAAAACAACAAAAACAAAACTCGCAAAAGACTGTTTATTGTCTCTGGAAGTGATGTATGAAGTCTGGCAGTGGGGTGATTTGGCAGATTGTTTGTTACTAGCTGCAACACCATGGCAACAGCTGTACTAATGGGAACTGATAAGGCTGTACTGATGGGCACTGATGAGGTTGTATTGATGGGCACTGATAGACTGCACTAATGGGCACTGATGAAGCTGTAATGATGGGCACTAATAGACTACACTAATGGGCACTGATGAGGCTGTACTGGTGGGCACTGATAGACTGCACTAATGGGCACTGATGAGGCTGCACTGATGGGCACTGAGGAGGCTGCATTGATGGGCACTGATAGACTGCTCTACTGGGCACTGATAAGGCTGCACTGATGGACACTGATTAGGCTGTACTGATGGGGCTGCACTGATGAGACTGCACTGATTGGCACCGATGAGGCTGTACTGATAGGCACTGATGAGGCTGTACTGATGGGCACTGATGAGGCTGTACTGATGGGCACTGATGAGGCTGTACTGATAGGCACTGATGAGGTTGTACTGATGGGCACTGATGAGCCTGTACTGATGGGCACTGATGAGGCTGTGATGATGGGCACTGATGAGACTGTACTAATGGGCACTGATGAGTCTTTACTGATGGGCACTGATGAGGCTGTGCTGATGGGCACTGATGAGACTGTACTGATGGGCACTAATGAGGCTGTACTGATGGGCACTGATGAGACTGCACTGATGGGCACTGATGAGGCTGTACTGATGGGCACTAATGAGAGTGTACTGATGGGCACTGATGAGGCTGTATTGATGGGCACTAATGAGAGTGTACTGATGGGCACTGATGAGGCTGTACTGATGGGCACTGATGAGGCTGTACTGGTGGACAATCAGTGCAAAGTCCCGTCACAGAATTACTCGTTATCGACTTTCCTTAAGGCCCCTTTCACACCGGGGCGTTTTTCATGCGGTGCAGCGCTAAAAATAGCGCCTGTTCACCGCATGAAAAAATCCGGCCCCTTTAACTCCAGTGTGAAAGCCGGCGGGCTTTCACACTGGAGCGGTGCGCTAGCAGGATGACAAAAAAAGTCCTGCTAGCAGCATCTTTGGAGCGGGATAGGAGCGGTGTGTTCACCGCTCCTATACCGCTCCTTCCCATTGAATAGAATGGGACACCGCGGTGAAACCGCAGTAATACCGCCGCAAAGCGCCGCTACGGCGGCGCTCTGCGGGGGGTGTTTAACCCCTTTTCGGCCGCTCACGGGGGTTAAAACCGCACCACGAGCGGCCGAATACCGCGGTTAAAACGACGGTAAAGCAGCGCTAAATATAGCGCTGCTTTACCGTCACCACGGCTCCCCGCCCCAGTGTGAAAGGGGCCTTACTCAGACAGTGACAGCGCTGAGGAAAGAAGATGCCCATAACCAGCATTTGTTTACATGTGATGAGCTGTGTTCGGACACAACTGATCACATGGTAAAGGGCCGCTGCGATTGGCCCTTTACCCCGGTCTGTGATCCTCTGTGTCTGAAGGACACAGTGATCACACAGTGTGCGCATACACACCCCAAGGGGGCGAGGGGTTCTGGGGCGACATCAATAAACACCCTCCCAGACCTGAACGACCGTGCTGTAGCCGTCATTCGGGTATTCACACGGTTGGCAAGTGGTTAAAGGAGAATTATACAAAAAAAAATTATTAGTTAAATCCACAAATGCTTTTTTTTTTTTACAACTACTATTCCTTTATATTGTTCTTTAAAATGTTACAAATGCAGCAATTTAGACATTGGATGAAAGGTTTAGCGCTGGGAAACACTTTGTGATAGATAAAAAGTGTATTTTATATACAACTATATAGATCAGACCAAAATGAGGGACACATGAGGAGGAAAGAGGGTCAATCCCTAGTTAGGGGGGATGCTCACATTCTGTACAATATTACAGAGCGGTGGGATTTCTTTATTAACTTCATCGCTCCTGTGATAAAAAAAAAGTGCAGAGCGGTTGTCCCTAAATACATATCACTCCGCTGCTCTCCACTGACCACACCCACTGCTGTCTAACAGCTTCGGAACTACAATTCCCGGAATGCTCTCCGGCAGCGTAGCGGGGAGGAGTCTGCTGTCTCCTCTCTGATTGGTCGCCTTGCTGACAGCGTGCGGGAAAGATGGCGGCGGCCTGTGGAGTGGGGCTGGTGCTGAAATCGGTGAAGTCCATCGCAGTCCGCTTCTGTCCCTTCGAGCCCAATGTGGGGGCCACCAGGTGAGGAGGATGGCGTGTGTCCATTCATCATACCGTGTGTACAGTGTGAGATCCTCCTCCTTATAGGGACAGCACCTGATGTCCTATCAGTGTCCTTCAGTTGCCATGATGACTGCATCTACCACATCCATAGAATAAAGTCTGTGTGTGTGTGGGGGATCTATTGGTGACACATCCCTGTGTACAGACATGAGTGTGATTAGAGGAGGACTACACCCAGTACAGGACAAGGTCAGTGTCCTCCCCTTGGGTCAGTGTCCTCCCCTTGGGTCAGTGTCCTCCCCTTGGGTCAGCGTCCTCTCTTGGGTCAGCGTCCTCTCTTGGGTCAGCGTCCTCTCTTGGGCCAGCGTCCTCCCTTGGGCCAGCGTCCTCCCTTGGGCCAGCGTCCTCCCTTGGGCCAGCGTCCTCCCTTGGGCCAGCGCCCTCCCTTGGGCCAGCGCCCTCCCTTGGGCCAGCGCCCTCCCTTGGGCCAGCGCCCTCCCTTGGGCCAGCGCCCTCCCTTGGGCCAGCGTCCTCCCTTGGGCCAGCGCCCTCCCTTGGGCCAGCGCCCTCCCTTGGGCCAGCGCCCTCCCTTGGGCCAGCGCCCTCCCTTGGGCCAGCGCCCTCCCTTGGGCCAGCGTCCTCCCTTGGGCCAGCGTCCTCCCTTGGGCCAGCGTCCTCCCTTGGGCCAGCGTCCTCCTTTTGAGTCAGCGCTCACCCGAGGGTCAGAGTCCTCCAGTGCAGGAATATGCATTCATCATGTTTGCCACCCCATACATCTAGCAAACACTTGTGCATTCCTGCATGGCAAAATGTATAGTACTGCAGTACCGTGTGTTTTGGTTCGATTTTGAAAATTGTCCTAGCACCTTTTTTATGCCCGTACATAGGGCAGCCTATTGGAATATAAAATGCAACAGGCAGGAAAATGCAAAAAAAAAAGCTTGTTCACCTCTTTGGTGAATGAACTCCAAGTATAGGGTGCCGGTCCTGTCTGGTTTTCACTCTGCCTGGCCCTGATTGCAGTATAACAATACATGCTGGGAATATAGAAGCCACTGGGGGGAGATTTACTAAAACTGGAGCGCACAGAATCTGTGCATGGTAGCCAATCGGCTTCCAGGTTTTAGCACTGGATCACACCAGTGCGGCTTTAAAACCGCCCTACTTAAAGCTGCAGATCAGCACGATTTGGATCTCTGATTTCATTGTGACTTCATTTAACAGAAGTTAAAGTGGATGTAAACCCAAAATCTTTATAACTGAACAATAAAAGAGGATTTCTCCGGGCTGGAGTAAATCTGTGTGGCAAAACTGGGCTCAAATGAAAGGAAATCGTATTCTCTACATTATGACATAAAAAAAAAAATAATGAAATTGACTAGTGTGCAATGAAAAGTAGTGCAGGAACCTTTTTTCAAAATTGCTGCGACTTGAGTTGTTGGCAATGGGGTGCGACTTTGAGTTGTCAAATCGTACTGACGTGAACAAGGTTATTTTTTTTTTTTAGGCCTGGTTCACACCTATGCATTTTTTTTAGTGCGTTTTCAGTTTTGCAGAAACACACTACAGTCCATTTTACATGGTTTCCTATGGATGTAGTTCAGTGTAGTTTTATGGAAAGGGCCAGGGACTTCTTTTTTGTTCCATAGACTTCAACAGATCAAAAACGTGTATTGAAAAATGCACCTGGAATATGCAAACTGCAACCTGCCTAGGTGTGAACCAGGCTTTATTGTCAAAGCTTCATTGACCAAGCTGAAGTTAGAAGCTGATTGGTTATTATGCACAGCTGCACCAGATTCTGTGAGCTCCAGGTTTAGTAATTGTCCATGCACTGAGCTGATGCCAGTATTATTTAGGCCCCTTTCACACCCAGACGTTTTTCAGGCGCTACAGCGCTATAAATAGCGCCTGTAATGCGCCTGAAAAATAGCGGGCCGTTTAACTGCTGGAAGGCTTTCACACTGGAGTGGTGCGCTAGCAGGACGGTAAAAAAAGTCCTGCTAGCAGCATCTTTGGAGCGATGCAGAAGCGGTGAATTCACCGCTCCTACCCATTGAAATCATTGGGACACCGCGGTAATACCGCCGGCAAAATGCTGCTGCAGCGGCGCTTTGCGGGGGGTTTTAACCCTTTTTCATACCGCAGCTAAAACGACGGTAAAGCAGCGCTAAATATAGCACTGCTTTACCGCTGCCCGCACCGCCCCGGTGTGAAACCAGCCTTATGGAGGGCAGCAATCAGAGGAAGGATGGAGCACAGGTGATCTGACCTCCCACCCCCCCTAATACCAGGCTGCTGGATGAGGTCTGCACAGGTCACATAGGCATTTCTGTACCTGACTGTCCTCACATGTATTGGAGGATCTCATCTCTATTTATATAAAGCACATCCTGCACTAAAACCTGTAAAGTCTGGTCCCCCTACCCTGTAAAATAAGCAGGTGATGGTATGGCCAAGAGTTCCCTATAAAGAAAAAAGTTACATTGATGTTTATCTGCCCTCCCCCCTCCAGCTTTCCCCTATCACTGGCTGTAAGATCACTGTTTCTCCAGTGGGGGGTGGTGCAGACATAAAATGCAGCTGAATTCCTCAGTGCTTACCTCCTTTCAACAGTCTGACATCCCTCGCCAGCACCGGAATCTTCTACCAGGCTTTTCCTGGTGCTGCACTGCGGTCGTTCTAATTAGCCAGCGTGCAATGATGTCACTTCTGCGCATGCGCACAGTCACTAAACCGGAATATGAAATGAGCTGCGCCTGCACAGCTCAGGGCTGGTTCACACTGGGAATGGGATGTCGAGTGCACTGGAACAGGCAGAATATCACTTCTTTTACAAATCCCATCTCACCAACCGCATCTAACTGCGGTACCATGTGGACTGGTGGCAGAAAATGCGCTGCGTTTGCAAGATGTTTGGGGTGCCATTAACAATGGCACCCACGCATTTCTTGCAAGGCTCGAGATCGTGTTCCCCCATAGGTGGTGTCTACCTGTGATGGCAGACTGAGAAGAGGAGGAGCCAGGAGTTTCTGCAGGGGACCCCAGAACAGGGGGATTGGGGTCCACTTTCAGGTCTGGTATGGATTTTAGCTTCTTCCCATCTAGCCAATGTACAGCTGGGTGGGAGCGTCGCCATTCTGAGTGGACATATCCCTATGTTCATTATATATTTTTGTAGCAGAGGCCCTAGAGCAGTGCTGGCGAACGTTGGCACCCCAGATGTTTTGGAACTACATTTCCCATGATGCTCAACTACACTGCAGAGTGTAGTTACAAAACATCTGGGGTGCCAAGGTTCGCCATCACTGCTCTAGGGCCTCTGCTACAAAAATATATAATGTTTGGGGTTCTAAGTAGTTTTCTAGCAAAAATACTGATTTTTACTTGTAAACAAATGGTGTCAGAAGAAGGCCTGGTATTTAAAGTAGAAGAAAAAGGGGAACAGTTGGGACTTTATATTAGGCGGTGACCTGGTAAGGTCCATTGCCTCCATTCCTATCTATATGTCAAGAAGGAGGGGAGAGGGGATTGGGACTTTAAATGAAGCACGTAGGTATAAATAATTCAGTTTATTATATAAATTAACGAGCTGAGGTGGTGTGAGTGGCCTGCTGTCCAGCAAGAAAATCATCCAGGGGAGACAGATTAAAGTAGTGAGAGTGTCTGACCATAAGTTCTGAGACCATCAATGAATGACTTTTGAAAAAAAAATATATGCTAGAAGGTATCGGTGGCGGCCAAGGTGTAAGAAGTGAAAAGTGGTGTGTTTGGTATGTTAATTTATATAATAAATTCTTTTATACATATGAGCTTCATTCAAAGTCCCAATCCCCTTCCTTCTGGTCTTAAAGTAGATAATGCCTGAAGGTGATCCTTGGATGTTGGGCCTCTGTATGTGGCCAGGCTGTATAAAAGTCTCACATGTGGTATCACCATACTCGGGACGAGTAACCGAATGTGTTTTGAGGTGTAGTCGCAAGTATGCCTATGCCATGTGTGTGAGAAAAAAAATAAAAATGTCTTCATTTTCCAAAGAATTGTGGGAACAAGTTACAACTTCAAAAAATTTGTCATGCCTCTTACTAAATACATCAGACTGTCTACTTTTCCAAAAAGTGGTGATTTGTTTTTTTTTTGTACTGTCTTGGCATATTAGGCTCTGTTCAGACTGCTGCGGTGCGGGAACGCTGCGAATCTACTGCGGGTTCCCGCATTGCATGTCTCCCGCCGGCAGTTCACACTGCCCTATGCGAGCTGCTGGGAGTGTCAGTGAAATGTTAAAGTGGAAGTAAAGTCCCATTTTGGACTTTCATCTACAGGTAAGCCTATAATGAGGCTTACCTGTAGGTAAAAAAAATATCTCCTAAACCTTTACGGTTTAGGAGATATTCCCCGTGCAATACGCCGCTGACTGCAGCGGCGCATGCGCACGGGAGATTCTCGGCTGAAAGGCCGGCAGAATAGGAACCCTGCCGGGACGAAGTCTCCCGTGCGCATGCGCGGGAGTGACGACATCGCGGCTCCAGCAACTCACAGCGCTGGAGTCGCGATACCCGGAAGACACGCCGAGGCAACATGTCAGCGACCTCGGCGTGGACCAGGTGAGTTACCGACGCCTCGTTCTAAGGTAAGTATTTCATAATGAGCTAGTATGCGGTGCATACTAGCTCATTATGCCTTTTCCCTTACAGGTGTCTAAAAAAAAAAAAAAAAACATGTCAGTGGGTTTACTACCGCTTTAATGACACCCCCCATATCAGTTTGCATATCGCAGTGCGATCTACAAACTCGGACAGGAATCGGATCGCATGGTGAGAACACCATGCGATCCGATTCTGCTGCGGACCAAAAAAAGGGTCCTGTACGAGTTTGGGTCGAATGCAATGCGAATTCAGCCATACTATCTGTATGGCTGAAATCGCATCGCACAGAGATCGCATATGATTTGCACTGCAGTGCGGTGCGAATCATATCCGATCTCCCGCATCGCAGCAGTCCGAACCCGGCCTTAGGGCCTCAAGAATTGAGATTGGCCATCAGTACATCAGGTGTGATCACTTTTAAATGATTGGTACTGTAGCTTGTAGACCAGGGATCCTCAAACTATGGCCCTCCAGCTGTTACAGAACTACACATCCCATGAGGCATTGTAAAATTCTGACATTCACAGACATGACTAGGCATCATGGGAATTGTAGTGCCTGAACAACTGGAGGGCCATAGTTTGAAATGTAGACTCTAACTTTCACACAGACCAAATAATATACACTAATTTGAGTTATTTTTACCAAAGAAATGTAGCAGTTAGTGGTGCACTGAAACATATCGGCTGAAAGGGGAAAAAAAGTGCAGAAAAAGGGGCGGGGCCGCTTCGCTCTGCTAGGTGCCACACATGTATCATCCTGGCATGCCCCTGTCACCCTCCCTCCTGCTCTTCTCAAGAGTGTCATGAGATGCAGCCTCCCCAGTGCCTGGTAGCGCGATCTCGCGCTGTGTGCCAGAGATCTGAATCGTCATGCAGCCGCTGTAACAATGCACTGCCTCCTAGACCGCCTCTTGTGATAGACGGAACACTGAACAATCATTGTGTCATAGGAGGCGGGACATCATTACAGCAGCTGCATGGCGATTCAGATCCAGCTCTGACACACAGCGTGTGATCATGCTACTGGGCACTGGTAGGCTGCATCTGATGGGCACAGGCGGGCTGCATGGCACAGGCGGGCTGCATCTGATGGGCACAGGTGGTCTGCATCTGATGGCCACTGGTGAGGCTGCATGACGGGCACAGGTAGGCTGCTGCATCTGATGGGCACAGGCACTGGTGAGGCTGTATGAAGGGCACTGGCAACCTTCTGACTGATAGGCTGCATTTGATTGACACTGGTGAGGCTGCATTGATCTCTTGTATCATGTCTGCAGTCTCTGACCACCTCCTGTATCATGTCTGCTAGAGGTGCACAGAATGGAAATTTTGCTAATACTATTAGCAGTGTGTTTAAGAGACTGAGGACATGATACAAGAGATGGTTAGAGACTGAGGACATGATACAAGAGATGGTTAGAGACTGAGGACATGATACAAGAGATGGTTAGAGACTGAGGACATGATACAAGAGATGGTTAGAGACTGAGGACATGATACAAGAGATGGTTAGAGACTGAGGACATGATACAAGAGATGGTTAGAGACTGAGGACATGATACAAGAGATGGTTAGAGACTGCAGACTGCATTTTTCTTGACCGTTCTTGCACTAAAGGTGCCAATAATGGGCAAGAATAAATTCATATTAATTTAAATTGACGATATTAGTTGAAAAGTCAAATACAATATAGGGATGCACCAATAACGAGTACCGATACTTTTTTTTTTTTTTTTTTTTTTCCAAGTACTCGTCGATACCAATTACCGATATCTACTGCAACTGTTTTGTTTTCACTTCAGCTGTCAGCAATGGTACTAAGCATTTAAAAACTATTTACAAATGAAATAAATTTTTTTTTTTTATTTTGCGCTTTTTCAATGTGAAATGTGTAAATATATTTTCACTAACAAAGAAAACAAAAAAAAAAAGTTTTCATTGTTTATAGACGTGAACAAAAAAAAAGGCTGATTAGAGTAAATTAAGGCTTAATAAGGGGTTAAACAGAGGAACATATGTTCATCCCCTTTTGATCTGCAGATGAAGAAACAGAAAGATACAAAAAGAAACAATGTTTGTTTTAATTTTAATGCTTCAGCGGTGGCTGCTTTTTTTTTATAATTTTTTTTGGCAACTTCACACTTCAGCTGTCAACAGGGGAGACCCACTGACAGCTCAAAGAACCGAGCCTGAAAGTATCGGTTTCAGGTATTTGTGCATTTGGACGAGTACCGATACTTGTGCAAATACTCGGGATCACATTGATCAAAGCCAAGGTCGTAACAAAGTCACTCACTTGCAATGGAAATCGCATGATTATTAAGTCGCACAAGTGTGAATGGACTCTTAAAGTTGAACACTAGATATTATAAATAGTATTATATTTATCTTTCAGTGACTTACATTGACTGTCAGTGTAATATATTTTCTCTTATTTTATTTACAGAGAATTTTTAGAAGTTGTTAACACCAAGAAAATCCGTACCACCAATAGTAATTGTGAAATAACTGTAGATGTGAAGCATGACAAGTCTGAGCCATTGGTAGATGTACACTTTGGTAAGTTGAATTCTACTTTGATGATATGAATATGCACATAGCAGTGTACATAGATTACTATTCTGAAAAAATAAATAAAAATGTGGCTTTTGCTCTGTTGATTCTCACTAAGACCCCAGACACTTGGTTGTGTAAGTCCTTGTGTGCAGTCAGTGAGCGCCATGACTAGTGATACTGCACTAATAAGCAGTGCCCGCTTTTTTTATTCTGCCCTGCGCCAGGTGAGCCCGGTTTTGAACTTTCGAACCTTTTCCCTTCAAAAGCCTCTTCCTTTTTTTTTTTTTTTTATTTAAAATATTTTTTGTTGCTGTTTATTGGAGCCGGTTCACAAAGGAACCGCACAGGAACAATTTTGCAGCACATTCATTTGCATGCACTAATTCATAAAAAAAAAAAAAAAGCACCGTAACCTGATTTGGTGCTTGCAGACACGCTGCTTTTGCGATTTGTTTGGAATGCCGTTAACATTACATTTAGTATACAAAAGGCAGTGCAGTATATTTATTTATGGGATTTGATTGATTTGACCCTTTAGTGTTCAGCTGCTGTGTATTAGGTTTTAATTGCGCTGATTGAATTTCTTCTTATAAACATTACATTGGTACCCGCCTGCAAGGGTGGTGCAGGAAACACTCACAGAATTCCCTTTTCCCACATCACATTCTGCTGTGAACTGGCCCTTACCCCTGTTTCACATCTGTGCGGTTTGCCATGGCTGTGTTTGCTCAGGCAGAGCAGCCATTTCAATAGAATGGGCTGCTGTACCTCCTGAAAACGCAAGGAAAATGTTTCCGGAGGGAAACTGCATAGTGCGCTGTGGTTTCCACTGTGCGGGGGTGTCATTAGGTTTAATAGTCCCCCTACCCATTTCCTAAGCAGCAATGGGTTTTTCTCTGCAGGTGCAGGAAGGCTCGCCCACTTAGATGTGAAACTAGCCTTAAAGGATAAATTCGACTTTTGAAAAAAATACAAGTAATAAATGCACTTTTTTTTTTTTGCAGGTAAAAAAATTAAATAAAAAAAAAAAAAAAAAATTAATAAAATGCACTTTTTTTATCAGCTGATTGTGGGTGCAATGTCAAGCTCTTGCAGACTGTCGGTACACTGTCTCCCCGTACCTTCAATATGGGAAGGCAGTTACTGAAGTCTAGGAAGCTCAATGGACTAAAAGAGCACTCGCCAGCACCCTCGCTGTTTTATTAAGAAATACAAGATGCCAGCTGCAATGGCTGACGGAAGTTGTAGGCATTCATTAATGGGAAGCTGTAAATGAATGACGTGGCCGCGTCATTTAAAGTTGACAGTGGGTGCAGGGAGAAGATCCCCACTCGCTGTCGCAGGGAAGGGGGAGAGGCTACAGCTGCTGAAACATGTTACATGTTCCACCTTTAAACACAAGTGGAACATTTTCCAAAAGATGAACTAATCCTTTAAAACAGATGTAAATGTTTATTAGGAAGTCGCTGATGGTCAGAAGTTATCCTTATTGTACACAACAATTCTTTCCATTCCCCCTAAAGAAATGGGATGGTGCCCTTCATCTGTATGTGTGCAGCTTCTGCTTGCCAGCTGCGCCATACACAGGCTGGTGAGGGTCTTGGTGTCTTACCACCTGTTCTCAGAAGGACATCTCCCCGACTGTGGTTAAAAGAAATCTATCGTTGCAGCATACACTTCATTTTATAACATCGGCTTTGGGATAACAATATAAACAATAGGTCATTTTGACAGTCCAATACAACCTTCCTTGAAAAATCTCTTCACGTTGGGAGTTCTGAGGTTACAAACTTCAGATTAAGAGGAGTAGGCAGTACATAGACAGGTTTTTCCAGGGCATGGAAGTGGAACTCTGCCCCCCCCTGCCCTGCTATTAATGCATGACATAGAATGTGTGGAGAGTAGGCATGTTCGTACTACATTAGTAGCCATGTGCAATTTGTTTAGTTCCGAATTAATTTTAACAAATTTGTTAATTCCAAATTTTTCAATTTCTGAAATATCCGAGTTTCGGAAATTACAAATTATCGAATTTTCAAATTTCGGAAATTCAAATATTTGAAATTTCATAAATTTAAAAATGATAAAATTTGGAAATTTGAAAATCCAAGAATAAGAATGAAAACCTGAAAATTCAAAAGAATGAAAATCTGAAATAACTAACTAATAATAAATATTAAATTATAGGTATTGGCATTTCCTTTCAAATTTGGCTGTTAGTGAACGTAACAAATACAAATTTATCCAAAGTCACAAATTATCTGAAATAACGAATGCCGCATCTAAACAAATGGAATGTAACGATCTAATAATAAAACCTTTTTTTTATTACTATTATTTTGTTCCATTCCATTTGTTTAGATGCAGCATTTGTTATTGCAGATAATTCGTGACTTTGGATAAATTCGTACTCGTTATGTTCACTAACAGCCAAATTTGAAAGGAAATTCCAATAACTAAAATTTAATAGTTAGTTATTTTGATTTTACTGATTTTTCTTTTTTCAGATTTTTCGAATTCCGAAAATTCGGAAATCTGGAAATTCGGAAACTCACAAATTTTAGAATTTCCGACAAAAGCAAAAAAAAACGAAAATGAACAAATTTTTTGTCAGAAACATGACAGGGTGTACTTATGCATAGACATGTGCACTGTTTGAGTGTGTGTGTGTGCGTGTGTTGTGTGTGTGTGTGTGTGTGTGTGTGTGTGTGTGTGTGTGTGTGTGTGTGTATATATATATATATATATATATATATATATATATATATATATATAATACAAGCACAATGAGAGTTGCGCTATGTTGCAGTATAAATGCTGAAAAGATTCTACCTCAAGCAGTTTTACATTGTGACTAGTAAGTGGCACTATAAGGATGAAGTTCTGCTCACTGCTGTTATTTTTCCTTCCAGTTGATGGTGAAAGGCTGCTGATTAAATCTGCCAATGTGACCGCCAGGGAAATGCTTCTGAAATTGGCAGCGCTCTGTTCTGCCAAAGACATGCAGACGAAGGACTCTGCTAAGAAATAGATTGCCACCATTCTTCTGTCCAGACCTCAGGAACCAAGTGTGACTCCAAGGGACGGTCATCTTCTATTTATTATGTGCTCAAGGTTTATTGACATGGTTGTAGTCTTGGTTCTAGCAAAAAGAGGAAGACCCTATCAACAAAGAAATTCAGATATATACAGGCTGATTGCAAGACTGATCTATCTTTGTTCTCATTAAAGTGCATCTATAGCCCAAACTTATAGTTTTGGAATTTTGTGGGGAGGGTTAGATCCTCGTTCTGGTTTTCCTGCAGTGGGAGGCTCTGTTGGAGAGATTCATGTCTGGTAAAAAAAATTATACCCAGGACAGGAAATGACAACACAGACAGAAGTAAAAATGTTTTTTTAAGTTCAAGTGAAACTAAAGTGAAAAAAATCTAAAATTGTAAACAGGCAGGCTCTTCTGCAATAACATGAATTACCTGCCTCTGTTGAATGTACACTGAGCTTCGCATGCACAGTTTATTTTCAGGCACGCTGCCTGTGGATGACTGCACTTCTTTGCATTTGCGGATGTGCCGTCTTTCTGCGACAGCCGATCAAGATGACCGAAAACCGACACCTGGAATATGATGGAGAGAAGATGTCAGTTCTCAGAGCAGAAAGTAGAAGGAAATCTCTCTGAGCCCTGGATAGTGGTAAAACCTGACAGGGGTCCTAACCTCTCCCCATTCTGTCATAAATTGATAAAAAAAAAAAATATATAAATTTTAATATTTTATATATATATATATATATATATATATATATATATATATATATATATATATATATATATATATATATATATATATATATATATATATATATATTTTTTTTTTATTTTTTTACTGGGGGGACCATAGTTCTACTTTAATAATTTCTTACATGTTTGTATGGATTCTTATAGTATCCATTGTGCCCAATGGAAAGTACGTCTTGTGGCATTTTTGACAGCTGCAGATTCTTGAAGATGGTGATGGACAAGCTCTTGTGTCGGTGCCACAATGTGTACATTGAACTTGTATGTCAATGACCTGTACAGGTGTAATAAATGATTTTGTAATTAATTCAAAGTTTATTATTTCACTCGTTTAACCCATCAGAAAAGTGCAATTAGGTTTTAGAACCTTTAACTGGGAAAAATGTGTGTCTGATTTACTAAAGGATTTGAGCATGTTCACTTTGCAAAGAATACCCAATCGCGTGCAAGAAAAATAAAACAAGCAAAAAAAAAGGTTGTTTTTGCTTGTACATGATTGGATTATAAAAGTCAGCAGAGCTTCCCCTTATTAGCTAAGCTAAGTAAAAATGACCCAGCAAAATGAATACAATATAAGTCTTTGTGCGCTACCAAAAATACAAAATATAGCCTAAAATAAAAATATTCACCTAGTAACGAGCTGCAGCAAACACACAATGTGTTTCCACACAAATATCAATATGACAAATATTATGTGTTGCACCACTCAATAATGTGCATACATCAACTTAATATATAGAAAGCAAAAAAACATTAATATGAGATATAAGCAGAAAACAACCTCTTGATTAAATCGATAACTAGTACCATTCAGTGTAAACCAAACCTTTTGTAAATATCAACCAAAAACTTCCCAATACGCATACTTTATAACGTATTAAAATAGAAAACAGTCACATGTGGTTAAAGGTTCTGTGTTTTCACATGAAAATCAATATTTAGATTTGTGCTCCAATAAGAGTGCCAATATAAATGACTATAAAGGTCATAGGGTGCTCTAATTGATCATCTGTTGGTACATCTAAATAAACAGCATCATTATGTCCACTCTCCACAATGTAAAGTAGTGAGTGTACAGCTTGTATAGCGGTGTAAATTTGCTGTCCCCTCAAAATAACTCAACACACAGCCATTAATATCTAAACCAGTGCAAAACAAAGGCCAGAGACCAAGTTTCACATGAAAATAAATGTATTTGGTTCAGATGGTGTCAAGTGTGTGTGTGGTGGCAACCAGGTGAGGAGTACAAAGACAAGTGTGTCTTGCCTACAGTCAAGCATGGTGGTGGGAGTGTCATGGTCTGGGGTTGCATGAGTGCTGCCGACACTGGGGAGCTACAGTTCATTGAGGGAACCATGAATGCCAACATGTACTGTGACATACTGAAGCAAAGCATGATCCCCTCCCTTTGGAGACTGGGTCGCAGGACAGTATTCCAACATAACGACCCCAAACACACCTCCAAGACAACCACTGCCTTGCTAAAGAAGCTGAGGTAAAGGTGGTGGACTGGCCAAGCATGTCTCCAGACCTAAACCCTATTCAGCATCTGTGGGGTATCCTCAAATGGAAGGTGGAGGAGCGCAAGGACTCCAACATCCATCAGCTCCGCAATGTTATCATAGAGGAGTGGAAGAGGACTCCAGTGGCAACCTGTGAAGCTCTGGTGAACTCCATGCCCAAGAGGGTTAAGGCAGTGCTGGAAAATAATGGTGGCCACACACAATATTGACACTTTTTTGGCCCAATTTGGATATATTCACTTAGGGGTGTGCTCACTTTTGTTTTACACTGGTTTAGACATTAATGGCTGTGTTTTGAGTTATTTTGAGGTGACAGGAAATTTACACTGTTATACAAGCTGTACACTCACTACTTTACATTGTAGCAAAGTGTCATTTCTTCAGTGTTATCACATGAAAAGATATAATAAAATATTTCCAAAAATGTGAGGAGTGTACTAACTTTTGTGAAATACTGTATACCCTAATGAAGCCTTGTTGGTTAGTGGCGTAATGGGTATATTGGAGCCAAAGTGCTGTAACTTCCAGTCCAGGGCAAAAAAACGGAAGTTCATGTTTTCAATGCTGGTAAGGAGTCGTTAAAAGTGCACAAACTGCAGTATTTACAAATATATTAAAGATTACTACACTATTGGGACTTTTTTCTTTATAAGTTATCTGCAGCGTGGGTAAAATTATACCATTTATTTAAAGGGGACCTGCTGCTTCTATTCAAGAGTACCTGTAGCAGTATTGCTCTGAGGAGCTAGTGGATTTTTTTAAAATAAGCATTTTGTTTTATTTCTTACACCAGCATCGTTTCACAAATATCATCAAAGACTTTCTATGAAAGCTGTAGGAAAATTGTTGCTGATTCAGTCTACTGCTATTTGCTGACCACAGGGAAATCTCATATGAGTAGATTAAATGAGAATACAGGAATTGCCAACTTGAAGCCTTTCAGTAAAGATCCATACCTCCGAGCTCAGCAGGCCAGAAACCATACCTGTCTCATGTAGAAGTCTCCTTGAAGAGTCACACATGTATATATCTCGAACACAACAGTCTCACCTGGAATTATCTCTGGGAACACAAGTGTCTCACCTGGAAGTCTCTCTAGGGCAGCAGTTCTCAACCCAGGGGTCAAATGATGATTTGCCAGGGGTCACCGAATCCTGGGCTGTTCCTGAAGCCCGCACCACTCTCCCAGCCTTTTCGCAGCCACCCAGCGAGGCTGTCCCTGGAGCACATTATGGCCTAGCTGGGCTGTTCTTGGATGGAGCCAGCAGCCTCCTATTCAGTTCATGGCATGGGTGGGGGGGGGGGGGCAGAGACTAGAGGTCAGCTGACTGGTAAAGAATGTGAAGTGGGAGGGGCTGGAGGAGACCCTATCTCCTGATTTCGGCATAGGTGTCACTGCTACGAGACACCACAGAGCGGGAGACACAGTGAGTAACACTACCTGTGATTAGAGTTGCCATTAAAAGTCCCCACTACATTTCTCAGATCAGCAGATGACCTTGATCAAGAGCACCTAAGTTGGCTGATCCCAACTCCCCACCAGCACTGCCACTCATCCCATCCCACCCATCAAGGAGTAAGGCTAGCCATACATTATACAATTTTCTTGTACAACTTTCCTTTAGATTTACCTAAACCATATACTATGAGGTCAAACCTAAACACTTTCAATTTGTATACAATCAGGCAGGCCCTTGCACTACATAGTTGAAGGTAAATCTAAAGAAAATTGCATAGGAAAATTGTATGGTGTATGGCCAGCTTAAGAGAAGGAATAAAAGTAGAGAATACAAGGAAGGGAGAGAATAAGAGGGGGAGGAACAAAGATAGAAGGGAGAGAATAAGAGGGGGAGGAACAAAGAAAAAAGGGAGAAAAAGAATAAGAGGAACACGGCTAGAGAGAGGGATGGGGGAAAAAAAATAAATAAAATTAATTAGGATAGAGAGAGATAAAAGGGAAAGAAAGGAGAACAAAGAGAAAAAGTTGTACATCCTAAAATATACCAGAAGGGGTTTTAATACTGTACGATTGGAAGGGACTCCAGGAGCGCTAAGTGTCCATAGGTTAGGGGTGCAAATTACTTGTCTTGCCTTAGGTGCTGACAACCCAAGCTAAGGAAATAATTAGGGGTCCCCACAACGTGGGAAATTGTATCAAGGGGTCACGGCACTAGAGAGGTTGAGAACCACTGTTCTAGAGGGAAATGCAGCCATCTCACCTGGAAATCTCTAGGTGGAAACACAACAGTCTCACCTGGAAGTCTCTCTAGGGGGAAACTGAGCCATCTCACCTGGAAATTTCTCTGGGGGAACACGGGGATCATGTCTACGTCTGAGACTGGAAACACCAACAGTTATGAATACCTGACAGATATTTTAACCCTTCCCAATGTTACTGCAAAAGTGTGTTTCTTGCTGTGTCTTATTATAGATAGCCCATTACTTCCTGTCCTGGTGACTCCGCTTGTACAGGACAGGAAGTAAAGGAAATCTCCCCAACAGGGACACAACAACAATAAAAACCCAACAGCTAAAAGACATTGTAACTTTTTCAGTGACAGCAGTGTTTATCTCTGCAATGTTAGTACAGCGATCTTCCTGTGTTCTGACAGGGGGACCACTTCCCCCACCAGAACCAAACATTCAGCGCTCACAGCCACTGGCTATAAGCAATGATGAAATGCCGATCGGCTGCTGGTTTTCCAGCATGCTTGTTCAACATAAGCAGGTCGTGAGATCGGCTTCTGTCAAACAAGGAGCTGTACACATGGGCAGAATGTCAGCCAGTTTCTACTGTACTGGCTGATTTCGGTCGATATTCAGCCCGTGTGTACAGGGCTATAGACGTGTACAGAACCATCGTGTAACACTCTAAAGCAGGAAAGAGAGCCTGTACAGTATATGTAATAAGCAAATATGTCCACTCATAATACAGTATATACAGCTGCGGCCAAAAGTTTTGAGAATGACACAAAATAATAATTTTCACAGTCTGCATATACTCCAGAAGGTTTTGAAGAGTGATTAGATGAGTTGCAAAGTCCCTCTGTGCCATGAAAGTGAACTTAATCCCATAAAAAAACATTTCCACTGCATTTGTGAAGAAGGATTCAGGGTGCCAAAGAAAGTCCAGCAAGTGCCAGGACCGTCTCCTACAGTTGATTCAGCTGCGGGATCGGGGCACCACCAGTGCAGAGCTTGCTCAGGAATGGCAGCAGGCAGGTGTGAGGGCATCTGCACGCACAATGAGGCAAAGATTTTTGGAGGATGGCCTGGTGTCAAGAAGGCAGCAAAGAAGCCACTTCTCTCCAGGAAAAATGTCAGGGACAGACTGATATTCTGAAAAAGGTACAGGGATTGGACTGCTGAGGACTGGAGTAAAGTAATTTTTTCTGAAGTATCCCCTTTCCGATTGTTTGGGGCATCTGGAATAAACCTTGACTGGAAAAGAAAAGGTAAGCGCTACCAATCAGTCCTGTGTCATGCTAACAGTAAAGCATGTGTGCAGGAGTGAGCTTACTCACAATTTTGCCCAAGAACACAGCTATGAATAAAGAATGGTCCAAAAACATCCTCTGAGAACAACTTCTCCCAACCATCCAAGAACAGTTTGGTGACGAACAATGCCTTTTCCCACATGATGGAGCACCTTGCCATGAGGCAAAAATGATAACTAAGTGGCTTGGATAACAAAACATGGAAATTTTGAGTCCATGGCCAGGAAACTCCCCAGACCTTATCCCATTGAGAACTTGTGGTCAATCCTCAAGAAGTGGGTGAACAACCCCCCAAAAATTCTGACAAACTCCAAGCATTGATTATGCAAGAATGGGCTGCCATCAGTCAGAATGTGGCCAAGAATTGAATTGACAGCATGCCAGGGCGAATTGCAGAGGTCTTGAAAAAGAAGGGTCAACACTGCAAATATTGACTACTTAAATATTGATTAAAATTAATGAAATTGTCAATAAAAGCCTTGACACGTGAAATGCTTGTAATTATACTTCAGTATACCATAGTAACGTCTGACAAAAAGATCTAAAAACACTGAAGCAGCAGACTTTGTAAAAAAAAAAATATATATATATCAAATGATATAGTTTCAATGTATACATATAAAATGTATTACAGGCCCCTTCACAGTGCTTAGTGTGCAATGCATTACCACAACGCATGTTAATACAGGTTGCAGTGCCATTTGTTTTCAATAGCACCCTAAAACATTAGAAAATGCACGAGTTACAGCACACACTAACTCACTACTGTGCGTTGTGGTGTTCTGCTTTGCAAAAATGGTGCATGTCAGATTTTTTTGTATACTTTGGTGCATTGGCAGCTCATTTATTTGAATGGATTGCCTTAACACATTGCATGTTAATGCATGCAAAAAATGCACATTAACACGCATGTGCTAAGTAACATAATGCGCCAGGACGTCAAGGTGGGAATGGGTTCCAAGGTTATCTTTTTTTTACATGTATGTCTAAAAATCTAACTATGTACAGAAATCTACACTAGGTAAGTAAAGCCGCGTACACACGAGCGGAATTTCCATCGGAAAAATCTTGGATGGTTTTTCCGACGGAATTCCGCTCAAGCTTGGGTTGCATACAGACGGTCACACAAAAGTTCGCTGAACTTTCAACCGTCAAGAACGCGGTGACGTACAACACAGTTGCAAAAAAAAAGTATGTGAACCCCCTTTGAGAACCTGCCCTCAATCTTTTGCTGGCGGAAATGCCGCCCAGGAAAAGTCTGATGGAGCATCTGCACAAATTGGTCATAAAATGTGATCTGATCTTCATCTAAGTCACAAAAATTTTGTGATATCAATAGACAATCACAGTCTGCTTAAACTAATAATACACAAAGAATTAAATGTTACCATGTTTTTATTGAACACACCATGTAAACATTCACAGTGCAGGTGGAAAAAGTATGTGAACCCCTAGACTAATGAGATCTCCAAGAGCTAATTGGAGTGAGGTGTCAGCCAACTGGAGTCCAATCAATGAGATGAGATTGGGGGTGTTGGTTACAGCTGCCCTGCCCTATAAAAAACACACACCAGTTCTGGGTTTGCTTTTCACAAGAAGCATTGCCTGATGTGAATGATGCCTCGCACAAAAGAGCTCTCAGAAGACCTACGATTAAGAATTGTTGACTTGCATAAAGCTGGAAAGGGTTATAAAAGTATCTCCAAAAGCCTTGCTGTTCATCAGTCCACGGTAAGACAAATTGTCTATAAATGGAGAAAGTTCAGCACTGCTGCTACTCTCCCTAGGAGTGGGCGTCCTGTAAAGATGACTGCAAGAGCACAGCGCAGACTGCTCAATGAGGTGAAGAAGAATCCTAGAGTGTCAGCTAAAGACTTACAAAAGTCTCTGGCATATGCTAACATCCCTGTTAGTGAATCTACGATATGTAAAACACTAAACAAGAATGGATTTCATGGGAGGATACCACAGAGGAAGCCACTGCTGTCCAAAAAAAAAAAACATTTCTGCACGTTTACAGTTTGCACAAGAGCTCCTGGATGTTCCACAGCAGTACTGGCAAAAATTTCTGTGGACAGATGAAACCAAAGTTTAGTTGTTTGGAAGAAACACAACACTATGTGTGAAGAAAAAGAGGCACAGCACACCAACATCAAAACCTCATCCCAACTGTGAAGTATGTTGGTGGGGGCATCATGGTTTGGGGCTGCTTTGCTGTGTCAGGGCCTGGACGGATTGCTATCATCGAAGGAAAAATGAATTCCCAAGTTTATCAAGACATTTTGCAGGAGAACTTAAAGCGGAGCTCCACCCTAAAGTGGAAAATCCGCTCATCGGAACCCTCCCCCCCTCCGGTGTCACAGTTGGCACCTTTGGGGGGGGGTGCAGATACCTGTATAAGCCAGGTTCCTGCACCCACTTCCAGGAATAGACTCCCGTGGGAGACACGCCCCTTCGTGTCAACCCCCTGCTGTCTCCTGGGAAACACAGGTCCCAGGAGATAGCGGGGACCAATTACGACGCGCAGCGCGACTCGCGCATGTGCAGTAGGAACCGGGAAGTGAAGCCGCAACGATTCACTTCCTGATTCCCTCAACGAGAATCACGGCGGTAGCAGCCGAGAACCGAGCGATTGCTCGGCTTCGGCTGCCGACATCGCTGGACCCTGGGACAGGTAAGTGTCCATTATTAAAAGTCAGCAGCTGCAATATTTGTAGCTACTGGCTTTTGATCATTTTTTTTTTTTTAGGTGGACTCCCTCTTTAAGGCCACCTGTCCACCAGCTGAAGCTCAACAGAAGATGGGTGTTGCAACAGGACAACGACCCAAAGCATAGAAGTAAATCTACAACTCAATGGCTTAAACAGAAGAAAATACGCCTTCTGGAGTGGCCCAGTCAGAGTCCTGACCTCAACCCGATTGAGATGCTGTGGCATGACCTCAAGAAAGCGATTCACACCAGACATCCCAAGAATATTGCTGAACTGAAACAGTTCTGTAAAGAGGAATGGTCAAGAATTACTCCTGACCGTTGTGCACGTCTGATCTGCAACTACAGGAAACGTTTGGTTGAAGTTATTGCTGCCAAAGGAGGTTCAACCAGTTATTAAATCCAAGGGTTCACATACTTTTTCCACCTGCACTGTGAATGTTTACATAGTGTGTTCAATAAAAACATGGTAACATTTAATTCTTTGTGTGTTATTAGTTTAAGCAGACTGTGATTGTCTATTGTTGCGACTTAGATGAAGATCAGATCACATTTTATGACCAATTTTTTGCAGAAATCCATATCATTCCAAAAGGGTTCACATACTTTTTATTTTTTTTGACACATATATGTCTAAAATTCGTTGAACGGATTACACATTCCCTTTTAATGTTTGATTTTTTCACAATTTTGTCTAGACTTTACACATGACAACCTGCAGGGGGCACTGCTGCTACATTTGACTTCCATTAGTTGTGCTAAAAACACCATACTTGGTAATGTACTTAGGGGATCATTTTGTTATAGTGCAACCTTTTGGAACCATTCACATATGCTGCAACTGTGGCTCACAGCATGGGGAAACCCACATACAATTCGCATATGTGCGGACCCAGCCTTAATTAGCAGTATTCTGTAAGTTTTAATCAGTTTTCTGTGTTTTTAATGCAGAATACTTTAGGTCCATGGTGCAAGAATAAATATGGGGTTTAGTATGGAAAGACTTTGTGCAGGAACAAAGAGATGAATATTAAACATCTTGAAGGAAACTTTGATAAATGAGAGCTGACATTTCTGAATTTAAATATAAAAGCTTCAGTACTATTATCTATATCCTTTTTTAAGCACAGACCCAGAGCAATTATGCACATTACAGGTGTCTTGATACAGCATTGGCTGCTTGCTCCTTTAGCCCATGTTCACATTGGGATGACATGGCATGCGATTTGACATGTCAAATCGCATGCCAAATCGGCGGCTAATGCTGGCAATAGCACCGTCTGAAACAGTGCGGTGCCACACTGATTCCCAAAAGTAGTTCCTGTACTACCTTTGGCGACTTTGGGGGTAGATGTCTGTCAAATCGCACCCCGAAGTTGGACTGCATTGACGAAATTGTGTGAGTTCAGCTGAACTTACACGATTTCTAACCAGCATCAGTGTAAACCTAGGCTTAAAGTGGATGTAAACCCGAAATTTTTATTTTTTATTTTTTATTTTTCCTAGTTACCGTATTTTCCGGACTATAAGGCGCACCAGATTATAAGGCGCACTAGCAATGATCGGCTGTTAATGGGGATATTTCCATATATAAGGCGCACCGGACTATAAGGCGCATTTAATATATGTGCACGCCTCCTGACTACGATGGCCGTAATGCCCAATCCAAGAAGTGCAGCTTCGTAGG
The DNA here is from genome assembly GCA_028564925.1 of Lithobates sylvaticus. Lineage (NCBI taxonomy): Eukaryota > Metazoa > Chordata > Amphibia > Anura > Ranidae > Lithobates > Lithobates sylvaticus. The sequence continues at coordinate 98,525,666 of CM053030.1, read as the reverse complement.
ATTACCAAAGCTAGGAAGCTGCACTGCTTGGATTGGGCATTACGGCCATCATAGTCAGGAGGCGTGCACATATATTCGTTCATTTTCTATACTGTACTAGCTGCCCCAAAAATGGCTCCTGTTAAGAGACATGCTTATGATGCGGATTTCAAACTCATCGCTATCAGTCACGCAGTAGAACAACCTGAGAGAGGTTTACGGTACGTCGGTTTACGGTAAGAGACCGGGTGGCTTTTTCCACAAATCTCTATCCCTATTGATCTGTGACTCCATGCGCGCCCATCTGACAGATACTGTCAAACCCCAAGTGAAAAAAAACTAATACGGTGCTTGCCATCATTCCGGGTGCATTAACCAAAGAACTCCAGCGATGTCAACAGGTCATATATAAGGCGCACCGCATTATAAGGCGCACGGTCGATTTGTGAGAAAATTTAGGGCTTTTAAGTGCGCCTTATAGTCCGAAAAATACGGTAATCCAGCTCTGAGTAATCCTCTTTTATTGTTCAGTGAGATAAATCTTGACAAACATTCTCCCCCTTGCTGTGAGTGACAGGTGATTTACATATCTCGTGCACTAGCCTAATGCTGCGTACACACGGTCGGAATTCTTGTCGGAAAAAGCTCTGATGGTTTTCCCGTTGGAAATCCGATGAAATTTCGCTCAAACTGTCTTGCCTACACATGGTCACACCAAATTCCGACAGTCAATAACACCACGGCATACAACACGTTCGAAGGCACTATAAAAGGGAAGTTTAATGCTTCCGAGCATGCGTCGAATTGTTTCCGAGCATGCGTCGGAATTTTGCGTGTCGGAATTGCATACACACGATCGGAAAATCCGATAGAAAGGTTTTCCGTCGGAAAAATTAAGAACAGGTTCTCAATCCAAAGTCCGGATGGAAAAAGACTGATGGGCACACACACGGTCCTAAAATCCGATGAAAAGCTCCCATCGGATTGTTTCCTTCGGAAATTCCGACCGTGTGTACGCGGCATAAGAGACATGCATTATTTTTTAATTCCCTCCCACTCCTTTCTTCTGCTGCTCTGCCAGGATTGGATGTTCCACACCTCAGCATAATTGGGCATGCTGAAGTCATGTGATTACTTTCCTGTCTTTTCACTGGATGTTAGAGATCATAGCAGAAGTTCAGTGTAAGAAATACACAGGAGAAAATGCATATTGACAAGGGGAGTGTAGAGGTGGGCGGGGAGTCTACTGACATCACGACTCCACCCGCGGAGCTCCAGACAACAGACCCACCCACAGAATCTGCAGTTTTTCGGGTCTCATAACAGACAGAGGGGAGACATTTAACAGGTAAAGATACATGCAGGAGGCATGTATATCCTTCTAGATAACCCCTATGGCAGTAGTTTAGAAAGGATGACATTGGGTTTACATCCACATTAAGGTCAGCAATTCAGTAAATCGTATAGGAAGAGTACCAATGATAGCAATGTTTCACCTTTGAAGCTGTGGTCTGGGCATAATTTATTACATTGATAAAAGGTTGCAAGTTCCCCCAACTGTACCATAACACTGCTTTTTCAGCAGCCCCTGGCTCCATTATCCCACATTCTTAAGGTATAACTGAGGGTAAAGATTTTTTTTTTTTAGTTTTAAATAGAGTGGAGAATGGCTAAAACACCTGTCATGTTTTTATTGCTGTCTATGTCCCCGTTAGAGAGATTCATCATAGGTGACACGAGAGAGGTCACACTGTGCATTTGCAGCCCAAAAGAACAGGATGGCAATCCCTCCTCTGGCACTAGGAGGCGCTTCATCCCTACAATAACTCAGGACAGAGACATCACTGGTTGCAGAGGATTTTAAGCCTATGTTTGCACTGGTGCTTGGTGAATTTGGATTCTCTGATCTCCGCCTCAACTCCAAGAATGACCTCAGCCCCTCTGGCACACCTGGTTAAATAAAATTACTGCAAACACATTTAAGGACACATGTGGAAAATACCGGTATTCTGGCTGTGGATTATGACCAAAAAACAGACACATATCTGGTAGTGATAAACAAATTGAATATATTATCACGGTTTAAAGCATATGGAAGCTTACAACACTGCTAAACCTTTCTGCAAAGAATTATTACATTAGAAAAGACAACCTTCAATATTAAGCAACTGTAAATTTAGAAAAGGGCAGTAATTTATATGCCCATAACACAGACGCTGAGATTTGTAAACTTCTCAGCTCCTTCTGGGCCACAAGCACCATTGAAAGTAACAACACAAAAATAAGAAATTGGCTAACAGGTACAGTAAGCACAATTCTGTAAGGGGGGTCCTTGGTTGAAGAGTACTAGTATCTTCTGCTAGCAAACGTTGGGGCCCTTTGAAAAGAAAGTAGGTTTAAAGTGGTTGTAAACCCATTTTTATAACTTTATGCTACAGGTAAGCCTATATTTAGGCTTACCTGTAGCTACCCTGGATATCTCCTAAACCTGTGCTGTTTAGGAGATATCCCCCTGTGTCTGCATGTGCCGAAGTGATTGGCACATGCACACTGAAGCAATGGCACGTCGTTTTTTTAAGGGTTTACAACCGCTTTAATCAGGCAAAGTGAGACAGTAATCCTCTAGGAAATCCCATTAGGTAGTGGTTGGTAGGGATGGGCCCGGTGCTCGATGCGAACCCACATTCGCATCGAGCACCGGGCGTTCGCTCGCTCGGCGAGCCCAGAACTATTTGGGCCGTTCGCATCACATTTGTGTGATGTGAGCGGCCCCGCAATGCATTGCGGCCGGCGTGGCCGGCGCGGCCGGCGCAGTGCATTGCTGGCTGATGATTGGCCAAGCATGCACTGTGACCCCGCATGCTTGGCCAATTACAGCGCCGGAAACTCGGAGAGCAATAATTGGCTACAGGCAGGACGCCTGTAGCCAATTAAAGCTCAGGGGCTTTAGTACACGCCCCACCATTTAAAAGGCCGCCACGCCGTCGGCGCCGGTCACATGAGTTCCGGCTTTAGGAGAGATCAGTCTGCTGATTCTGTCTTTGCTTGATTCATTGCTCCAGAAAGATTTGCTCTTCTTTGCTAAACCATTGGCTAGTTCTTTGCTAAACCATTGCTACCTAAGTCATTGATCGTTCATTGCTGCTGATTGTGTTTTTAGCTGCTGCTGGGGATTAGTCTGGTGCGTGCTTACTGTTAGTACAGTATTGCAGTAGTACCAACCGCAGTGCTGTTAGCACAGCATTGCACCCCAAAGGCACCCATAGGACTTCTAGTGTGTTAGTGGCAGCAAACAGAGCTCCTATATTTTCTTCTCAGCAGCACCCATAGGACTTCTAGTGTGTTAGTGGCATCGCACAGAGCTCCCATATTTTCTTCCCAGAAGCACCCATAGGACTTCTAGTGTGTTAGTGGCATCACACAGAGCTCCTATATTTTCTTCCCAGAAGCACCCATAGGACTTCTAGTGTGTTAGTGGCATCACACAGAGCTCCCATATTTTCTTCCCAGAAGCACCTATAGGACTTCTAGTGTGTTAGTGGCATCACACAGAGCTCCTATATTTTCTTCTCAGCAGCACCCATAGGACTTCTAGTGTGTTAGTGGCATCACACAGAGCTCCTATATTTTCTTCTCAGCAGCACCCACAGGACTTCTAGTGTGTTAGTGGCATCACACAGAGCTCCCATATTTTCTTCCCAGAAGCACCCATAGGACTTCTAGTGTGTTAGTGGCATCACACAGAGCTCCCATATTTTCTTCCCAGAAGCACCCATAGGACTTCTAGTGTGTTAGTGGCATCACACAGAGCTCCCATATTTTCTTCCCAGAAGCACCCATAGGACTTCTAGTGTGTTAGTGGCATCACACAGAGCTCCCATATTTTCTTCCAGAAGCACCCATAGGACTTCTAGTGTGTTAGTGGCATCACACAGAGCTCCCATATTTTCTTCCCAGAAGCACCCATAGGACTTCTAGTGTGTTAGTGGCATCACACAGAGCTCCCATATTTTCTTCCCAGAAGCACCTATAGGACTTCTAGTGTGTTAGTGGCATCACACAGAGCTCCTATATTTTCTTCTCAGCAGCACCCATAGGACTTCTAGTGTGTTAGTGGCATCACACAGAGCTCCCATATTTTCTTCCCAGAAGAACCCATAGGACTTCTAGTGTGTTAGTGGCATCACACAGAGCTCCCATATTTTCTTCCCAGAAGCACCCATAGGACTTCTAGTGTGTTAGTGGCATCACACAGAGCTCTTATATTTTCTTCCCAGAAGCACCCATAGGACTTCTAGTGTGTTAGTGGCATCACACAGAGCTCCTATATTTTCTTCCCAGAAGCACCCATAGGACTTCTAGTGTGTTAGTGGCATCACACAGAGCTCTCATATTTTCTTCCCAGAAGCACCCATAGGACTTCTAGTGTGTTAGTGTGTTAGTGGCATCACACAGAGCTCCTATATTTTCTTCCCAGAAGCACCCATAGGACTTCTAGTGTGTTAGTGGCATCACACAGAGCTCCCATATTTTCTTCCCAGAAGCACCCATAGGACTTCTAGTGTGTTAGTGGCATCACACAGAGCTCCCATATTTTCTTCCCAGAAGCACCCATAGGACTTCTAGTGTGTTAGTGGCATCACACAGAGCTCCTATATTTTCTTCCCAGAAGCACCCATAGGGCTTCTAGTGTGTTAGTGGCATCACACAGAGTTCCTATATTTTCTTCCCAGAAGCACCCATAGGACTTCTAGTGTGTTAGTGGCATCACACAGAGCTCCCATATTTTCTTCCCAGAAGCACCCATAGGACTTCTAGTGTGTTAGTGGCATCACACAGAGCTCTTATATTTTCTTCCCAGAAGCACCCATAGGACTTCTAGTGTGTTAGTGGCATCACACAGAGCTCCTATATTTTCTTCCCAGAAGCACCCATAGGACTTCTAGTGTGTTAGTGGCATCACACAGAGCTCCCATATTTTCTTCCCAGAAGCACCCATAGGACTTCTAGTGTGTTAGTGTGTTAGTGGCATCACACAGAGCTCCTATATTTTCTTCCCAGAAGCACCCATAGGACTTCTAGTGTGTTAGTGGCATCACACAGAGCTCCCATATTTTCTTCCCAGAAGCACCCATAGGACTTCTAGTGTGTTAGTGGCATCACACAGAGCTCCCATATTTTCTTCCCAGAAGCACCCATAGGACTTCTAGTGTGTTAGTGGCATCACACAGAGCTCCTATATTTTCTTCCCAGAAGCACCCATAGGGCTTCTAGTGTGTTAGTGGCATCACACAGAGTTCCTATATTTTCTTCCCAGAAGCACCCATAGGACTTCTAGTGTGTTAGTGGCATCACACAGAGCTCCCATATTTTCTTCCCAGAAGCACCCATAGGACTTCTAGTGTGTTAGTGGCATCACACAGAGCTCCCATATTTTCTTCCCAGAAGCACCCATAGGACTTCTAGTGTGTTAGTGGCATCACACAGAGCTCCCATATTTTCTTCCCAGAAGCACCCATAGGACTTCTAGTGTGTTAGTGGCATCACACAGAGCTCTTATATTTTCTTCCCAGAAGCACCCATAGGACTTCTAGTGTGTTAGTGGCATCACACAGAGCTCCTATATTTTCTTCCCAGAAGCACCCATAGGACTTCTAGTGTGTTAGTGGCATCACACATAGGATTTTCAGCCATATGGCGGCCATGACAAGACATGACATTAAAGCCGCAAGTGGTTTTAAATGGCTTCTTTTTTTCCTTTACAAATGTAATTTTGTGCAAGGACAGTTCTAAACACGGGAAACACATGCCACTTCACAGGCCTACTTTAGACACCCCCCAGGTACCATATTTAAAGGAAAATTTCACTTTTTTTTTTCACTTTATGCATCATTAAAATGGCTGCTCCCGAAAAAACGTTAGTTTTTAAAAGTTCTTTTTGCATTGATATATGTCCCCTGGGGCAGGACCCGGGTCCCCAAACCTGTTTTATGACATTAACATGCATATTGGCCGTTGTAATTAGCAATTTTGATTTCGAACGTTCGCGTCCATTATAATGAATAGGGTTCGAAAATTCGCGCGAACTTTCGGTCCGTTCGAAGGTTCTGGTGCGAACCGAACCCGGGGGTGTTCGGCTCATCCCAAGTGGTTGGTAAGAACAGAATGACTAAAAGTGGTAACTGCAAACAAGCATCCTCTGACACTGTGTTACGAAGGACATTTTGGGTTTTCACCCGCTCACCAATCCTCTGTGCGATGACACAATGGAAATTCCAAATGCTGGTTCAGGCTCCTAGCAATGTTGTAAGGCACTGGATCACCTCCTGTCGGCCGATCAGGATGGCTGGTAGCTAAACTGGCAAGGTGACCTGACAGTGGCCAACTGAACACCTGAAACGATATTGGGATCCCTGAAGCAGTGTGGATTGTCTCTGCTGGGTAGCAATGGGTTGCTGAGCAGGGTGCCTGGGCTGAACGGTGGCGAACCGTGTAGTTGTCACTGTTCCTGGCTCCCCTCCACTCTCTCTTCTTCTGCTGATAGCACTCTCTCTGTAGTTCTGTGTGGAAGTTTGTTTCTCTCTCTTTCAATCACCTCAGCCTTCCCTCTCTTTAGTCTCCTGTTAGCACTTCCTGAAACTCCCCTTTTTTTTTCAGTGTGCTCTGTGTCTCTGAGTTTTCTGGAAGGACAAGTTAGCATCTCTCTGTCTCCACCTTGCAGACAAAAGTGGAATTTGCTTAACAACATGCCTGCTACATAAATACAGTTGTTTAACCGATTCAATACCGGCACTTTTACCCCCTTCCTGCCCAGGCCAATTTTCAGCTTTCAGCACTGTCCCACTTTGAATGACAATTGCGCAGTCATGCAACACTGTACCCAAATGACAATTTTATCATTATTTTCACACGAATATAGCTTGCTTTTGGTGGTATTTAATCACCGCTGTTTTTTTTTTTAATTTGTTGCTAAATTTTGGACCGAAAATTATGGAAAAAAATATGTTTTTCTTACTTTCTGCCAGAAAATTTTGTAAATAAGTAATTTTACTCCTTTACTGATGGGCACTGATGAGGCTCCACTGATGGGCACTGATGAGTCTGCACTGATGGCCACTGATAAGACAGCACTGAAGGGCACTGATGAGGTACTAATAGATGAGGTACTAAAATGCTGCACTGATGGGCGCTGATAAGTGGCACTGATGAGCACTCATGGGCAATGAGAGGTGGCATGGATAGGTGGCATTGATGTGCAAGTTCCGAAAGGCAGCACTGACTTGAATCACTGATGGCCACAGATTGGCATCACTGCTGGGCACTGTTGGGGCTGCACTGATGATCAGGGCACTGATGATAAGTGCCATGATTATCTGTACAGGTCTCCCCTGTGAGGAGATGCCGCTTATCGGCTCTCCTCTCCTCACACTCTGTCAGTGTGAGGTGAGGAGAGTCGATTACCAGTTATTGGACACAGCTGATCACATGGGTAAAGAGCCGTGTCATCAGCTCTTTACGAAGATCGGGGTCACGCCATGTCGGGGCGGGTGTGTGAATGTGGTGAGACTGGGCCGACAACAGAACGAGAGAGGATCCTGCCTGCCGTCATTTGTCTATACAGCGGGTGGGAGGTAGTTAAACAGAAAGTGAGCCCTGACTGTTAGGTAGGTTTAGCACGCTGTGCAGCTATACTTATATGGGCTAGCATAGTGTGCTTTTTTGTAATGACGAACCTACACTTTGAGCGATTGCAGTCCACCCTATAGCAGTTTTACTACTACAGGGCGGTGCTGTGCCCTGGATCACATATAGATATGTAGCACCCTCTACCGTAGGGAAACACGAAACACAAAAAAAAAAAAACACGAAAAACAAGAAACCCACAGGGGCACCGCTACACATATACAAGATCCGCCATTTCTGGGTAGGGGCGCACATTCGCCTCGCCACCAGCCCACATACACTGTGATTACAGACATCCGACACCTACCGTTCATCTGGCAGAGACACAGAACTGAGATCTGCCTATGTAACCAAGGCAGATCTCAGTTCTGACGGTGGAAGAGACGGATTTTGTGTGCCTGCAAAGCACGGAATAAATTCCATCTCTTCCCCTACTAAAAGCACCTAACACAGTTCACATAAACACTGGTTAGGCACACAGTTAACTCTTTGATTGCCCCTGATGTTAACCCCTTCCCAGCCAGTGTCATTGGTACAGTGACAGTCTATATTTTCCCACAAAGTGTCAGTTAGTGTCAGAATGTCTGCCGCAAAATATCGAAGTCCCGTTATAAGTTGCTGATCGCCGTCATTACTAGTAAAAAAAAAAAAAATATCCCATAGTTTGTAGACGCTATAACTTTTGCGCAAACCAATCAATATACGCTTATTGGGATTTTTTTTTTTTAACCAAAATATGAAGCAGAATACATATTGGCATACATTTATGAAGAAATTGTTGGGCTTTTTTTGTTTATTGTGCAAAAAATAAAAAAACGCAGAGGTAAACAAATACCACCAAGAAAGCTCTATTTGTGTGAAAAAGGACATTGATTTTATTTGGGTACAGTGTTGCACGAACGCGCAATTATACGTTAAAGTAACGCAGTTCCGTATCTCAAAAAATGACCTGGTCATGAAGAGGGGTAAATCTTCCGGAGGTCAAGTGGTTAATGAAATTTTACCTGTTGAGGAGACCAGTCACCAAAGCTGGCTGTCTGTGCAGTGACCAGTCTCATTAAAGCCCCCAACTAGTCCAGGAGGGGTGCCTATGTGTTGTAGCCCTGCAGACTTCTCCTCCATGAGCCATTGAAGGCCAAAGATCTAGAAACTGAGTAAATATGGGTGAAGATATCACCTACACTTCAAAGAAGACATTTTCTTGACAGCAGGAAGGTAAGTGAAAAAAATGTGGGATCTGCAAAAGGAATGTGGATTTGGCATAAAAGAAAAGATTTTCAAGAGATTAGTTTAAAAAGAATTCAGCAATGAGAGCTCTATATTTCTTTCCTGACGTTACCTTTTGGCTCATGCCGATCATAATGATAGGCGTTAGCTAAGTGCCTGCTCTTGCTACTTGTGAAGTTTTTTTTCTTATTTACCAACACTTTAAAGCCAACTTTCAATGTCAGGCATTGCATTTGAATTTTTCATATTTTCATTTTTAGGCCCCAAGTTACAGGGGGTCCCCGACTTCCGAACGCCCGACCTACGAACATCCCCTACTTACGAACGGGGCGCTGCGGGGACCCTCCGCCATTTTCCGCCGTGTTCCGGCCGTCCTGCGCATTCGGAAAATGCCGGAAAACGTCGGAATTGTCCGTAATTTGCCGCGCGTGCGCAGAACGGCATTAGACGGAGCATCGGAAATGTCCGGAAATGACCGTATTTGTCGGTCTGCGCATGCGTGGCCAACTTACGAACATTTCCGACATAAGTACAGGCGGGCAGTCCCTAACGAGTTTGTAACTATCCCTGTCTGCATTGTCAGATAAGTCTGATGTTTACATATCTAAGTTACTAAAGCTGAAATTTACATATAACCTAAATCAGAGATAGGCAACCTGGGGCCCTCCAGCTGTTGCAGAACTACAAGTCCCATCATGCCTCTGGGAGTAATTGTAACTGCCAGCCTCGCAATGCCTCATGAGAAATGTAGTTCCACAACAGCTGGAGGGCCCCAGGTTGCCTACCCCTGACCTAAAGTGTTGCTAAACCCAGGACCCTGCATTCATCTTTTCTCATCAGCAGTATATACTGTAAGGCCCCTTTCACACTGGGGCGGGAGCCGCGGCGACGGTAAAGCAGCGCTATATTTAGCGCTGCTTTACCGAAGTTTTAGCCGCGGTATTCGGCCGGTTTTACCCCCCGCTAGCGTCCGAAAAAAGGGTTAAAATCCCCCGCAAAGTGCCGCCGTAGCGGCGCTTTGCGGTGGTATTGCTGCGGTATTACCGCGGTGTCCCATTGAAATCAATGGGTAGGGGCGGTATAGGAGCGGTGAACACACGCTATTTTTAGCGATGTACCGCCTGAAAACCGCCCCAGTGTGAAAGGGGCCTAACTGTAGCAGTCTTGTGACTTTTATCAGTGTCCAGCGGAGCACTGGTTAAAGCTTTTAAGAGTTTTCATTCTCCTCTGACTGTCCTATGAGGCTGCATGACCCCTGACGTTCTGTCTGGACAGTGCTGATTGGCCCTGTGCTGATCATATGCACTCTCCCAAGAAAAAAAACTCTCTAGCATCACACCAAACTGAGCATGTGCAGAGTGCTTACAAGACTCTGATCTATCAGTAGATGGATTGGGGACAGCAAAGGAAGAGGAGGATCAGGGCAGACAGGACCAAACAGGCGTTTTACACAATGTGGAGGATTAACCCCTTAGGTTCCACAGTGAGTATAACAAGCATGCTTTACTGCATAGACAGACTGATTTTACTGCTGTGGGTTTAGTAACACTTTAAAGAATTATAGCAGCATATCCTACTCATTTCTACCTGCCACAGCTCCTGCTTTGTTCTCTCTTTGGGAAGCACATCATATCTCACTGTTACATGCACAACCATGTATGTTTACTTGCAAATAGTGACCATATATAAAGCATACCTCCCAACTGTCCCTGATTTGGAGGGACTGTCCCTCATTTAGAGCAATGTTCCTCTGTCCCTCTTTCCTCCTTGTTTGTCCCCCATTTTGGTCTGATCTATATAGTTGTATATAAAATGCACTATATATCTATTAAAAAGCATTTTACAGAGCTAAACCTTTAATCCATATTCCAAATTGCTGCATTTGTAAATTCCAGAAGCCAATATAAAATAATAGCAGTGGAAAAAAAAAAACTTTTGGGTTTAACCAATCTTTTTTTTTTGTATAATTCGCCTTTAAAGGGGGCGTGTCCTATGCCTACATATTTTTGCTAATAGGTGTCCCTCATTCCCATCTCAGAAAGTTGGGAGGTATGTATAAAGTATAGGTTTAAATGTCAGATTAAAGTTTAAAGTATGTATAAAGGCAAAACATTTTTAGTTTTGGATAGAGTGGAGAGGTATTAGAACACCTGTCAGTTTTTGTTGCTGTCTGTGCCCCCGTAAGGCTCGATTCACATCTATGCATTTTGCTTTTGAGCGTTTTTGCAGTGCTTTTTGCGGTGATTGCCGCGTTTATTGACACGCTTTTTACCGTGATTTGCGTTTTGCGTTTTTGTATTTTTTTTTTTTTTTTACACTGTGGTTGCTTAGCAACCAGCTATATACAGTGTAAAAAAAAAAAAAAAAATAATTAAAAAAAAAAACGCAAAACGCAAATCGCGGTAAAAACGCGGTACTTGCGTTTTGGATGCGGGTCCATTGACTTATATTACATGCAAAACGCTGCATTTTGCATGAAAGAAGTCCCCGACCCTTTCCAAAAACGCAGAGGAACAAAAATGCATTGATGTGAACATGTTCCATAGGAACCTATGTTAAAAAATGGCCCTGCATTTCTGCAAAATGCATCAAAAAACACGCTAGTGTGAATGGAGCCTAAAGGAGATTCACCCTTTTTTTTTAGTTCTGCTTACTACGATCATTGAAAGTGAAACTAAAAGAAAACCCCAAATTTTGGGTTGTCCCCAGAAAAGTAATAGAGTGGAAATCCCCAATGGGGACACTAGTTCTGGTGACCTGGAGGTCCCCAAGGAATTCCCTCAATTTGTAGGGATTTCCTCTCACTTATTGCTTGGCTATGGGATAGAAAGTAAAAGTGGTTGTAGAGCCTCAAGGTTTTTCACCTTGATGCAGTCTATGTATTAAGGTGAAAAACTTCTGTGCTGCAGCTCCCCCCCCCCCCTTTTCTTACCTGAACCCAATCTGATCCAGTAATGTGCACGAGCATAGCAGCTCCAGCCGCTGTCTCTCTCCTCATTGGACAGATTGCTAGGAGCAAGAGCCATTGGCTCCTGCTGCTGTCAGTCAAATACAGTGACGTGGGGGGCGCGGCTGAGTCTCGCTGTCTGTGTCAATTGACGCAGCAGCAGCAGGACTCAGGAGCAAGCCGGCACGAGTGTCCCCATGGAAAGCGTCTCTCTATGGGGGCACCCGATGAGGAGGGGCCATGAGCGTAGGCGGGCACCTCAGAAGAAGAGGATCGGGGCTGCTCTGTGCAAAATCATTGGACAGAACAGGTAAGTGTTTTATTTAAAAAAAAAAAAAAAAAAAAATAGGGTTTACAACCCCTTGAAGGGAAATCTCCACAATGGGACACAGATGGCGAAAAAAAAAAAATCTGACAGGGGTTATAACCCTCTCTTGCTCTATCCAAAATGGAAAAAAAAAGTTTTGCCTGTAGTTCTGCTTTAAGTTTGATGCAGATGTACTGTATGATTAATTCAACCTAATGCCCGAACCACAAGGACAGTTTTGAACCCTTTGCATGTAGGTGAGCCAACACTGATTTGAAAAACTAGTTTCTGCACTACGTTTTGCGATTTCAGGTGCGACTTGCATGAAGTCGCACAAATGTCAGCCAAGTCGCACCTGAAGTCGCACTGACATGCGGCTTTGAAATTGTGCGATTTCAAGTGAAGTTGCGCGATTTCAAAGCCGCATTCAGTGTGAGACTTATGGTCACATTTTTCCATGACCTGTCATTTGTGCTTAAACATGAAATACTATTTTTAGTAGATTAGAATAATATGCGCTCCCTGGGTAGTTTATCCTTCTTAAACTCATTCATTTTACATTTTGACCAAAAATGTAAGCGAAAAGGCTGTGTTTGAGGATTACTGAGCATTTAAAATAGCCAAAACTAATATATAGCACTTGGTTGGGCACTGCTGTTTGAATCACTGTTATTATTTTTTCCATCATGTGTAATATATTCATTTATCAATTTGTTTGAATAAAGAGACCAGAATTATGATCTGTAAGCATTACTGCACCTAAACAGTAGAGTCCAGGGGTGGCAGGGAACTTAAAAAGCCATCCATATGCATCACCCAAAACTAATATTTAATTTCTGGGTGGGCACTGGTGGTTGAATCACTTGCTGGCTTCATACATTTCTTGAATCTAAAAACAGCAATGTGCCTTTGTCTCATTCTACAAGGCCATACATGTAACTGTCTTGCAGCTATAGTTTATAAAACATCAATCAGGGAGTATGATGCCCTCATTTGATTCTGCAATGCAGATGAATTTTTTTTTTTAGATTTTAGCAGTGGAGTCTTTGTAGAAGCATGTATCCAGTATGTGATTATAGTAGCTTTTTTTAAATCCGCGTTGGTGCAAAAACCCAAAATGAAAAAAACATCAATTGAACAAAAAACATGCATGTGAAACACACACTAAAAAGTGCACTTAACCACTATAGACCCGCGCCATAGCCAAATGACGGCTACAGCGCGGATCTGATGTGCCGGGACGACGTCTATTGACGTCGTCCCGCAACGAGCTGCCTGCGCGCCCCCTGAAGGGCGCGCGCGCGCGCTCTGTGATCCGCGAGTCTGTGAGAGTCGCTGGATCACAGATCCGAGTAAGGGGTCGATCCCGACCCCTTACCACGTGATCAGCTGTCAGCCAATGACAGCTGATCATGTGATATTAACCGAGCCGGTAATCGGCTTTTTTTCCTCCTCGCGCTGACAGTGCGAGGAGAAAAAAAAAAGCCGATCACCGGCGGCAGTGAGAGGGACATAAGTCCCTCTCACTGCAATATGCCCAGGGTGCCCACATTTGCAAATAAAAGTGCCCACAGTGCCATCTGTCAGTGCCCACAGTGCCATATGTCAGTGCCCACAGTGCCAGTGCTGCACATCAGTGTCACCTACCAGTGCTCATCAGTGTCCCCTACCAGTGCTCATCAGTGTCCCCTACCAGTGCCCAGTGCCACCTATCAGTGCCCATCAGTGCCACCTATCAGTGCCCATTAGTGCCATGTATCAGTGCCACCTATCAGTGCCATCTATCAGTGCCATCTATCAGTGCCATCCATCAGTGCCCATCCGTGCCACCCATCCGTGCCACCCATCCGTGCCCATCAGTGCCATCTTTGCTGTGCCCATCAGTACCGACTTATCTGTCCCCACCAATGCAGCCTATCAGTGCCCACCAGTGCAGCCTATCAGTGCCCACCAGTGCCGCCTCATCAGCGCATATCAATGAAGCAGAAAAATTACCTGTTTGCTAAATTTTATAACAAACTATTAAACATGATTTTATTTATTTTTTTAATTTTCCATCTTTTTTTATTTGTTTAGCAAAAAATAAAAACCCCAGCTGTGATTAAATACCACCAAAATAAAAGCTCTATTTGTGGGGAAAAAATGGTAAAAATTTAATTTGGGTACAGTGTTGTATGACCGCGCAATTGTCATTCCAAGTGCGTCAGCGCCGAAAGCTGAAAATTGGTCTGGTCACGAGGGGGGTTTAAGTGCAAAGTAATCAGGTGGTTAAGGGTGTGCTTTAGTCCCCCCAACACCCCCCCCCTGAACTCTCCCTGATCCCCCGGGGTGCAAGGCGCCTGACAGGGACATAGCTTAATTTTCTTTCTTTGAATCCAATTGAGAGTTTCCTTGGCTTTGTGTTTGGGGATCATTGTCTTGCTGAAATGTCCACCCTCGTCTCATCTTCATCATCCTCGTAGATGGCAGCAGATTTTTATGACTTGGTACATTTTTCCATTCATCCTTAATTCAACGACATGAAGTTTGCCAGTAACGTATGCTGAAAAACAGCCCCACACCATGATGTTGCCACCTCCAAACTTCACTGTTGGTATGGGGGTGTTTTTGGGGTGTGCAGTGCCATTTGACCTCCAAACATGGTGTGTATTATGGCATCCAAAGAGCTCAATTTTGGTCTCATCTGACCAGACTATATTCTCCCAGTATTTCACAGGCTTGTCCAAATGTTGTGCAGCAAACTTTAAAGGAGCTTCAACATGCTTTTTCTTCAGCAGTGATGTAAGTAACTGAGTTAAAATAAACTGAGTTACGTAACTCAGTTACTTTAGAGGGTAACTAGTAATCTAACTGATTACTTTTCCCCTCATGGTAACTCAGTTCCCATTACTTTGGCTTAGTTACCCCAATTACATCTACCGTCACTAAATGGCAGTAGTGTAATTCCGGTGTCCTGCGAAAAAAGTTCCCCCGCCGGATAAGGACCCCCTGTACTGCGCAGTCGCAGCGCTTGCGCAGTATGAAGGACTACGGAGCTTCCGAAAATTGCCGAACCTAAACAGCTCTGAGTGAACTCTACACAGCGCAGGCGCAGTTAACATGTAATTGTACGAGGCGATGCCGCACCCCCATGATGCTCGTGCTACTCTGCAAGGGGCGTCTATCGTGTAACTAAGGGGCGAGTCTAGTATTACTGTAACCAAGGGGCGCATTTATTATTATTGTTATATATCGAGCTCTGCCCATTAATTTAACATTCGCCCTCTTCTGTAGCCATCCGCCCCTTACACGATATAATAATAATAGACCCGCCCCTTGCTTACACGCTATAACAGATCTGCCCGTTGGTTAGAGTAATAATAGAGCAGCTCCTTGGTTACACGATATATAACAATAATAAATGCGCCCCTTGGTTACAGTAATACTAGACCCGCCCCTTAGTTACACGTATAGAATATTTAAACAAAAAAGTCAGTTACTTTGCTGAGTAACTAATTACTTTTCCAATGTAGTAACTGAGTTACTAACGCAATTACTTTTTGGGAGAAGTAATTTGTAACTTAACTAAATTACTTTTTTAAAGTAAGATGACCAACACTGTTCTTCAGCAACTGAGTCTTGCGTGGGGAGCGTGCATACAGGCCATGGTGGTAAAGTGCATTACTTATTGTTTTCTTTGAAACAATTATACCTGCTAATTCCAAATCTTTCTGAAGCTCTCCACAAGTGATCCTTGGCTTTTGGACAACTCTTCTGATAATTCGATTCACTCCTCTATCGCAAAACTTGCGAGGAGCACCTAGTCATGGCCGGTTTATGGTGAAATTATGTTCTTTCCACTTCCAGATTATGGCCCCAACAGTGCTTACTGGAACATTCAGAAGTTTAGAAATCTTTCTGTAACCAAGGCCATCAGTATGTTTTGCAACAATTAGATTGCGTAGGTCTTGAAAGAGCTCTTTGCTTTTACCCATAATGGGATGTTTCTTGTGTGACACCTTGGTAATGAGACGCCTTTTTATAGGACATCAGTTGAGACTGAACCAGCTGATATTAATTTGCACTGACAAGGACAGGATTTCTTTGTAATTACTGATAGATTTCAGCTGGTGTCTTTGCTTTCAATGCCTTTTTTCACCTTAATTTCTTCATGTGCTCAATACTTTTTCCCTGTGTCATTCCATTTTATTACACATAACTATATTGTTGAACTTATTTGTTTTGGTTTCTTTGTATGTATGGATTGCATGGGTTGTTACCGACATGTGGTGAAAATGTAATGTAAATAGCAGCTTTAGAAATATATTTATATTTACCTAGAAAAATGGGGGCGCGTTTAATACCGTATATACTCGAGTATAAGCCGTGAGTTAAAGCCCTTTATTTTAGGCTGAAAGTGCCCCCCTCGGCTTATACTCGAGTCACCGCCATCTGCCTACCCGATCAGCGTGTCATGCAGACAGACGGCTATTCCAGTGTTCAAAAGCCGCTCTTCCTTGTCTGTGATAGGCGGAACACTCAATTTCACAGCAGTCAGTGTTCCGCCTATCATGGACATCCTCTCATCCTCGTCCGTGGTATGAGGATGAGCAGATGTCCATGATAGGCGGAACACTGACTGCTGGGAAATTGAGTGTTCCGCCTATCACAGATGAGGAGGAGGTGCGGCTTTTGAATACTGGAATGGCCGCCTTTTTTTTTGATATGACACCCTGATCGGTGCAAAACGGCACATGGAGCTGCAGATGGGCACGGAGCTGCAGATGGGCACATGGAGGCTGCAGATCGGCACACAGAGGCATGCACAGGACACAGGTAGGCTGCAATGGACACAGGACACAGGGAGGTACACAGGACACAGGGAGGTACACAGGACACAGAGAGGCAGGCAGATCCGCACAGGTAGGCATGCACAGGACACAGGGAGGTATGCAATAGACACAGTGAGGTATGCAGCTGCAGATGGGCATTGTTGACCCTCTTTGCCACTTACAGTAGCTGCTGCATTTCTCACCCTCGGCTTATACACGAGTCAATACGTTTTCACAGTTTTTTTGTGGTAAATTAGGGGCTTCGGCTTATATTCGGGTCGACCTATACTTGAGTATATACGGTACTTATTTTACCCACTGTATATTATACATTCACATCAGTCCATGCCCAAAGGAGCTTACAATCTAAGGTATAGGAAAAATGAGCACCACTGGAAGAATACATACAACAAATACTACAACCCAGGTCACGATAAGGAATCTAAAGAAAATGACATCTATTCAGGGTAAAGCAAAGTTTAACATTGTTAGAGTCCAACAAAAGATTTGTAAAACTTAACAATGATGAGGCTGAACTATAAAAGGTAAACTAAATAGTGTAACAGAAAATTAAGTAAGAACAATAAATGATTCTAGAATGGAGAAAATGTTCTTTGTCAGCGCTCCAGCCAGGGTGTGTCTGTGTAAAGCTGTGCACACACTCTAATGCTTTATCTGTGTCACTGTTTGCTGACTTTTTGTGTAATCTGCGTAAAGGCAATCTTTCAGAGCTTACATGTAAGTCTCCAACTACGCCTACAGATTGGAAAGGAAAGGCTTTCAGTGGTAAATGCTCCAATCTACAGCCAGGGGCGGCCTGGAAGCCTTTGACCAGGGGTCCCTTTTTATGGTATAAAATCTAATCTTCCATCACCCCAGCTTTTTTTTTTTTTCCTCCAAATCTTCCATCACCCCAGCTCTCGGCATTCGGTCACATGATATGTCAGAGCCACACAGGAAGTCAGGGCTGGAAGATTCCCTTCCAGGCATTGTGATCACTAGTAGTGGTAGCTGGTGTTTTTTTTTTGGGGGGAGGGGCGGCAAACAATGCACCCACAGCCACTCCCCTGGTCAGTCTGGTCACTCGCACCCAGCCCACCCCCATCGGTCGACCATGCACTTACCCCAATAAGTGGGCAGCACTTCCCTCTGGGCGACAGATGATGGCTTCACACACATCTTCTCATGGTGTCTCCTCCCTCCTCCTCCTAGGCGGCCAATAGGATCGCCTGTCCTTTCAGCCAATTAGGTGACGGTTCTCAGGACCCACTTCCTGATTTGCTGGGAGGAGACCCAGTGTGACAATACCGAATATTTATTTGCTATTGTCACACAACTGGGTGGGCTCAGGGCGCAGCGCTCTGCCCCTCTGAGCCCACCCTTTGTTGAAGCCAATTAGAGCCTCTGGCTCTAATCACGTGCTTAAAAAAAAAAAAAACATTGGAATCCATGCGTCTGGTGCCCCGCATGTAGATTAGGGGGCTGAATGCATGGATAGGGGGCGGCGCCCATTTCCTTCCAAATGGACTCCGCTGATGGACTGATCAGTAGTCTGAATTGGGAGAAGGCTGTATGTTGCCCACCATGATTCCTGCTCTGACTGATGTCTAAATGATCAAGTATCGGAATTTAGGGCCAGCAGTCCAATATATATTTTTAGGACTGGCCCAGGGGGCAAAAGTCCTTCCTGCCAAACAGCTTAGTCCTCCCCCTGTCTTCAACTGACTTTACACTCTGGAGATGACAAAATGTGACAGATATGAAGGGTTCTGGCAGGTCCCATCTAGAGGACAACAAAAAATGGTGCTTTGAGATTTGCAAGCACACACTAGTTTGGCTGTCAAACAATTATATCTACAATTTGAAGCCAACAATAGCTGAACAGATAGCTATCAGAAGCCTATATAAAGATTATCTATCTGCAGAGACAGTCTAAAACTAAAGCAGGCAGGCAACCCGAGTTTGCAGGAAAGAAAATCAAAAATGTTGCCCGTCAACACTGACTGTGAATCCCTCCCACTGAGCTATTGTGTTCTCCTGGCGGGGAGCCATCCATGCTCCCCGCCAGGCTTAGGTTGGTTATTGTTAGCCTGTTTTTGGGTTGAGCAAAATGTGAGGATGAGGGAAGGTAGTTTCCAATTGTTTGTAAAAGGGGCATTTTCAAGGAGACCCTGTCCACTTAGGCTTAATGTTGACGGGACGTTTTTACAACCTCTCCTGAACCAGTTAACTTGACAGATAGTAACACACGTTTAAAACATCAGTTTTGCCATGTTTACATGCCACGTTTACATGCCGTGTTTTTTTTTAAATTCAAAATAGCCAAACATGAAAAAAGACCGTAAACGAAACGCGGCTAAACACGAGTTACCACGTTTAGCCGCGTTTGGCATCTGAAACGTCAAAAACTTCAGCGCCTGAACTCATTTTTTTTGCCTTCAAAGAAAAGCCTATAAACACAATTACCTAAAAATGACATTAAACGAACCTGTGTACATGTACACATAAGATAACATTGGATGAGTTCAGGGGCGGTTGAAAAAAGCATCCAACTGCCTCTGGACTTCCGTTTACCAGCAGCAGTGTACATGAGGCCTTACGAGTAAATCTTCAGGGTTGAGGCTGTCAAATGATTTCTCAGGCCCATCAGTGACCTCCCAACTGTGTTAAGTACTGTCTAAACAAAGTAATAACATATTTGACATTTATAAAAAAAGAAAGCCAGGCAGTCATTATTCTGCCTACAACTGCATTCTAATGATGGTATACAAAAAGGTCAACTTCTTGACATGCAGGTATTTTACTACTAGCTAATACACTTGGAAGTGTTATATTTCAGGTGTAGCGGCCATAACCCTCAATGGGGCGGCCTTGACTTTTGGGCTTACCGGTTACCTCCACTTGGCTTGTCGATGAATGTCCAGGGGTTCTCAGGGTTAGTACCCAACAACTCTGGATGCTGACACAATAAAAGTCCTTTTGAAGGTTTTTATTCTTGCAGTATTAACATCCAACAAAACACAGTCTTAGGTAGGAACAGAGGGCAAGGGTGAAGAAACTCAGGCACCTTGAACTGCTGACATCCGCAAATGTCTTTTATCAAACCCAGAGAGTAGCCACTCGCAGCTGGGTACTTCAATGGCAGACAAACCTCTAGCCAGAGGTATGGCAGCTGGCAATGTGATCCTGAAACTTGTTAAAAGTCTCTGACACAGAATAAACTTGCAACCGAAGGTGAATAGGAACCTTTCCCACAGTACCTGGAACTTTCTCTGTCTCCTTGGCAGCACTGTGGAAATGTGGATTCTTTAGTGTCCATACAACTCAGCAACCAGGCTCCTCTTGAGATGCCAGCTTGTTGTTCCTCCCCCGGTCACCTATGCGAGCTGTGGTGCCCCTCCAGTAATGAGAGCACACCGGGACGCCTTGAATCCTCCTTCAGTTACTGGGCCTCGGGCTAAGCGGCTCCGAGACTCGGGAACAGCTGGATCCTTGCCCCAGCCTATGCGGATCTGTGGGGCTAGTCAAACTGACCATGTTGCGGGACGGCAAACGTTCCCAGGCCCGGGACCCCTCGCAGGGCTACCCCGGTCCAGAATCAGGAAACAGGACTGCGGCCAAACCCCGAACCCGTGACTTCAGCACCTTAAGTACCCTTCCCCAGACTACACAGCGGGGCCAGGCACACCCACTGATTGGCTCCGGTGAAGACTGATGCCTAAGACATCCAACCAGGCCTAGTTATAGGCCTGTCATGTATACCTCACTGTACCCATGACCAGGCAGAACCCTAGTACAGCCCAGCCAAACTGATGCCAAAGTTAACCTGCACAATTAACCCTCAGAACCCCATTACTGTTCTGAGGGATAAACTACATTTCCACATATAGCGTACACTTGTGAAAGTGTCCCCGCTACACAGGTATGGACATACAGTAT
The DNA here is from genome assembly GCA_028564925.1 of Lithobates sylvaticus. NCBI lineage: Eukaryota > Metazoa > Chordata > Amphibia > Anura > Ranidae > Lithobates > Lithobates sylvaticus. The sequence continues at coordinate 98,504,773 of CM053030.1, read as the reverse complement.
ATCTCTAAGAGAGCAGTGATTTCCCACACCACAAAAAACTGTACACAAACTGAAAAATCCTCAAAGAAAACTCTTTGCAAACCACACTTTCATTTAGTAGTAGTGTTTTGAGTTATTTCATTTATCTATATAATAAAAAGATGAACGGAAGCAAACAATATGCTTTTTCAGCCTTACTAGTGCAATTTTTCAAATAACCAGTGTTGGGGGGTAATTAACTTTGACCTAGATAAAGAAAGAAATGACTCTGCTCCCAGGCCAACAGCCCATGCTTGTTGGAACAGGTCTGACCCAGATAAGCTGACCCAGATAAGCTGAGTTTTTTCCATAGATGGTATAGGCTTGCTAAAGTATTTTCCATGGGATGGCCAGACTGCTGGTTGGAAGCTAAACAGTGGGGACCCTAAGTGGAGAGTGTGAACAAGTTTTGCTTTTGACAGCTGATGATTGCTGGGTTGCATTTTTAGTTTCTTTTTGGAGCCTTTCCTTGTAGCTTTTTAACACCCTTTTCTGTCACTTTTTAAACAGCTTTTTTTCTTTGCTTCCTTCAGCCTACTAATTAGGGGAGTGGTTAATTGGTCACAGGTGCTTGAGGCCTATATAACCTTGTGTAGAACGCATTGTGAGCCTGCTCATCTTTGAGCTTGCTGGAACTTAGACCAAGTGGAACTGGACTAAGTGGTGAGTTAAAAAACAGAGTTAGTGGAACTGGACTAAGTGGTGAGTTAAAAAACAGAGTTAGTGGAACTGGACTAAGTGGTGAGTTAAAAACCAGAGTTGAAAACAGGAGGTTATAACAGGGGTCAAGTACCTGTGTAGGGTAAGTGTGTACCTGTGTATTGTAAGTACATGAGTGCTGCGAGTGCACGCGGGCTGTACTGAGAATTGTCAGGTAGTACCCTGTGTATTGTGAGTACCTGAGTGTTGTCTGAGTAGTGGTTGTGGATCGTGTCAGGGAGTGCACGTTGGTTAGCGAGTGCACGTTGGTCAGCGAGTGCACGTTGGTCTGCGAGTGCACGTTGGTCTGCAAGTACCTGTGTATTGTCTTGTTGAGCATTAGTGTCAGGAAGCTAGTTGTTAGGTCATTTGGACAGGGTATAATCCCCAATCCTCATTAAATTAGTAGGTACGATGCCGGTGGATGTGGAGATGCGACTCTGTGTACATCTTGCACTGCGCCATCGCAGTGCATTGCTGGCTCATGAATGGCCAAGCATGCACTGTGACCCCGCATGCTTGGCCAATCACAGCGCCGGCAGCGAGGAGATCAATAATTGGCCACAGGCAGGATGCCTGTGGCCAATTATAGCTCAGGGGGGTTTAGTACATGCCCCACACTACATAAGGCCGCCAGCGCGGCGGCCTTGTGTAGTGTGTTGACGTGCAGGGAGAGAGCAGGATAGGCAGGGACAGTGTCAGCTGTGCTTTTCTTGTTAACCTTGCACTGTTACAGTGGGTGTAGTGTGTTGGCGTTCAGGGTGAGAGCAGGATAGGCAGGGACAGTGTCAGCTGTGCTTTTCTTGTTAACCTTGCGCTGTTACAGTGGGTGTAGTGTGTTGGCGTTCAGGGAGAGAGCAGGATAGGCAGGGACAGTGTCAGCTGTGCTTTTCTTGTTAACCTTGCGCTGTTACAGTGGGTGTAGTGTGTTAGGTACCTGGTAGTGCTGAGCCTGACTTGATGGTTGGAGACCTCTCTTACAACTCTGGTTCAGGGCCTGCTGGATTGGGGACAGCGTAGCCGTGAACTCAGCGGGTAGGAGTGTCCGTGTGGATGCAGCAGGCTGATGCAGGGTAGATGCAGGACTTGCTCAGAGGGTAGGTCTGCAGATGAAGGTTCGGCAGAAAAACCAGGAGGCAGGAGGTAAACCGACAACAGGAGCAGCAGCAGACGGCTGAAGTAGCTGACAGCAACGGCAGTAGATCAGCAGATGACGGCAGCAGCGAAGACCTGTGCAGGGACACTGGAGCAGGGATGGTCAGGCAAGCCGGGTCACAACAGGTAAGGCAGACAGGTAAGGACGGCAGGCAGGAGGATGGTCAGGAGGCAAGCCAGGGGTTCAGCAACAGTAACACAGTCCAGAGCAGGGTCAAACAAGCCGGGGTCAAGGAACGGAGAAAGTAGCGGAGTCAAACAAGCCGGGTCACAGGTAGGGAGCTCAGACAGGTTCAGGTAGGGGTCACAGGTGGGAGCTGAGACGGACAGCGCCGCATGCAGGCAGCTGTCCCCTTTAAATAAGGCCACTGGCGCCAAAGCGGCGCCGATCGCGCACGTGCACGCGCACGGGGGGCGCGCGCGCCCGCTATTCGCGCACGGGAGCGCGCGCACGAGTCCCGCGGGCGCGTGCACGCGCCCGCGGCGCGCGCCGACGCGCGCGCCGGCGTTCAGAGGGACCAGGGCTGCCCAGGTGCCCGCGCACCCTCCGGCTAGGGTGCCCAGGGCGGCTAGAGCCCTGACATTGCCCCCTCACAAGGGGCAACCTCCGGGTGCCCATTAGGCGTTGTCTTTCTGGATGGGAAGAAAGAAAGGTGCGGATTAGTCTCTTGGCATGAAGGTTGCATTCTGGCTCCCATGAATTACTCTCGGCCCCATACCCCTTCCACTTAATCAGGAACTGCCTCTCCCCCCTACGTCTCCTGCAATCAAGGATGGCCTCTACCTCGTACTCCTCATTACCTTGGACCAGGACAGGTCCGGGTGGGTTTGTACCCCTATCAGGGAAGGGATCGGGCACAGCGGGTTTCAGGAGAGAAACGTGGAAGACTGGGTGGACTCTCATAGAGTCGGGCAGGGACAGCTCATAGGAAACTTCATTGATCCTCCTCTTCACAGGGAAAGGTCCTAAGAACTTGGGAGCAAGCTTCTTAGAGGGACAAGCAAGTCTAAGGTTAGTTGTAGCTAGCCATACCTGGTCGCCCACCTGCAAGTTCAGCTCACCCCTCCTCTTCCGATCAAAGAATCTTTTGCTGTCCTCCTGTGCCTTGGTGATTGCCTCCTGAAGAATCCTGTTGTTGCGGCTGAGGAACGAAGCTGTATCCTGGACTGCCGGGACTGAAGATTCTGGGAGAAAGTCAGGGAGAAAAGACAAATGAAAACCGTAGTTGGCAAAAAATGGGGATTGTCCTGTGGCTGAATGACTGGCATTATTATAGGAGAATTCAGCTAGGGGTAATAGGGACACCCAATCGTCCTGCACAAAGGACGTGAAGCACCTTATGTATTGCTCTAAAGTCTGGTTGGTGCGTTCCGTCTGCCCATTAGTTTGGGGGTGGTATGCAGAAGAAAGGGCCAGCTCAATCTTAAGGATCTCACAAAGGGCCCTCCAAAAACGGGACGTGAACTGGACCCCCCTATCTGATACTATATTGGCCGGAACCCCGTGTAACCTGACTATCTCCTTAATAAAAAGATGGGCAGTCTCTGTGGCAGATGGTGTTCCCCTTAAAGGCAAAAAGTGGGCCATTTTGGACAGCCGGTCCACTACTACAAAAATAGCAGAGCACCCCTCTGAGCACGGAAGCTCGACTATAAAGTCCATGGACAACATTCGCCAAGGTCGATCAGGTGCAGGAAGAGGCTTCAAAAGTCCCCAAGCTCGGTTCCTAGACGTCTTGCTGCGGTTACAAACAGGGCAGGAGTCAACATAAGACTTGCAGAATTCCTTTAGCTTGGGCCACCAAAAGGTGCGTTGCACCAGCTCCACAGTTTTACGGCTCCCGAAGTGTCCTGCCAGTGGGTGGTCGTGTAGAAGGGTCAGGACCTTTACCCTTACAGATTCGGGGACGAAGACTTGACTTCCCCTCCAGAGAAGTCCATCACTGGAAGTTAGGGTGACCCCATGGGGTCCCTGGGAACTGGCGGATGCCTCCCGGATTTGAGATAGCAGATCTGGCTGTAAAAGTAGAAAGTTTCCGGAAGATAGGATGGTGTCTGGGATGGTGGAGTCCTTGGGACTGTCAAACATCCGGGAAAGGGCGTCAGGTTTCACATTCTTGGAACCGGGACGATACGTAATATGAAAGCAGAACCTTGAGAAAAACAGAGCCCAGCGGGCTTGTCGGGGCTTGAGTCGCTTGGCAGTTCGTAAGTACTCAAGGTTCTTGTGGTCAGTGTAGATGAGTACTGGATGATTAGCTCCCTCCAAGAGGTACCTCCATTCCTCTAGTGCCGATTTGATAGCCAAGAGTTCCCGGTCCCCGACATCATAATTCCTCTCGGCTGGAGAAAGTTTCCGAGAGAAAAATCCCACTGGGTGCATGGCGTCTTTATTGCCCTGTCGTTGTGACACGACCGCCCCAACTGCCACTTCAGATGCATCGACCTCCAAGATGTAAGGGAGGGCAGGGTCGGGGTGACTGAGGATAGGGGCGGAGGTAAACAGTCTTTTAAGCTGATCAAAGGCCCCTTGAGCTTCCGGGCCCCAGTGGAAGCGTGTGCCCTGCTTGGTCAGCTGGGTGATGGGGGTGATGATAGCAGAGAACCCCTTAATAAACTTCCTGTAGAAGTTTGCAAATCCTACGAACCGTTGGATTCCTTTTCTATCTACAGGTGCTGGCCAGTCAAGAACGGCGGACACCTTCTGAGGGTCCATTCTAATGCCTGCCGGGGAGATTTCAAGTCCCAAAAACTGGATTTCCTGCTGCTCAAATTCGCACTTCTCGGCCTTTGCATACAGGCCGTGCCGTCGGAGTCGAAGGAGTACCTTGCCCACATGCCCACGATGTTGTTCTAGGGTTTGGGAGAAAATCAAGATGTCGTCCAAATAGACGATCACGAAAATGTCCAAATAGTCTCTGAGTACATCATTGATGAAATGCTGGAACGTGGCCGGGGCATTACAGAGCCCGAAGGGCATGACCAAGTACTCGTAGTGGCCGAAACGAGTCCGGAAAGCCGTCTTCCACTCGTCCTCGGCCCGAATGCGGACCAAATTGTATGCACCCCTGAGGTCCAATTTGGTGAAAACCGTTGCCGATCTTAGCTTCTGAAAGAGCTCGGGGATTAAGGGCAGGGGGTACCGATTCTTGACCGTTATTTTATTGAGCTCCCGGTAGTCCACACAGGGCCTCAAGGACTGATCCTTCTTGGTGACGAAGAAGATGCCTGCGCCAGCAGGAGAAGTGGAATGGCGGATGAACCCCTTCTTTAAGTTTTCGGCAATGTAGGTCTTCAGGGCCTCTTGTTCCTTCTCGGAGAGAGGAAAAATGCGACCGAAGGGAATTTCAGCCCCAGGGAGGAGCTCGATGGGGCAATCATAGGGACGGTGGGGCGGAAGGGAGTCTGCCCCCCGCTTGCTGAAAACGTCCAGAAAGTCATGATAGGGTTGGGGTACAGATTGGCGCAGGTCTTGATCCGCGTCTAGGCAAAGCAAGGTAGAGGATGTTCCGGGGGTTGCAGGTAGGCAGTGTTCCTGGCAGTACTGGGATTGAAATTCTACCTCCCCGGTGGACCAATGGATCAGCGGGTTATGGGCCTGGAGCCATGGCATACCCAGGATGACCGGGAACAGGGGAGAGGAGATCACGTCCATGGTCAGAAGCTCCTGATGTTGAGGGAAAATTGTAGCGGTTAAGGGCAGAGTCTCTTGAGTCACCTGGCCAGACTTAATGCGGGACCCATCCGCCAGAAACACAGTAAGTCCTTGGGTCTTCTTCTGGAGCGGCAGGGCGTGAGTGTTGGCGAAGGTGGCATCCACGAAACAGCTACACGCCCCGGAGTCAATGATGGCGCTGGTGAGGATTGTCCTTCCCTGGCACTGCAACGACAGAGGAAGGGTAAGGTGAATAGTACTGGCTGGGCAGGGTGCAGAGAGAGGAGAAACGGATGACAAGCACTTACGCGTCTTGACAGGGCAACCATTCACGAAATGTCCAGAGCCCCCACAGTACAGACACAGATTCAGCTGGCGACGTCGGGCCCGTTCCTCGGGCGTCAAGGGGGCACGTAGAAGACCAATCTGCATCGGTTCGGAACCATCTGAAGCAGGTCCCATGGGAGGTGTAGGAGGAGCAGGTAGGTAGCGAGTGGCAGGAACAGGAGCCCTAGCGACCATCCAAGCTGGGCGACTGGGCAAAGCAGAGCGTTCAGCTCGGCGCTCCCGCAGGCGACGGTCCAATTGGATTGTCAGAGTGACAAGGTCCTCAAGATCCTCAGGAACTCCTACACGGGCCAGTTCGTCTTTCAACCCCTCCGAGAGGCCCATGCGGAACTGGTGTCTGAGGGCTGCATTGTTCCATTGAGTATCCGCGCTCCAGCGCCTAAAGTCCGTGATATAGTCCTCAGCCGTCCTGCGGCCTTGCTGGAGCGCGGATAGGGCAGATTCAGCTGTAGCCGTGCGTTGAGGGTCGTCGTACAACTGTGCCATTGCCTGGAAGAAGGCGGCTAGGGACTGGGTCATGACACTGTTGGCTCCCAGAAGACGGTGGGCCCAGGACTGGGGTTCTCCTTGTAGAAGGGACACCACGAATCCCACCTTGGTGACTTCCAGGGAGAAGGTCCGGGGTTGCAGGGCAAAGTAAAGCTGGCAGGCATCTCGGAAAGCTTGAAACTTGGACCGGTCGCCTGAGAACCTTTCTGGGACAGGTACTCTAGGTTCGGGGGGAAGCATCACCACTGTTGGTTGGGAAGCAGGTTGCACTGGTGGTGGAGGAGGTGCAGCAGCCATGGGGCTGGCAAGTTGTTGAACTTGGCCTTCCAGCTTGGTATATCCCTCCTGCAGGGATTTCACGGCTTGTGTAAGGGCTGCCAGGTGGGAGCACATTTCCCGCATGGTAGAGGCTCCATCCGCAGGCTCAGTCATATTGGCTGTCCGTACTGTTAGGTACCTGGTAGTGCTGAGCCTGACTTGATGGTTGGAGACCTCTCTTACAACTCTGGTTCAGGGCCTGCTGGATTGGGGACAGCGTAGCCGTGAACACAGCGGGTAGGAGTGTCCGTGTGGATGCAGCAGGCTGATGCAGGGTAGATGCAGGACTTGCTCAGAGGGTAGGTCTGCAGATGAAGGTTCGGCAGAAAAACCAGGAGGCAGGAGGTAAACCGACAACAGGAGCAGCAGCAGACGGCTGAAGTAGCTGACAGCAACGGCAGGAGATCAGCAGATGACGGCAGCAGCGAAGACCTGTGCAGGGACACTGGAGCAGGGATGGTCAGGCAAGCCGGGTCACAACAGGTAAGGCAGACAGGTAAGGACGGCAGGCAGGAGGATGGTCAGGAGGCAAGCCAGGGGTTCAGCAACAGTAACACAGTCCAGAGCAGGGTCAAACAAGCCGGGGTCAAGGAACGGAGAAAGTAGCGGAGTCAAACAAGCCGGGTCACAGGTAGGGAGCTCAGACAGGTTCAGGTTGGGGTCACAGGTGGGAGCTGAGACGGACAGCGCCGCATGCAGGCAGCTGTCCCCTTTAAATAAGGCCACTGGCGCCAAAGCGGCGCCGATCGCGCACGTGCAAGCGCACGGGGGCGCGCGCGCCCGCTATTCGCGCACGGGAGCGCGCGCACGAGTCCCGCGGGCGCGTGCACGCGCCCGCGGCGCGCGCGCACGCGCGCGCGCGCGCACGCGTTCAGAGGGACCAGGGCTGCCCAGGTGCCCGCGCACCCTCCGGCTAGGGTGCCCAGGGCGGCTAGAGCCCTGACAGAAATAATAGATTTTCAGATCAAATAAAATTAGAAAGGGGGACTAGGCAGGGGTGTCCATTGTCGCCTTTACTTTTTGCGCTTGCAATGGAGCCCCTGGCCGAGTATATCAGAAAGAGCTCGGAAATTACGGGCTTCTGTAGGAGCTCAGGAGAGGAGCGTATAGCATTATATGCTGATGATATATTGCTCTTCTTGGGGGATATGGACCACTCGTTGGAGGAAGCAATGAAAGTTGTGGAGAGGTTTGGTAGTTTTACCGGCCTAGAAATCAATTGGGCAAAGTCCGAGCTCTTTCCGATAGTTACGATGAGGGAAGGGATAATTTGGGATAGACCTAAATTAGCAGTGGTAGACTCCCTAAAATATTTAGGGATTAGGATAACAAGGGACCCCAACCAATATGTGTATAGTAATTTAGTACTGCTGGGTAAGTTTAGGGAGAAAATTGAGATTTGGAAATCCCTTCCATTGTCTAGAGCTGGCAGATGTTCCCTAATAAAAATGATTTGGCTGCCTCAGCTGTTGTACGTACTCCACAATGCTCCCATATGGATTCCAAGAAAATGGTTTGATAAGGTAGAGAGCCTCTTCAGGGAATTGGTGTGGAAGGGGGGACAGGCTATGATACGATTGCGTACATTGCAGCTCCCGGTGGGGGAAGGGGGACTTGCATTGCCCAATCCCGAGAAGTATTACTTAGCTTCTCAACTACAACAACTAGCGGGATGTTGTGCCCAAGAAGGGGGGTCTCCTAATGGTAAAATTCTCTTGACAGGAGCTCTGCATGAGACTATAATAGAGACCTTAGAGGCAGGCTCGTTCAGATTTAAAAATCCAACAATAAAAATGGTCAGTAAAATATGGAAAGCTGTAAAAAAAAACAATGAAATATAGAGAGATCAATATATATACTCCAATCTGAAATAATAGCAATCTACAGGAATTAAGCATGATGGAAAAAATTTGGGAGTGGGAAAAAAGGTGAATAAAAAGCGTGAGACAACTTTATGAGGGTAAGGTTATTAAAAAATTTGAGGTGTTAATAAAGGAATTTAATATTCCCCAGAATACATATTTCAAATACCTTCAAATTAGCCACGCTCTAGAAGCCCAATTTAGAAACCAGTCTCTGATATGGGAAGATCTACCATTGGTACAATTTATTGGGGGGATAGGATCTACTAAAGGATTAATTTCAGCAATATATAAACTGTTAAATAGAGAAACTATAGGAGAAGAGAAGTTAGTGGATGTAAAAGAAAAATGGGAACAGGATATAGGGGTAATACCTCAGGGACAATGGAAGAAAATACTAGAATTAAGCCCGGCGATATCAGTTTTGCCCTCACAGAGGTTCTCTCATCTTATGTTATTGAATAGAGCGTACTATACTCCAAAGAGATTATGTAAATTTGGTAAAAGACCTGATGATAGCTGCCCCAGGTTCCGGGGTCGGGGGATCTTCTCCACATGTTGTGGAGATGCCCCAAACTCTTCCGGTACTGGGAAGGGGTGATAGAAATATTGAAGGGAATATTTAAAATTGATAAGGAAGTTAAGCTCTGTATTCTGGGGTATAGACAGAAGCAGGGAGAAACTAAGAGCACAACTGAGGAAATATTAAGGGGCATATATCAAGCCAGGAAGGTGATAATGATGACATGGCAATCAAATGTACCGCCCACAGTGAAAAACTGGATAGATACAGTAAATGAAACCCTTCCAAAGGAGAAAGTCGCTTATATAAGGAGACACAATGTAAAGGAGTTTTATAGGCTGTGGAGACCTTGGATAGAGGGAATACACGTGATATAGATAAAATAAGAGGAGGGTAGAGACGGGTAGGGGGGAGAGGGGAAATAGGGGGGGGGGGGGTAGCCAAATATAGCAGAGATAAGGGGGGGGGGCATGATTTATGGTTGTTATGAAGTGTTGCCTTGCTGACCGGCTCTCTCCTTCCTAGTATAGGGTTTATAAATAGTGCTTTGTTAAGGTTTACATGTTTCTATATACAACTATCTGTAAAAAAATTTTGTACGTAATATGAAATCTTTATTCTGCCTATTAGTGTAATAGGATGTAAACATTGTTTATGGATGGAAAAATAAATAAAGAATAAATAAAAAATAAAAAAACTACATTGTTCGAAAACAGGCACATTTTTCATTCACAAAAACAGTAACCTAGTAAATGCCAAGTTGGCAAGAGTGTTTCTTTTTTTTTTTTTTTCGTTTTAAATAGTTGATCATTTGTTCTTCATTCGGAGCATCGAGCCAAGGGGCCCAAAGCTTTTCAAATTTACCCAGGCAACCTCTATGTTTATATGCATACCTTTCAAAAAGATAGTATTACCCATATGAGTCACCCATTGTTCAGCTGAGAGGGGATCAGGGGATTTCCAATAATATAAAAATGTTTTTGCAGGCCATGTTTTACCAGACCTAGTTGTAATACTTGTCAATATAAAGTAAAACGGTAGCTCCCTGGGTCCCTATTTGGCTAAACTGAATGGCTTTGGCAAGTCTGGGGACATGTGCGTGTTTGTACAGTATGTGCTTCTATAAATCAACTGTATATGCAGCGATCCTTTACTTGAAAAGCAACTGATACTAAGATATCACGATCTGCCTGCTGCTTTTTTTACATTCAGTATCTGCTGGTGCCCTTATACAGTGCCTTGAAAAAGTATTCATACCCCTTGAAATTTTCCACATTTTGTCAAGTTACAACTAAAATAATGTAAATGTATTTTATTGGGATTTTTTGTGATAGACCAACACAAAGTGGCACATAATTGTGGTGGAAGGAAAATTATAAATGTTTTTTATTCAAATAAATATCTGAAAAGTGTGGCATGCATTTGTATTCAGCCCCCTTTGCTCTGATACCCCTAACTAAAATCTAATGGAACCAATTGTCTTCAGAAGTCACCTAATTAGTAAATAGAGTCCACCTTTGTGTAATTAAATCTTAGTATAAATACAGCTGTTCTTTGAAGCCCTCAGAGGTAGAGAGCCTTAGTGAACATAAAAGTTCACATGCGGCGCTAAATAAATCAACACTCTTTCCAAAAAAAGGAGAGATGAAAAGCCCTTCACCAGCTTCAGTGTATACAGGAAAGCACACCGCACCACATGTAAATACATATCTGCTTACCAGAAGGCTATACATAGCAGATATATATGGGTCATGGTATTGGATGGTAATCCAATCACAGAAAATAGCTTGCATCAGGCAATTTATTTTCTATGATGGATTACCATATACCCACTATCAGTGTCTGGAGAGCGAAGCTGTGATTCCTGGATATTGACCAACATATGCCTGCTATGTATAGCCTTCTGGTAAGCAGATTGGATTTACAGGTAGTGCGGTGTGCTTTCCTTTATACAATAAAGCTGGTGAAGGGCTCTTCATCTCTCCCTTCTTGGAAAGACTGTTGATTTATTTAGCGCTGCATGTGGACTGTTATATTTTTTTGTTTGCTGATCAACAAATTGTGCTGGCTGCTTTTGCTAAGATTATTACCACTGTTTAGTAGCGTGGATATCCACCCCCCCCTCTTTTTTAAAACTTAGTGAACAAACAGCATCATGAAGGCCAAGGAACACATCAGACAGGTCAGGAATAAAGTTGAGGAGACGTTTAAAGCAGGTTAGGTTATAAAAAATTATCCCAAGCTTTGAACATTTCAAGGAGCACTGTTCAATCCATCATCCGAAAATGGAAAGAGTATGGAACAACTGCAAACCTACCAAGACATGGCCATCTACCTAAAATAACAGGCCGGGCAAGGAGAGCATTAATCAGAGAAGCAGCCAAGAGGCCCATGGTAACTATGGAGGCGCTGCAGAGATCCACAGCTCGGTGGGAGAATCTGTCCACAGGACAACTATTAGTCGAGCACTCCACAAATCTGACCTATATGGAAGAAAGCCATTGTTGAAAGAAAACCATAAGAAGCCCTGTTTGCAGTTTTTGAGAAGCCATGTGGGGGACACCGCAAACATGTGGAAGAAAGTACTTTGGTCAGATGAGACCAAAATTTAACTTTTTGGCCTAAAAGCAAACTGCTATGTTTGGTGGAAAACTAACACTGCACATCACCCTGAACACACCATCCCAACCGTGAAACATGGTGGTGTCCGCATCATGTTGTGGGGCAGCTTTTCTTCAGCAGGGACAGGGAAGCTGGTCAGAGTTGATGGAAAGTTGGATGGAGGCAAATACAGGGCAATCTTAGAACAAAACCTGCAAAAGACTTCAGACTGGGGCAGAGATTCACTTTCCAGCAGGACAACGACTCTAAACAAATAGCAAGAGCTACAATGAAATGGTTTAGATCAAAGCATATTCATGTGTTAGAATGGCCCAGTCAAAGTCCGAACCTAAATCCAATTGAGAATGTGTGTCAAGACTTGAAAATTGCTGTTCACAGACGCTCCCCATCCAATCTGACAGAGCTTGAGCTATTTTTCTAAGAAGAATGGGCACCAATTTCACTCTCTAGATGTGCAAAGCTGGTAGAGATGTTTTGGTTTGGTTTATAGGGGTATGAATACTTTTTCAAGACACTGTATCTTCTTCTATGCAGCTGTATTTTATCTTCAGGGTGAACAATAACTGCGCTAATTATAAAACAAGAGTAAAAAAACAAACAGCAAGCAGCCAACACAGTTTGTGATCAGCAAACAAAAATAATATGAAAAACCAAAATGTGGCGCTGTGATAGTGAAACTTAATACAAAAAAGTCTATAAGTGTGGAGCAATGATCCAGAAATAATGATGACAGTCCATCAATCAGACATAAATGGTGCTGTGTGAAGAAAGTAATCTTCTACCAAGACAATGGTGCATATATATATATATATCTCCCTCTTGAGATGAAAGAGTAGTGCAAAAATCCCGCTTAAGGTGATAGTAATCTGCTTACCAGATAGAAGCAGAAAGAAGGCGATGTTAATCACGTGATGCCATGAAGAAGGTGGATGGAAGTCTGATGAACCCAAAGGTATGATCAAATCCAAAAATTCTTGATGGAATGTTGGTGACCAAGTCCACTCAGCCAAATCTGGTGTAAGCAGATGGGTTGGACTCCTTTGCCTTACAGAAAAAAGGAGTCAGACATGCCTGTAGGTCATTTGTCGGGGACGAAACCCTATGCTGTAACCTCTGGTTGCTTCCTGTTTCTCCTCTGTGATGGATATCCTCCAATTGTGGCTCTGGAACTGTTGCTCTCACAGACCGAAGTTGTCTGATCTTCCTAGGCAGAGAGAGTATTTTATCTTCAATGCAATTGACGTGTACTTTGCAAATGCATCTTCTCTCAATATCAATTCTCTGATCACATCAGATGACTTGGGGTATACATTGCTTGATAATTCCTGTTACTCTGGTGCCCGCCCAGGGATACTTTGTACGCACGCCTACCAACATTCAGGCGAGTGAGGCCTGTTGTTTTCTATACTTACCTCTTTGTGTGTCCTGAGGAAGCAGACCAGTGAAATGCATTGACGCACAGGAGCTCACTTACCCAAGATCATGTAACATGAATTAGAGTTTGGAAGTATCTGACCGTTGTTGGCCGACTGTACATATATGCGAAAATGTAGTTGTCCGTCCGGCGGATAAAGGAGGTGGCTTGGTGGTCATGAAAAAAACGTATTACAGAGAGGAAATGGATAGATTGCTGTCAGATCGCACTACATATCATATTTTGGGGAGCGACCCTGTTTTTTCCTTTAAGAGTGAATTGCATGATTTGGCGCAATCAGGGAGAAACAGGGGAGTGCTTAACAAGAAAGAATCATTATATTTAGATCCCAGTGCCTGTAGAAGGCCTATTATATATTTTCTACCCAAAGTGCATAAGGACTCACAGAGACCCCCGGGTAGACCTATTGTAAACGGGATTGATTCAGTGACTCCCCGATTAGGCCAGTACATCGATTTTTTTCTCAAACCATTGGTTACTAAAACCACTGCATTTCTGAAAGATACAAAGCATGCGATTCAGGTGATTGAATCCACACCTGCTAATGATAATACCCTTTTGGTGACAGCAGACGTGGGTTCTTTGTACACCATCATAGGTCATCAGGATGCCCTCCACTCGGTTAAATGGGCCCTGGAGGGATCTAACTTACCTATTATTCACCAGAATTTCCTTTTAGAGGCTCTCGATTTTTGTTTAAACAAAAATTATTTTTGGTATGATCATAAGTTTTTTCTGCAAACCCTCGGTGTTGCAATGGGTGCCCCCTTTGCCCCTAGTGTAGCCAACATCTTTATGGCGTTTTGGGAGGAGCAGACTGTCTTTAATAACAGACCCCCTGAGCTTAAACAGTACTATAGATATATTGATGATTTGATCATCATCTGGGAGGGGAATATGATTGGCTTACAACTATTCATGTCAAAACTCAACGGAAATACCAAAAACATCAAATTAACATGGAATGCTGATGCTGTTCGCATAGCGCTTCTTGATTTGGAGATTTTTAGAGATGGCACATCCCTTAAAACAAAAATTTTTTTCAAGACCACCGATCGAAATAGTTTGATCCCCTTGGATAGTTGCCATCACCAATCCTGGTTGTGCAACATTCCAAGGGGACAATTTATACGCTTGAGACGCAATTGCTCTTTAGAAACTGACTATCTTGCCCAATCAGATGTTCTGGCTGAGCGTTTTTGTCAGAAGGGGTATAATAAAAACGCCATTTTGAGTGAGATTCAGAATATTGGCATTATGGATCGTACCATTTTAGTGTCTGATTCTCAACCTAAAAAAACGGTAAAAGTTGGATCTAAATTTAAAATCATTTTGGATTACAACATCCAACATAAAAAATTCGAAAAAATCTCGCCCTAGGTTTATTTACAAAAGGGCACCAACATTGAGGGATGTCTTGGCCTCTAGTGTGGTTGACCCTCCTATTGTACAGGATAATAAAATATTTTCTTTTCTCAGGGGATTTTACGCCTGCGGGCGCTGCCCCCCTTGTAAACAATGTAAACATAATATAAAGAAAAGAAAAGACTTTTCCTGTTTTTCCACTGGTGTCACATATCCTATCAAAAACTTGATCACTTGCAACACCACAGGCGTGGTGTATGTTCTTGAATGTGACTGTGGAAAACAGTACATTGGGAGGACCTCCAGACCTCTTAGTGTTCGTATAGGGGAACACGTCAACAATATTAAAAAGGGTTTAGTAACACATAATGTGTCTAAACACTTTAGGTTATATCATAATAGGGATCCAAAATGCCTTAAATTTTGGGGACTCGAAAGGGTTACCCCACACTGGAGAGGGGGGAATTTTATCAGACAGTTAAGTCGGCGTGAATCCTTCTGGATTCATGAGATGCAGGTACTTGTTCCTAGGGGGATGAACGTCGACTTTGATTTAAATTGCTTTATATCTGATAAATAATATATAGTTCCCCCCCCCCCCCTCTCCCCCTATTGCCCCAATTCTTTTTTCTTTCCTTTTCTTAGATTAATTAATTAGGACCCCACTTCTTCTCATACCAGATATATATAATAATATTATCCTTCCGTTTCTATTGGGTGAAATAGGAATGATATATGAAAGAATGTGAGGTTGTATAATGTGATAACTGTGTTAATTTGTAAGTATTCAGTGATGGACGCTGGTGTACATAAAATATATTTTTAGGGAAAATAATTTTTTCAAACATATATTTTTTTTAACAATATATTAAAATTTTTAACACCCATTTGCAATGGTCAGGTATAGAAATACGATTTTTTTCTGTATTTGTTTTAATATTTTGAGTTTAATTTTAAATAAAAAAATTTTTAATATCATTTAATATAAATTCCATATACATTGGTGCATGGTTTTCTTGGTATTATTCCAAGAGGGTTGGTTGTTCAGCTGTATGCTGTTTCATATACTCCCACTTAATATATTAATGAGAAAGTTTGGCTTTTGTACATCTGGTGTCCCCGTTGTGATTTGGCGTGGAAATGTTGCAGGGGAATGCACGGTGCTTGGATTTCCGGCGCCGGCTTATATCCGCACAAAACATGCTAATTACGGACCGCCCAGGTGGCTATATCTAGCCTGAGAGGTGACTGCTTGACTCCACCCACCGCTGACGAAGTCCTGGAGACGTAACGTACGTACGGGGGAGGAGTTACCGCGTCACCCGCGTCTCATCACTGCATACAGTGGCTGCACACCGTGCTGTGTATTTATACTACAAAGTTTTTTGTCTGTTTTTGGCAAATCTTTTTTGTTTATTTCCATTGCGCTTCAGTGTATCTCTTTGCGCTCTTGGAGCTTCAGAGACTGGCTATTTCTAGTATACACTTTCAGTGCGCTGCTCTTATGAGAGCATGTTCCGGTTTAATTTTGCTACATTTTTTAAATAAATGAAGATGACAGTGTGCACTTAGATCGCATTCCTCTCTTTTTTCTGGGCATCACACTTGTATGACTACATCCTGTTTGAAGCTGCATCTTCAACCTAAGGACATCTTGGATCGTTCCTGATCAGCATACAGCTCCAGATTGAGTCTCGGATTGGCCAGATCGGTGTCTCACGTTTTATCCCTCATTGGGTCCATGCGTTTTTACTTATCACATCTGGTAAGAGTATTTTATTCGTATGGTGGAGGATTTATCACTGCAATATTCCATTGATGATTGACAGTCACTGGGTGTTCTCATCCACATCACTTCGCATCATTTGTTGGATATGAACTTTTATGTTATGTTATTTTATCTTAATTTCACTTTTTGCGCTGCACATTTTTTCTTTTATATATATGCGAATACATGTTTTTAAAATGAAATTTTGGTTACTTTGTATGCGCAAACTCTTTTTATATCTTCTATGTATAAATAAAATATAATTTTTTTACTTAAATACTGTGGTCCAATTTGCCTTTAAAGTCCAACTTAATGTTTTTCCTTTCTTTCTTTTTTTTTGGTTCAAAGTAAAACCTGCTTTGGACCACTAGGAATGGACCATATTTCTATCTACTGTAACAGCTTCAGTTTTTTGAGTTGGAAAACACGATAATCTTTTAGGTAAACGACACACCCTTACCACACCCTCATCATATCTGTACCATTTCTTTTTCAGATTTTATTTATTAACGGAACATTTTCCTTAATTATTTGACAACAAAAACATACATTTAGCACTAACATCTCCATATGATAACATTATAGTAAATGAGACATAACCACTATCCACTATGGAATGAGAAAAAGACTCTGTTGTTACACAAATCTACAGAACTCTAAATACTATCCCTAATATAGCAAATAATACTCAAGTTAATTAAAAATGACCTCTCACTTACCAGAATGGGGTGTATATAAGCAAATCTTGATTCAGACCTTGCCACCATCTGGTCCAAATAAAAAAATGCAACCTTCGCATTGTACATAAGTAATTATTTCATAGGTTATTCATTTAATCTTCCATCAAGAGAGATGCACTGGAAACCCACCTCATTAGACAAAAAGCACTGAGACGCTAATACCTTCAGTAATAAAAATGCGAGGTTCTCAAAGTAAGTAATATAGGTGAGTGATCTGAGATTCCTCTAATTAAAATCTTAAAAAATGTAACAAATGCCAATAATAACAACTTAATGCCAAGTCTATTTGAGAAAGTATGGTATGGGATTTAGAAAACCAAGAGTATTGATGCTCGTTTGGATGTAATATGTAATAATCTCTATAGATCTTGAAATCCAACTATTGACATAACTGTGTAAATTGGGTTAATACAGAATGCCATTAATTTAGGTTATATGGAAACCTATTCATAGAGAAATCTATACAGTTAATTAAATCTTCTGTTGCAAACACTGGAAGAGGTAATTTATCTGAAATAAATAGTACTAACACCTTAATAACTTTGTTGGAGGATGCAGGAGGAATATAGATACCGGCTAGTACACACACCAACCCCTGCAGCATACAATGCACAAAGACATATCTGCCATCCTTATCTGAATGTACCTGTCTGCAGGTGAATAGAACCAAACGATATATCATAAGTGTAACTCATTGAGCATAGGATGAATAGTAAGAATATCTAATAAAAAATTGCAAAAATCTTTTCTCTAAATATTTAAGTGTATCATGTGTAGCATATTTCTCCTGCAGACAGATAACAGATGTATTATAAAGTAGTACTTTACCAAAAAGGAACTTCTTTTTTTGCGATCGTTACATTCCAGGACCGAATATGAATAGTTTGTCTAGCCATTGAGAATAGGTTCAAATATTGCAGATGAAATTTCCAACTTCTATTATTCTTGGGGGATAACGCAATAGGAACCTGTCCTATATGTAATTCAGGGCAGTCCAAATAAAGGAAACAGCAGCATACATACACATTCGTGGATAGACATACACGTATTTAAAGCAACAAACACAGTTATCCTGGGGATAATAAACATGGCAGAGAACTTCAGTCTCCCTCACATTGTCCCCCAAAACAAGACAAATAATCTCCTTGCAGGAGGGTACTTGGCTGGGGGTATCTAAAAAAATAAAATAAAAATAAAATAAAAAAAACACCTTACAACCAGGGTACTTCCCCTTTGGACTGTGATACTAGTCCAGACAAGCCAAAACAAAATAGAAGACTTTTTCCAAGAATTTTAATTATTATAGAGCCTCTGCTTAAAGCGGGGTGACACTGTCTGTTTTTTTTTTCTTTTTTTTTGTACAATGAGAACGATTATGATATGTAAATTCATCACTCACGTGTTCCGTTTTGTAAGCGAACTGCTGCTGGTTTTCGTCACCTAAAAACACTTATAAAAAATCTTGCTGCTGGGTGCCATCTTGCCTGTGGGCATGTGAAACCACACAGGCACCTTCTTCCTGGTTGCTGTTCCCAGCATGGCCCAGCATGCACCGCCGTTATTGCGCCGATCTCGCGCGTGCGCAGTAACGGCAAAGTGTAGCTCACGTTCGCCGAAATCTCGCGAGATTTCGGCCACATCCGCCGAAATCTTGTGAGATTTCGGCAGGAGCCCCGTAAATCTTGCGAGATTTCGGCACGAGCCCCGTAAATCTCGCGAGATTTCGGCGGATGTCCGCGCTGACTCCTGGGATCAATGACACCAGATCCCAGGAGACAGTGCGGCATGACGAGGATCGACGCACAGACCCCGCCCACCCCTGAAGAGACAGAGCAGCAATTACAAGGTAAATGAAATAAAAACAAAATAAAAACACGCCATTTAGTACTCTTTGCCTGATTTGGAAGGCAAAGAGATTTACTAAATGAAGTGTGTGCAGAACCGCTTTAGGTAAATAAATAGAAGATAGTAAAAAATAGGGGAAGTCGTGGAAGACTGAAGAGGAGGAAGGGAGAGAGAACAAAAAAAATGTAATCAACCTATTTAGAATTTTTTTTCCCTTTAAATTTTATATGATCTGCATGAAAATTATTTATCATAACAGTGGCTTACAGTAAAGCAAGCCCCCATCTTGTAAAAAAAAAAAAAACAGAGACCATCAACTTTGACTTACATGTTTTCATGCAATTATAGGAAAACTCTACTCTTGACTTTTATGTTATTACAATTTCACTTTCAATGGGAATTTATGGTATACAATTCATCCAGAACTCTAAATCCCTGCTTTTCTTACCGCTTTCTTCCCAAAAACTATGTACAGAATAATAAGCATTCCCTGCAATAAGAGCTTTTTTGTAATGTACATTTAAACACATTGACACATAAAGTGATGCAAAAGCTGCTTCACACCTGATCAGGTGGTAATAATGAAGGCAGACCCTCTTTTGCCTCGTACACACGTACGGACTTTTCCCGGCGGACCTAAGTCCAGCGGACAATCCGCTGGACTTTCCGGCTAGGTCCGCTGGACTTTCCGAGGGTGTGGACTTGCCCACACACGCACGGACTTGTCCAGCGGATAATCCGCCGGCCAAAAGTCCGCGGGACTTTTGAAAATGAACGGACTTGCCCACACACGGAGCAGTCCGTTCATTTCGAACGTAACTTCAGGTTACGTAGCTAGCGTAGGCAGTAAATGCCGCCGCGCTAGCTCCGTGACCTGGCATGGATTTAAAGGGACTCCCCACGCCGAAAAAACATGACATGTGCATGTGACCCTGTCCCCCATGTCCCTATATAAGTCCGAGCGCAGATCGGCACAGGCATTCCGGGCAGAGACAGCGACGGGTCAACATCGGAAGAAGAAGAAGAACAAGAAGGACAAGAAGAAGGACAAGGCGCCGGCGGCGCGGAAGACGACGACCGCCGCAAGAACAGAAGAGACCCCCGGAAGACCCCCGAAGGCGGATCGAGACCCCCAGACGACGGCGGCGACGACGAAGAAGGTAGCCGGACTCCTCCCCTCGTGAAAGAGCTAGGTAAAAGAGCAGAAGAGAGGGGAGGAGTCCGGCGAGAAGACCCCCAAGACGGAAGAAGACCCCCGAAGGCGGATCGAGACCCCCAGACGGCGGCGACGACGAAGAAGGTAGCCGGACTCCCCTCGCTCGGTAAAAGAGCTTGGTAAATGGCGGGGGAGTCCGGCGAGAAGACCCCCAAGACGGAAGAAGACCCCCGGAGCAGTGCAATAAACTATTTTTTCAAAAGTGTGGGTGTTTTTTTTTTTTACTTTACATTTTACACCTTAGGTGAATGGGTAGGGGTACATCGTACCCCATACTCATTCACATAGGGTGGGGGGCCGGTATCTGGGGGCCCCCTTATTAAAGGGGGTTCCCAGATTCCGATAAGCCCCCGACCGCAGACCCCGACAACCAACGGCCAGGGTTGTCGGGAAGAGGCCCTTGTCCTCATCAACATGGGGACAAGGTGCTTTGGGGTGGGGGGGCCGCACGGCCCCCCTTTCCCCAGGGCACCCCCCATGTTGAGGGCACGCGGCCTGGTACGGCTCAGGAGGGGGGGGGCGCTCGTTCGTCCCCACCCCTTTCCTGGCCTGCCAGGCTGCGTGCTCGGATGAGGGTCTGACATGGATTTGGGGGGAACCCTCACGCCGTTTTTTCGGCGTGGGGATTCCCTTTAAATCCATGCCAGGTCACGGAGCTAGCGCGGCGGCAGTAACTGCCTACGCTAGCTACGTAACCTGAAGTCACGTGCGAAATGAACGGACTTGCCGATGAGCGGCAAGTCCGTTCATTTCAAAAGTCCCGCGGACTTGCCCACTAACGGCGGGATTGTCCGCTGGACTTCCAAGTCCAGCGGATAATTTGAAAACAAAACCTGAAACTTTAGTCCGCCGTACTTTGGCGCCAAAAAGTCCGCCGGCGCCCACACACGAGGGGATTATCCGCTGGACTTCAGTCCAGAGGATAATCCCGCGGGATTGTCCCTTCGTGTGTACGCGGCCTTTGTATGACTGAATGTGCTGGCAAGGCAATGCAATTCAAAACTTTTTCCCGTATATATAGATAGACATCAGGCTGTAAACACACTCACATAGCAGAAGATGCACTACTATTTTTCGGGAGAAATTCCAGGTAAAAGCTACATTTTGGGAGATTGCTTGGGCACAATTTACATTCCTAGATGTTTCCTATAACTTCACTTTTTAAATTGAGTTCCACTTTACCTGACCCACTACCAAAAAAAACAGTGGGTAGGTGGACTCTTTTCGGAGCACTATTTATAAACAGCGCTGCAAAAAATGTGCACAGTTAGCCAGTGCTCCTTGCAAATGTCTGTGATCAAACTGTAATTAGACAGCACATATTACAGTCAAAATGCACAATGGCAATCAGAGTGGCTCTGTGCTTTGTGATCATTGCAAGCCAATCACAAATGTAAATAAAAAAACTGTAAACTCTCCCTCCCCTCCACCAAATGCCCCGGGAACCAAATGGAGAGAGAGCCCGGATGACTGCAGCTGTCACTAGCTGTTTTTTTTTTGAGGTTGGATTGAGCTTGACTGTCACAGACTCACCTGAGTTGTATGTACACAGGGAGCTGCCAAACTTACACACCACTGGCTGCTCGTTGTGAGTGAGTCCGCACTGCCACTGGTCACAGGGCCCGGCCAGGGATTCAGCCTGCAGGGACCCTGGGGGAAGGAGTCAAAGTCAGACTTGATGAAGGGATCAAGGCTCCAGCAGTACCCTGGGGGTGTCAGTCTTGAAGTGATCTGGACCCCAGGGCAGGTCCCAGAGAAATGCTCAGGGAGATCAGCTCTTTAAGAATCCAACTCTTGTGATCCACAGGTAGGGGGGAAGAGTATGAGGGTGATCAGCTGGTGGCCGGCTGACTTAGCTCTGTAGGAATCTTGAATCTAAGATTTGGGATCTGTGTGTTCCTGGCTTGCGTCTAAATCCCAGGCGATCTCTATAGAACATACATCCCCCACTGCCACTGTCAACTGCCCTACTGACACCACTGCCCTACTGACAACATCCACTACCCCACTGACACCATCCACTACTCTACTGACTGACACTGTCTACTGACAATGTCCACAACTCTACTGAGACCGTGGGGGGCACCCAACTGAATCTTTGCCTTCGGTGAAAGAATGTCTAGCTTCGCCACTGCCACCAACAAAAGGGGGGGCACAATGAGCAGCAAGGGGATACACAGAGCAGCTATGAGGCATATTGACCATAAAGGGGGCAAGCTAGCCACCAACAGTTATGGGCGGCACACATCATGGATCACTATTATTTACAGGGGTACTCACCTCCAACCATCACCACAAGGGGACACTAATAACTGTCCACTGAAATCTGCAACATAGTCCTGACGCCTGCACTCTGACTGCTACATTGTATAAACTAAAAATAAATTGGGACATTTTAGGACATGAAGAAATGTGATTAGAGAAGTTAGAAAATCTTTATTTTTTTCCAGATACTTTTTTATTTATTGATAGTAAATATATATGATGCCTTATAAATATCTGTCCGCCGCAATGTCGCAGTCCCGCTAAAATTCGCAGATCTCCGCCATTACTAGTAAAAAAATAAATAATAAAAATGCCATAAATCTATTCCCTATTTTGTAGACGCTATAACTTTTGCGCAAACCAATCAATATACACTTATTGCGATTTTTTTTTTAATAAAAATATGTAGAAGAATATTTATTGGCCTAAACTGAGGAAGAAATTATTTTTTTCATATTTTTTTGGGTAATATTTATTATAGCAAAAAGTAAAAAATAAAACTTTTTTTCAAAATTGTCGTTCTTTTTTTTGTTTATAGCACAAAAAATAAAAACCGCAGAGGTGATCAAATACCACCAAAACAAAGCTCTATTTGTGGGAAAAAAAAGGAGATAAATTTTGTTTGGGTACAGTGTCGCACGACTGCGCAAATGTCAGTTAAAGTGACGCAGTGCCGTATCGTAAAAAACAGCCTGGTCATTAAGGGGGTAAATCCTTCCGGTCCTTAAGTGGTTAAACTGCAGTATTTTTCTTTGTTAATGTCAGTTTTGCTGTAGTAGGTTGTAGACATTGTACAGATGTGTCACTTCAAAGGCAGGTTAAGGACACACCCCAGGCATGTTTTTTAACCGCTTCCAGTCCGCCTCACGTAAATATACTGCGGCAGAAGGGCACGTACAGGCAGATTAACGTACCTGTACTTTGCCCTTTAAGAGGCGGATCGCGGGGGCTCGCGTGCCCGCCGGGAGCTCCCCGCGATCGCGGGTCCCGCGGACCCGATGTCCGCGGGGATACCTGCGATCGTCTTACGGTGAGACAGAACGGGGTGATGCTAATGTAAACAAACATCTCCCCGTTTTGCCTAGTGATACTGTCACTGAAAAAAAAATTACACACAGCCCCTCCCCCCACAGTTAGAATCACTCCCTAGGACACACTTAACCCCTACAGCGCCACCTAGTGGTTAACCCCTTCATTGCCAATGACATTTTTAAAGTAATCAATGCAATTTTTTAGCATTGATCGCTGTATTAATGCCAATGGTCCCAAAAATGTGTCAAAATTGTCCGATGTGTCCGCCAAAATGTCACAGTCATGATAAAAATCGGTGATTGCTGCCATTACTAGTAAAAAAAGAAATTATCAATAAAAATGCCATAAAACGATCCCCTATTTTGTAGAGGTGATCAAATACCACCAAAAGAAAGCTCTATTTGTGGGGAAAAAAGGACGTCAACTTTGTTTGGGAGCCACGTTGCATAACCGCGCCATTGTCAGTTAAATTGACGCAGTGCCGAATCGCAAAAAGTGCTCTGGTCAGGAAGGGGGTAAATTCTCCTGGGGCTGAAGTGGTTAAAGGATTTTTAGCATTTTTAATGCCCCTAAAGTATTAGTAAAAAAAGTATAAGTAAAATTGCTGCTCCCGCCAAACAAAATAAAAAAAACATTCCTTTTGCTTTGGTACATATTGCCCAGGATAGTGCTGAGCCCCACGTGTCATTTGACAATCCCTTGCCTATTCGCCTAGAAAATTCTCATTACTTTTTTTCAGCAGATCTCTAGTTGTCTGTAAAAAATGTGCTTGGTCAGTCATTTTTCATGTTGTGTCAGTAAAAAAAAAAAAAAAAAGTTGTGAGGAGTTGACAACTCTGGGGGAAAGTCTTGGCTGAAATCCAGGTCCTTGCCTCCTGAGGCTCAGTGATTCACAATCTGCAATGCTTCTGGCAGAGAGTAGTAGAACCTGATTTCACTGCTGTAGAAGTAGTAAGATAAGTCATGTCAAGTTTTAGATGGTAGCATTATATTCATTCAGGATTTCTCAGGCACTTTCTCATATAGGAGCATCTGATCACCAATCATTTCTATTGGCTGCCTGAAAACCCAAGCATGCAAGTGTTCTCCTGTTTCTCTTATTTTTTTCCTTTATCCTCAATACAAATTTTTAAAGGCACACTCCGCCAAAGTTGAAAATGAAACCCTGAGAAGCTGACAGCAAGCACAGTTACTTCAGTACTTCTGTGTTGCAATTAGGGATGAGCTTAGGCATGTTCAGATCCTGGGTAAGGCTGCCACAAATCTGTCACTGTCCTGGGCCTGGGAAGTCTCTGTATACGTGTAGCTGGAAGGCAGGAAATGCTTCAGCCACTTATGATTTACAAACTGCCATTAAGGGACACTCCTCCCCAGCATGCACCAGTCAGTG
Source organism: Lithobates sylvaticus (assembly GCA_028564925.1). Lineage (NCBI taxonomy): Eukaryota > Metazoa > Chordata > Amphibia > Anura > Ranidae > Lithobates > Lithobates sylvaticus. Next base: position 98,480,028 of record CM053030.1, on the reverse strand, counting down.
ACGTCACAAATGTGGTGCCTCCGTGTGAAGGTTGCTGGGTGGTCCAGCCCCTTACCTATTTAAGAAATGTCAATTGGCTTACAATGCAGTCATCAGGTGGGAGGTGGCCATGCTTGAGAGCGGAGCAGGTTTTTTTGGTGTTTTTTTTTGGGTCGGTCGCAGACTGTGGACATACTACAGGAGACGGTCAGAGACTGCAGACATACTACAGGAGACGGTCAGAGACTATGGGCATACTACAGGAGATGGTCAGAGACTATGGGCATACTACAGGAGACGGTCAGAGACTATGGGCATACTACAGGAGACGGTCAGAGACTGCGGGCATACTACAGGAGACGGTCAGAGACTGCGGGCATACTACAGGAGACGTCAGAGACTGCGGACATATTACTACAGGAGATGGTCAGAGACTGCAAACATACTACAGGAGATGGTCAGAGACTGCAGACAAAGTACAGGAGACGGACAGAGACTGCGGGCATACTACAGAAGACGGTCAGAGATTGCAGGCATACTACAGAAGATGGTCAGAGACTGCAGGCATACTACAGGAGACAGTCAGAGACTGCAGACATACTACAGGAGACGGTCAGAGACTGCGGACATACTACAGAAGACGGTCAGAGACTGCAAACATACTACAGGAGATGGCCAGAGACTGCAGACAAACTACAGGAGACAGTCAGAGACTGCGGGCATACTACAGAAGACGGTCAGAGACTGCAGGCATACTACAGAAGACGGTCAGAGACTGCGGGTATACTACAGGAGACAGTCTGAGACTGCAGACATACTACAGGAGACGGTCAGAGACTGCAGGCATACTACAGAAGATGGTCAGAGACTGCAGGCATACTACAGAAGATGGTCAGAGACTGCAGGCATACTACAGAAGATGGTCAGAGACTGCAGGCATACTACAGGAGACGGTCAGAGACTGCAGGCATACTACAGAAGATGGTCAGAGACTGCAGGCATACTACAGGAGACAGTCAGAGACTGCAGACATACTACAGGAGATGGTCAGAGACTGGGGACATACTACAGGAGACGGTCAGAGACTGCAAACATACTACAGGAGATGGTCAGAGACTGCAGACAAACTACAGGAGACAGTCAGAGACTGCGGGCATACTACAGAAGACGGTCAGAGACTGCGGGCATACTGCAGGAGATGGTCTGAGACTGCAGACATACTACAGGAGATGGTCTGAGACTGCGAGCATACTACAGGAGACGGTCAGAGACTGCGGGCATACTACAGGAGAGGGTCAGAGACTGCTAGCATACTACAGGAGAGAGTCCAAGACTGCGGGCATACTACAGGAGACGGTCGGAGACTGCAGGAATACTACAGGAGAGAGTCCGAGACTGCGGGCATACTACAGGAGACGGTCGGAGACTGCAGGAATACTACAGGAGACATAAAATAGATAAAGGTTGCGCTATTCAATCATGTATATACCAATGTAAAAATTTGATGATTAGAACAGTCCACAAGTGAAGTGAAAATAAATCCTGATGTCAATCTCCTCCATCCACCACTGTAGTGATCTTAAATATCAGTGCCTCCACCAACAGCTGAAAGGCTATATTTATGGCATTTTTATTATTATTTTTTTTTACTAGTAATGGCGGTGATCAGCAATTTTTAGCGGAACTGTGACATTGCGGCGGACAGATCTGACATTTTTGACACTTTTTGGGACCAGTGACATCTATACAGCGATCAGTGCTATAAAAATGCACTGATCACTGTATAAATGACACTGGCAGGGAAGGGGTTAACACTAGGTGGCGATCAAGGGGTTACATGTGTTCTCTGGGAGGTGTTTCTGACTGTGTGGGGAGGGGGCTGACTGGAGAAGGAGAGAGATCGCTGTTCCTGATCACTAGGAACAGACGATCACTCTGTACTCCCCTGACAGAACGAGGATCCGTTTGTTTACATTGACAGATCCCCGTTCTGGCTCTCTGTGGAGCAATTGCGAGTGGCCGAGGACATCACGGGTGCCGGCCACATGCATCGGCTCTGGCGAAGTGCCTGCTATTGCCCTTAAAGGGACAGCTGTATGGGTACGGCGATTCGCGCAGCCAAGCCAACCTGCCGAGGTATAACTGCGGCGGCTGGTCGGCAATCGGTTAAAGCTTTGGACCTATTTTTGGAGATCTTGGTGTGCTGATGACATTGCTCTCTCTGACTACACACGGTTCCAGCTGGTGGTCGCTTCAGCACCCACTTACAAATACAGCCATCTTTGCAGGATTGTGTGCGTTGGGAATAGTGCGTTGGTCTTTCCTGTAGGAAACACAGGTACAGTAGCCCATTCAAATCAATGGGCTACAGTGTCTGCACAAATGCAGCATGCAGAAGCTCGAATATGTGAACCTAGGCTTAACCAGGATAAGAACAATGTTAATTTTAATTAAAATAAGAATGCAATATCAAGTGTTATATTAATATGCTAGTATTGTGTGAAAAGGCTCAGCAACTATGTAGAGAAGCGAGTTAAAAATGCCCGTCAGCCATGTAACTGATGAGTAATATGACTTCCTCCAGGCAGTGTACAAGCTGCTACAAGTTCAAACTCCACTGCAGTTCTGTACAATTCGCCTTTATGCTTTGTCATGAAACATAGCGCTATGTAACACAATCAAATACTGTATATTGTTTAATAAAGATATACAAAGAACAATGATATTATGCAAAGTGCCATATCCCTTCACAGCCAATCAGATTATATTAGTTAGTACAATGAAAGGCAATTGCTGATTGATTGCTATTGTACATCCTTCTATCACTAGGAGGGAACATTAGAGAGCCTGAAGTGGACCTGTCATTACCTTTCTGTGTACAAGAAGAATTTTCAGAGCGACACAAAATACAGCAACAGTATAACTTTTACAAACAAACTCTACCATTTATCATTAAAAAGCAGTCCCTGAGCTCAATGACTTAGCCTGGGTTCAGACTAGTGCGGTGCGAATTGAAGGCCCTGCGTGACACGTCGGCTGTTCTGCGGATTGTCCGCGTTTTAGGTGCGAATCAGCTGCTAACATGAATTCGCAACTCATTGTACTACTTCTGAGGGGGAAATCCATGCCAAATTTTTTATAAAAAAAACGTCATGGGTTCCCCCTCCAGAGTAAAATAAAAAAAACATTGCTCGATGGGTTCATGAAGAAAGTTTATTAAGAATCTGCTCCAATGACAAGACAGAGCAGGAGAAAAGTTTTTAAACGATATACTGTTCTGATCATTAAAGGAATATAGTGAAACCAAAAATGTAAGAATTAAAAGTTACAGCATTGTATTAATGATCAGAACAGTATATCGTTTAAAAACTTTTCTCCTGCTCTGTCTTGTCATTGGAGCAGATTCTTAATAAACTTTCTTCATGATCCCATCGAGCGCTGTTTTTTTTATTTTATTTTTGTTTGAACTTCGCTCTGAAAGTTAAACAGCTGCCTGGGGTCATCTCTGAAGTCGCCTTGATATTTGTTTAGATGAGACTGTTTTTTGAGCGCAGAAAATAATTTTGTGTTTTCTATATACCCCCCTCCAGAGGCATACCAGGCCCTTAGGTCTGGTATGGATTTTAAGGGTACCCCCTACGCCGAAAAAACGGTGGGGGGGTCCCCCCAAAATCCATACCAGACCCTTATCCGGGCACGCAGCCTGGCAGGTCAGGAAAGGGGGTGGCGACGAGCGAGCGCCACCCCTCCTGAACCGTACCAGGCCGCATGCCCCCCCACCCCAAAGCACCTTGTCCCCATGTAGAAGTAAATGGGAAGCTTTTCTTATAGAATAGCTCCAGAACCAAAGATGGGGCTGTAGAGCAGTGGACGTGACACGGATGAACAGTTGTCTGTAGATACATCAACGCTCACTTTATCATAAATAGAAGGTGGATACTCTTACCGGATAGGTTGGATACACATGTCATACGACAGTGGGTCAGTAAGGCTTGATAACCTGATGAAACCTGATCAGGTGTGTGGATGTGGGTCGGATGGGTCCTGATGAGTCCTCACTTTTCCATCTCCGAACTCCAAGGGGCAAACCTCCAAATGATGGGTCCTGGTGTCACCGTTTGTAGACTCCAAAAAAATGGGTGCTCCGACCCGGGGTGTATCCAAGGGAGGGTGAAACAGGGTGGCTCGTGACGTGAATATGGAATGAGAGAAAATAAAAAGGCTCCGGATGGTGCAGGTCAAAACAAACCAAAAGGTTTATTGAGGTGGTCAGATATAATAAATATATGACACAAGAATTAAAAGTGATCACGAAAAAAATGAAGTAAAATATGGTATAAAAGCAATGTGGGGAACAGAGTATGCTGGCCCGACGCGTTTCGACACTAAGGGTCTTCAACAGGGGAATTTTACTTTGTTTTTTTGTGATCACTTTTAATTCTTGTGTCATATATTTATTATATCTGACCACCTCAATAAACCTTTTGGTTTGTTTTGACCTTCACTATCCGGAGCCTTTTTATTTACTCTCATTCCATATTCACGTCACGATCCCCCCCTGTTTCACCCTTCCTTGGATACACCCCGGGTCGGAGAACCCATCTTTTTGGAGTCTACAAACGGTGACACCAGGACTCACTATTTGGAGTTTTGCCCCTTGGAGTTTGGAAATGGAAAAGTGAGGACACATCAGGACCCATCCACATCCACACACCTGATCAGGTTCCATCAGGTTATCAAGCCTTACTGACCCACTGTCGCATGACACGTGTGTCCAACCTATCCGGTAAGAGTATCCATCTTCTATTTATGATAAAGTGAGCGTTGATGTATCTACAGACAACTGTTCATCCGTGTCACATCCACTGCTCTACAGCCCCATATTTTGGTTCTGGAGCTATTCTATAAGAAAAGCTTCCCATTTACTTCTACATTTGTGCGGTTTACCTCACTGGACATCTACAGAAAGTTCACAGTTTGGACTAACCCACAATTTTTGAGCCTAATCTTGGACTCTATATAATAATTTTTCATATATTTTATTTTTTATATTTATTTCAGGGAATATACTTATTTTTATACCAATTCACTTTATTCATTTTTTGTGCATTGTAATTTATTCTGTGTGTTTAGTGGCATTTTCACACAATTATCCAATTACCTAGCGCTACACTATCCTTCAGAAAAGGAAGAAGCTGGTAAATAGGACATATTTACTGCACACTCCCCGCTCTCCATCCCGAAACAACCACCCGTGTGCCCTTAGCAGCTGCTGGTGGGAGAGTAGAGGGGGAAAGCTGGCAATGCTGCAGGGAAGGGGGGCACACAGGGAAGCCTGGATAGCAGTGGGGTGGGGACGCAGATATCAATCCCCCAGCAGGAGGGAGAAAAAGGAGGAGAAGCCAGAAGAGCTGCAGTGGGAGCCACAAGAGTTGGCAATTGAACTTATGAGGCCTGGGCCTGGTACAAGAGGGCTGGCTGTACTGCCTTATCAGCGGCCCTGCTTTTACCTTTTATATATATATATATATATATATATATATATATATATATATATCAGTAGCACAAAGTATCACTGATCCAAGCACTCTATTGGACAAATCAATTCAGTGCACAACAGCAGCTATTATAAACATACTCAATTAATAAAATGTGCCAAAGATAAAAATCAAAGCAGTCATCTCAGCGCTAATAGAATAATGAAAATACAATATTCAGTGCAAAAAATGGTAATAAAGGTCCATTGAAGGATCAATCATCATACAATATAGAAAAAAAAGTCCACATAAAATCCATGTAGAGTAAACTGTTTTCCTGGACCTTTAGCAACCAGAACTCGATTTCTCATTTGGATACCATCACCAACACCTTGTGCATGAATAATATGCTCTCCAAAGAAGATGTGATGACAAAACGCGTTAGAGCGTGACTACACGACCCCCTCGTCTGTCAGTCTCATAGCTGGTCATCCCGGGTTCCATCATAGCCAATGCCATCTCAGAGGCAGTGTGAGTGACTTGCGCTGTGCTGCAGACGTTTATGTTATATGCTGCTTTATCCTAAATCTTGTGTAAGCGGTTAATATTGTGTATGTGGGTATTTTAAACCAATAAACAGTATTACCCTATGCCAGCTCCCCTTTTCTCTTGCATTTATAAATTACCCCATGAAAGAGCGATCTAATCCGGTGACAGGAGCCAGGTTCAAGTCTCAGATGGTTACAGGCTCCAGTGTCTGTTACATTTGCATCGCGCTGGGAGGATTGGTGTTTATCTTACAGTGTGTGGAGACATAAGGCCCATTTAACACTCGTGTCTGGTGAGTTCATTACCAACGGGGATTATTCATGCACGAGGTGTTGGTGATGGTATCCAGATGAGAAATCTAGTTCTGGTTACTAAAGGTCACGGAGCACAGTTTATACTACATAGATTTTATGTGGACTTTTTTCTATATTATATGCTGATTGATCCTTCAAAGGACCTTTATTACCATTTTTTGCACTGAATATTGTATTTACATTATTCTATTAGTGCTGTTAGTGCTGAGATGACTGCTTTGATTTTTATCTTTGGCACATTTTATCAATATTCATCATCGCGTCACTTCTGGTTTCCGGCTTCTCGTCCCAAGGTGTCCTCTGGTGAGTGTGGACCTGGAAGGGCTTGTTTGTGCCCCCCCCCCCAAATCTTTTGCACCAGCCGCCACGGCTCTTCACATTCCCTTGGATCTAATTACAATGTGCCATTGCAGTGCAGGAGAGGGCTCACATCAAGAGTTATGCCACGTACACACGATCGGCAATCCCGCCAACAAAAGTCAGATGAGGCCTTTTGGTCGTAAAATGCAACCGTGTGTATGCTCCATCGGACTTTTGCTGGTGGAATTCCCGCCAGCAAAAGATTGAGAGCATGTTCTCAATTTTTCGGTGGGAAAAAGTTCCTATCTGAAAATGCGATTGTCTGTAGCAATTCCGACGTGCAAAATTCCTACGCATGCTCGGAAACAATTTGACGCATGCTCGGAAGCATTGAACTTCATTTTCTCGGGTCGTCGTAGTGTTGTACGTCACCGCGTTTTTGACGGTCGAAAGTTCAGAGAACTTTTGTGTGACCATGTGTATGCAAGACAAGCTTGAGCGGAATTCAGTCGGAAAAAACATCCAAGATTTTTCTGGCGGAAAATCCGCTCGTGTGTACGGGACCTAAGTTTGTCTAATTCCTGGATTTGGGGATTTGGGGTTTAACCACCTGAGACCCACATATGACGTCTTTTACTTCCCCGGGGTATATCTGAAAGATGCCTGTAGCTACAGACATCATTCAGATATTGCCGTTTTCAGCCGGCGATTCCCTGCACCATAAGAACGATCATAGCGGCTGTTCCGCCGCTTGATCGTTCTTACGGGCGGCGGGAGGGGACGTCCACCCCCTCCTGCCGCCTTCCAGTGCTTCTACCGACTCAACGCTTCCATCGGTGAGTCGGACACAGGATCCGCCGGCCCCCGGATGATGATCATAGAGATTTCCGGTGAACCAGATGGTCGCCGGAGTCTCTTTGACCGTTCAGAGGCCGGACGTGATGTTATGACATCACGCCCGGCCTCTGCATTCAAAAAACGGCGGCGCCGCGGCTGGGAAGCGGTGATGGTTTTTTTTTTTTTTTTTTTTTTGATTTTAGACTTCCCAGCCTAGAGGTGAGATGGGGGTCTTATTGACCCCATATCTCACTGTAAATAGGTCTGATCGTGCCATATTCCTATTACAACAGATGTTTACATTCCTTGTAATAGGAATAAAAGAAAGCAAATTTTTTTTTTTAAAGTGTCAAACTAAAAAAAATAAAGTAAAATTAACAATAAAAAAAAAAAAAATTTAAAGCGCCCCTGTCCCCGCGAGCTCGTACGCAGAAGCGAACGCATACGTAAGTCCCGCCCACATATGAAAACGATGTTCAAACCACACATGTGAGGTATCGCCAAGAACGTTAGAGCGAGAGCAATAATTCTAGCCCTAGACCTCCTCTGTAGCTCAAAATATGTAACCAGTAAAAATTTTTAAAGCGTCACCTATGGGGATTTTTAAATACCAAAGTTTGGCGCAATTCCACAAGCGCGTGCAATTTTGAAGCGTGACATGTTGGGTATCTATTTACTCGGCGTATCTTCATCTCTTTCACATTATGCAAAAAAATTGGGCTAACTTGACTGTTTTGTTTTCTTTTTGAAGCATGAAACTGTTTTTTTTCAGAAAAAAACGCGTTCGAAAAATTGCTGCGCAAATACCGTGCGAGATAAACGACCGTCATTGAATTTTTTAGGGTCTTTGCTAAAAAAACCTATATAATGTTTGGGGGTTCTATGTAATTTTCTAGCAAAGAAATTTGGAATTTTACATGTAGGAGAGAAATGTCAGAATTGGCCTGGAACTCAGATGGTTAAAGAAAACCTGTACAGGGGGAAATACAGAGGCTGCCATTGCTGTTTATCTCCTGCAAATTCCAGTAGCCTAGCTGTAGTACTTTCTTTTTACTTTCAGCATTACAGCTAGGGAACTAGTATTATCAGAAGCATGGGTCAGCAATGACAGCCTCCTTTTCTCGCAGTACATTCCCTCTGTAGTGAGATTTAAAGTAAAATCTATAATAAATAAGGCATAAGCTGTTGGCAGCCCCAGATTTTGTGGTTTGTATATGACATAAAAGTCAGCTTTCTCAGTGAAAGTCAGACATGTCATTGATAAATGTTGCTGTCGGCACAAGCTGAGAGTGGGTGTGGAGCGAAAAAGCTACGCTGGAAGAGGTGGGTGTGCGAGAGAACGTGTCATTTCTTGTAAAATCCAGCAAAGATGAAATATGTGTATTCTTGTAAGGTGCAGAACAAGTGCTGAATCAGCTCTGGAGGGAAGAGGGAGGTCATTCTTCTCCCCATTAACTGTTGCTGGTGACATCACTGGAGCTCAGCCCTGCTCTTTATAAAGGAACTCCCGTTACTCTTCCCTCACTTTCTGTAGTCCTCTGATCTTTCTCTACTACCTAGACTCAGAAAAGTGCCGCCGCCATGGCCAATGAACTGCTAGGGTGCTGGAAGCTGGTTTCTTCTGAACATTTTGAGGAATACATGAAAGATGTTGGTGAGTGAACTTCTTATTCCATTTTTTCTTGTCCCATTCTGATTGCCTAGACTTAGATAACGGCAAATAGTCATTATAGAAATAATGGGTTATTAAACTTTTCTGTACTCTGACATGTCTCGACCGATGGGCTTAAATGTTAACTCCACCTTTTGCAAAAAAATAAGAAATGCAAATATGTATGCAGGAAAAATTTGCATATATTAATATAATATAACATTTTTTTTTTCTTTGGCACATGAGCTTGCAAAGCATTGCAATCGCGATTAGTGGATCACAGATGCAATGCCAGGCTCCTGCAGACCGCCACCAGCTCCCTGTCCATACGGAGATAGAGGCTTTCAATTAGAGAGCTGGAATAAGTATCAATGGACTAGAAGTGTGCTGATCACTACACTGGTGTTTCATTGAGAACTACAAGTCTGTCTGCTACAAGTGTAGTTTATTTATTCACAGATGGCACATAGATGAAAGAATGACGCACTCTGATTTCAAGTCTGACAGCTGCTGCCGAGGGAGAACCCCCTCCCCATACAATCTCAAAGTTACATCTTACATATGGGTGTAACATGGTATTAAAGGTGGACTTAAGCCTTCAATCATAGAGGATGCCCATCAGGAGAAACATGTCAGAAGGTTGGCCCTAGGGGCAAGACCATGTGTTGCAACTTGTTGGCTGATTAAGTTTTGCCTGTGAAGACATCATTGGTGTGTAACTTTTCCTTTGGATTATACCAAGCAATAGGTGGAGGAGTGATGGACCAAGCCAGCATCTTATTCCAGCATACAAGGAGAATGCATGGAGGGTTGGGGTGGTTCACTTTTTTGTTGATTCTAAGTTTTTCCAAAAACTTTCAGATAAAAGGCACATTTACAGTTATGAGATGCATTGTATTAGCCCCCATACACGCGGTCGGAAATTCAGACGGAAAATGTCCGATCGGACCATGTTGTCGGAAAATCCGCCCGTGTGTGGGCTCAATCGGATCCGTTATCAATCCGTTATCCGACGGAAAAAATTTGAGAGCAGGATCTCAAATTTTCCGACAACAAAATCCGATCAGACTTTTTCCGATCGTGTGTAGGGAATTCCGACGGACAAAGTGCCACGCATGCTCAGATCAAATTACAAGACCAAAGCTATTGGCTACTAGCCTCTACGTAGTTCCGTCATACGCAACAAAGTCACCACGTTCGGAACGATCGGATTTTCCGACAACTTTGTCCGACCGTGTGTATGAAACACAAGTTTCGGACAAAATCCGTCGGAAAAAAACGGACGGATTTTGTGGTCGGAATTTCCGACCGTGTGTACGGGGGCTTACACATTTACATGCATTGCTCTAACTCAGCCCATTGCAATCAATGGGCTTCTGCTGTGCCAAAATATCCCCAAAGTTTTGCCATGCTATGACAGATAATCAAAAAACACAAACAAATGCAAATCTTTATTTACTAATACATCACAAGTCCATTCACACAGGGGCAACTTTGGATCCGTCTTGAAGTCGCCCCAAGTTGCCTCAAGTCGCGCGACATGATAAAATCAATGTAAGTGAATAAGAGCCGTTATAATGCACACTACTGAAGTCGCTCCAACTTCAGAAAAGGTTCCTGTACTACTTCAATCCGACTTCTAGGCGACTTGTACCCATTGATTTCAATGGAAGTCGCCTCCAAGTCGGATCCCCTGTCTTAACTGAAGCAACTTTCCAGGAAGTAAAAATAGTTTTCTAGGCAAACCCCTCCCTCCCACAGAGCTGATTATTATGTGATTGGCCACTGGCAAAGTCCCCTGTCCTGGAGGCAACTTCAAGTTGTCTTGTAAGTTGTCTCAAGTCGCGCTGTGATTCATACTCAAGTCGCGTCGAAGTTGCCTCCCAAAAACGCGCTGGAAGTCGTGTTGCCCCTCGGTGAATGGACTCGTTGTAAGTGTGTGTGTTGTGTTTCTTTACTTTTTTTATTATTATTACTATTATTATTATACACAATTTATACAGCGCCAACAGTTTACACAGCACTTTAAAATGTATAGGGGGGACAACATAATTACAGTACAGTTCAATACAGAAGGCCCTGCTTGTTACATTCTAAAGGGAGGGGATGGTACAAAAGGTAATAGCTGCAGAGAATGATTTGGTGGGGGTGGCTCGGGGACAGTTGTTGTTAGGTGGGTGTGGGATAGGCTTCCCTGAATAAATGAGTTTTCAGGGATCTCTTAAAGGTGGACAGGTTAGGGGGCTGATCAGACATACTGGGGCAGGGAGTTCCAGAGGATGGGAGAGGCTCTGGAGAAGTCCTGAAGGCGAGCATGGGAGGAGGTAGCAATTTTTATTATTTTGTATTTGACTTGGACTTGATTGAATTTGACTTGGTATCTGTGTTTTGCAGTCACGGTATAGCAGAGCTCAGACTGTGAGAGGAAGAAGCAAGGAGCCAGTTAACATATAGAGCACCACCACATCAAAAAGTACCAGATCCTAGCATCTTGCAGAATAAACGAAAAACACAGACTTTACTAGTACATGAGGGATAACACAACAACTTCATTAAAATATATATTTAATTTCATTGTCATTTAAAAAAGAGATATTCAAGCAAGGTTCAACATAGATCTCTCAAACCATTCCAATACAACATTACACCGTATGTTACAGTATACATGACTTGTATTATTGAGATCCACAAGGTCAATGAGTTTCTCACAAATAACTTCTTCAGGACCTTTTCTTGGGATCCAATAAGAGAAAAGAAGCTAGCTAAGTAAAAGATAAGTTATTATATGACATAATAAATATATTTCTTAAGAATATGTTATATAATGAATTGTCTTTTACTTAGCTAGGTTCTATTCTCTCATTGGATCCCAAGAAAAGGTCCTGAAGAAGCTCTTTGTGAGAAACGCGCTGACCTTGTGGATCTCAATAATATAAGTAATGTAAGTCATGTATATTGTAACATACGGTGTAATGAAGTATTGGAATGGTTTGAGAGATCTATGTTAACCCTTGCCTAAATATCTCTTTATTTAATACAATATGACAATATAACGACAATAAAATGAAATATATATTTTATGAAGTTGTTGTGTCATCCCTCATGTACAAGCAAAGTCTGTGTTTTTTCTTTTTTCTTTTTCTACACAAGGAGCCAATTGGTTGTGCCAGAGGTGTAACTAGAACCTTCAGATCCAGGGTGCAAGAAAATGAAGGACCCCCGACTCTTTTTCATTGTTCCCAGGCTCTTCCCTCATAACCCAGGGCCCTTCTCACTTCATTTTGTAATTTGGAAAAAAGCCTGGGTATGATTTTACCTTTTGCATTCTGTTATAAGCCTAAGGCCCCTTTGACACTATTGTGACTCCAAACTTACGCGATTTTGCGGTCGCGATTTTTACGCAATTTTGACGTGATTTCAGGGAATGCATGTATAAACTTGAGGTCCATGGACTTTAACTTGCATCAAAGTCAGACCAAAGTAGTACAGGGACTACTTTGAAGTCGGTGCCACTTGAAGTCACACAGGTATAAATGGTACTCATTCGAAATCATAAGGGTACGACTTGTCATGCGACTTTGCAGTCCCAAGTCGAAGGACAAGTGGCAAAAGTCCGAAAGGGGCCTAATAGAGACTCACAAAGAAGAGAAAACAGGTTCTGGACAAAAAAGTTTAAAGCTAAACTCTAGCTACATATAAAAGGCCCACATAATGTAGCTCTGTAATTATTTATGTATTTTTTAAATGCAAGTTGCATAAATATCTAAATTTGACTTGGTATCAGTAGTCTTTGCTCATCAAGGCAGGAGTGTGAGAGGAAGAAGCAGTACAAGGAGCCAATCAAGTGCTGACAGGAAGCATGCTGATAGGAAGAGAAAGCAGAGTGCTGGGGCAGATTTAGGACAACCTAGTAGAAGTGACCAGAATGATGCTCGCCATCTCTGAAGACATCTAGTGGCAGAAAAAAGTACTGCAAAGGAAGTCTCTGTTTTGAGTCGGAATATTGCAGCAAAAGCTGTTTTTTATTTATTAAATTTTTTTAATGGGCTATTTATTTTATCTTGTTGTTTTGTCTCAAGCTTTTTTTTTAGCTCTGTACTCCCCTATACCCCTGGAATGGTTACTTTTAGCTTCTGTTGTGGTCAGAAAACAGTTCAGTTGTGTAACATGCAATTTACAGTAAGAAAGATTTGTCAAGCGAGTGACAAAATTAGGTGTATCTAGTCAAGGGGCAGGTTTTCTATTCTTGTCGTACTGCTTTCAAATAGAAGGAAGAATTTCGTAATAAAGATACAATCTCTCACAGCGCCTTGCTGTGCAGTAGTTGATAAATGTGCTTTGGGGGAAAAAGCTTTTTGTTCACAGTATACAGTGTATTCCCTAAATTGGCAAACACAAAACCTTTGGTGTTTAAAAATATAATCATTCTTGCAGCCTAAAAAAGCAGAGTGATGACCTTATCAGTGACCTTCTGCTCCTTCATGGTCCAATAAGCAGGCTACAGTGGATCCTGAACCAGGCTTGTGAAGTGTTGTGCTAACCATACATTAGACATACACCATTTTGTCAAAAGTATTGGGCCTTTACATGCACATGAACTTTAATGGCATCCCACTCTTAAGCCTCGTACAAACAATCAGATTTTTGGCAGACAAAGCGTCAGACTTTTGTCTGAAGAGCGTGTGCCAGGAACTCGTCTTGCATACAAACGGCACACAGTTGTCAACCAACAAACACAAACGTTGTGACGTACTATGAGGAATTTCAGCTCTTGAGCGCCACCCTTTGGGCACCTTCTGCTAATGTCGTGTTTGGTGAGCATTTATTCTGAGCATGCGTGTTTGTACTTTCAACTTTGTGTGACGGACTTGTGTACACACGATAGGAAAATCTGACAATAGACCGTTGTCCGCAGAAAATTTACTAGCCTGCCATCCAACATTTGTTGGCGGAAAGTTGGCCAACAATTGTCTGATGGAGCGTACTAACGGTCGGATTTTAGGCTAACAGTCTGTCATCACACAATTCCCGGACGGAAATCTGATCATGTGTACGAGGCTTTAGTCCGTAGGGTTCAATACTGAGTTGGCCCACCCTTTGCAGCTATAAGGCTGCTGGGAAGGCTATCCACAAGGTTTAGTAGTCCAGGGACGTTGCTGGGTCTACAAAAGATCTGGGGCTAGAGCCCATAGCAGCATAGTAAAGAAAGTCATACGCTTGGGCGGGCATACACATGTATATACAGTAATATACGTGTGTGTGTGTATATCCCCAGAGAGCCCCCCACTTACATTAGGGTCCCCGGAGAGCCTCCCCTTAAAATCAGGGTCCCCAGAGAGCCTCCTTCTTGCATCAGGGTCCCCAGAGGGCCTCCCCTCCCCTTGGGGACACCTGCAGAGATTTGGGGCTATGGGCCTCAGATTCGGGGCTGTAGCCCCAACAGCCACCCCCTAGCGACGCCACTGAGTGTGTCTATGGGAATGTTTGACCATTCTTCCAGAAGAACATTTGTGAGGTCAGGCACTGATGTTGGATGAGAAGGCCTGGTTCGGAGTCTCCACTCGAAGGTGTTCTATTAGGTTGAGGTCAGGACTCCCCAAACTCACTCATCCATGTCTTTATGGACCTTGCTTTGTGCACTGGTCCAAATCATTTGGGGGGGGGGGGGTTATGGTGTGGGGTCGTTTTTAAGGGATTGGGCTTGGCCACTTAGTTCCAGTGAAGGGAACTCTCAAGGCATCGGCATACCAAGACATTTTGAACTACTTCATGCTCCCAAATCTGTGGGAACAGTGCACAAAGCAAGGTCCATAAAGACATGGATGAATGAGTTTGGGGTGGAGGAACTTGACTGGCCTGCACAGAGTCCTGACCACAACCCGATAGAACACCTTTGGAATGAATTAGAGCAGAGACTGTGAGCCAGGCCTTCTCAGTAATTGTCAGCCAAACTATCAGAGCATTAAATAGTGAAAAATGGCCTGGTAATGAAGGGATATTATAGGCTTGTACTATAAAGTACTAAAGTATACCCAGGACCAAAACTAGTAGTGAAATGGAAACAAATTTATTTACAGCATTACCTATAAAACCATTTAATTGGTTGTTTTGTTAGAAGGTCTGTAACACCAGGTTATCTTACACATTGGTGAATGTCCAACATTTCACCTTTTCAGACTTGAAGCAACTTTAGTTGACAGTTTGTTAAAAAGCCGTATGCTGTAGTTTCATACCTGAAATAAAATATTCCCTCTTTGAAAAAAGATCATTAGCTTTCATAGGAGCAAATATAAATCCACCTCTGTGTACTAAAGGAAATGTTTAAATGCAAACTTTGAAGAGTAAGCATGACCAACTTTACCAAGCAAACATCCTGAATGTGTTGAGAATTGTTCTCAACCATAGCGGAACATGACATACTTTCATATCTATGAGAGTTTAAGTATTTCTCTAAGGCTGGCCATAGGCAAACAGATGTCAGGATGGGTGGAGAGATACCTGCCCATTTTTGTCCAAGCTGCGCCAGAACTTGCTGCCATCCTCACGTACTATGATGGTTGCATACCTAGGGCTTGTGTACACTTGCTTCGACTTTAACACACATTAACCACTTCAGCTCCGGAATATTTACCCCCTTATGACCGGGGGATTTTTTGCTATACAGCACTGCTTTACTTTAACTGACAATTGCGCGGTCGTGCGACACTGTACACACAAATAGAGCTTTCTTTTGGTGATATTTTATCTCCTCTGCGTTTTTATTTTATTTGCGCTAATACTGCTAATAAAACTTATCCTATAAAAAAAATTAAAAAAAGCTAATTTATTCATATTTAGGCCAATATGTATTCTTCTACATATTTTTGGTAAAAAAAAATTCCAATAAGCGTATATTGATTGGTTTGCGCAACAGTTATAAGGTCTACAAACTATGGGACATTTTTAGTTATTTTATTTAACTAGTAATGGCGGCGATTAGCGACTCATAGCCGGACTGCAGTATTATGGTGACAAATCGGACACCTAACTGACACTTTTGACACTTTTTGGAGACCAGTGACACTAATACAGTGATCAGTTCTAAACAATATGCACTGTACTAATTGCACTGTCAGGGAAGCTGTTAAAATCAGGGGCGATCAAAGGGTTAAATGTGTGCCTAGGTTGTGCTTTCTCACTGTGGGGGAGGTGCTTTAATTGGGGGAAGGCAAAGAACCATGTCCCTGCTTTGCAGAAACACAGGATCAATACCTTCCCCTCTGACAGAACAGCGGTCTGGCTTGTTTAAATAGGCAGATCGCTGTTCTGCCTGTGTAATCAGTGGGCGCCGGTAAACATCGAGTCCATGGGGCCCACCGCTGGGCTCCCGCTCTGTATAATCATGGTGGCAGCGGGTCACCAGCGGAGCGCATGCGTTCCCAAGACCCGGAAGTGTCAGATCATGTACTAGGTACGTGATCTGGCGCACAGCGGCCACCCTGCCGCAGTAAATGTACGGTGGGCGGTCCGCAATCGGTTTAAGCAGAGTTCCAGCTTGTTTATTTTTATTTTTTTAAAACACTCCCTTGATGGTCTTAACTAATCCTATACATAATGATTGATGACACTCATATCCCGGGAGCCAATGAGTGGGCAGACATGATGTACTTTACTGTGGCGAGGTACAGTGGAAGTGGCATTTTTGGCTTAAAAATAAGGTACTTACATTGAAGGGAAAAAAAATGGGTCCATTGTAAAGGGATCACGAACACAAGGGTGCAAAGTTTAAAAAGAGGCTGGAATTCTGCTTTAACTACTTCAATACCAGGTACTTATACACCTTCCTGCCCAGGCCAATTTTCAGCTTTCAGCGCTGTTGCAATTTGAAGAACAATTGCGCGGTCATGCTACACTGTACCCAAACACATTTTTTTTATCATTTTGTTCCCACAAATAGAGCTTTCATCTGGTGGTATTTGATCACCTTTGCGATTTTTACTTTTTGCGCAAATAAAAAAAGACTGAAAATTTTGAAAAAAAATGATTTTTTCTTTGTTTCTGTTAATTTTTTTTGTAAATAAGTACGTTTTCTCCTTCAATGATGGGCACTGATATGGCTGCACTGACGGGCACTGATAAGGCGGCACCAATGGGCACTGATGAGGTGGCATCAATCAGGTGGCACTGATGATAGGCACTGATGGGCGGCACTGATGGGCACTGATAGGTGGCACTGGTATGCGGCACTGATGGGCACTGATATGCGGCACTGATGGGCACTCATAGGTGGCACTGATGAGTACTTATGGGTGGCACTGATGGGTACTGATGGTCACTGATAGGTGACTGATGGGTGGCACTGATGACACTGATGGGTGGCATTGCTGGGCATCACTTGTCTGCTGCATAATGTTGCCAGTCAGTGCCCATTTGTGGGCACTGATTGGCATATATTTGGCATATTTTTGTATATGTGGATGGCCATGGGGTATGTACCTGGCCATTCACATGTTGGGGGCTTCCCTGGTGGTCCAGTGTGGGCATCTGAGGGGGGGCTGCGCTGATAAACCCCCCCTGTTGGGAGAGCCGCCGATTGGCTCTCCTCTACTCGCGTCTGTCAGATGCGAGTGAGGAAAGGCCGATCAACGGCTCTTCCTGTTTACTTCGGGATCAGCCGTGAGTGGACACGGCTGATCGTGTGGTAAAGAGCCTCCGCCTGAGATCAGTAAAGATTGGTGTAGCTGTGTGTCTTCTGAAAATGCAAATTTTTGGGATGATCCTCCAATTTTTGGTTCTTTGGACCATTGACCCAGAACAGTTAAAAAGTTATGGACTTCTGACATTTATGGTCTTTATATAAAAAAAAAACTTTCATAGGATATAGAGAAAGTGCTCTTAAATAACCATAAGTAATTTATTTCATTTGAATACGATGACATGCCTGAAATAGGAATAGAATGTATCATTATTAATTGAAGCCTAACTCCAGACAAGATTTGTTTTTAGTTACATTTTCTTTTTTTTTTTTTTGCTGTCTGTGTCCCTGCTGCGGAGATTCACCCTCTATATTGGGCCTTTTGATCATTATTCATATTAACAATATTTTATAGATTGTTGAGATGAACAGGAGGTGAGGGGAAATCTCTCAAGGTGGATGGTGGTAGTTCTCTTTGGAAGATTTTGTGTCTTACTTTGGAGAAATATAAATTACTGCTAAGAAGACTTGGTGCCCTCCCTGGAAGACCTGGGATAATTGTGGTGGGTGCCAAGATCTAACAGTGCCCCTGACGTAAAGCAATATAATGTTCTGTCTAGGTGCCCACACCATACATAACTGGTTTATTTTAGCTTTTCTTTCTTGTATTAGTTCATTTTTTCTTTCATATTTTTATGCAGTCCTCTAACGCTTGTATTTTTTATTTTTTCTTACTCTTTTGTAGGTGTATGTTTTGCCACCAGGAAGCTTGCAGTTGGTTTGAAACCTGATGTGAAAATCTGTAATGATGGGAATAAGTGGAATATAATAACAGAGAGTACCTTTAAGAACACAGATTTATGCTTTGTATTAAACGAATTGTTTGACGAAACCACAGCAGATGGCAGGAAATGCAAGGTGAACATATTACCAGTATCTTTTGTGAAATGTGTGTAAATGAAGATTGGAACATTATATCACAGTATACATGTAAAGTCTGGTGCAGCGCAGTGCGGTGGCAATAAAGCCCCATACACACGGTCGGAAAATCCGACCACCAAATCCATCGGATTTGGTCCGACGGATTTAGTCCGACACTGGTGTTGCATACACACGGTCGGACAAAGTTGTCGGAAAATCCAATCATTCTGAACGTGGTGACGTTTGTTGCCTACGACGGGACTACGTAGAGGCTAGTAGCCAATAGCTTTGGTCTTGTAATGTGATCTGAGCATGCGTGGCACTTTGTCCGTCGGAATTCGCTACACAAGATCGGAATTGGTGTGATCGGACTTTGTTGTCGGAAAATTTTTAGAGCAGGAGATACAACTTTGTCCATCGGACAATCCGATGGAAAATGTCCGATGGTGCCTACCCACGGTCGGAATTTCCGACAACATTGTCCGATAGGACAGAATCCATCGGAAAATCCGACCGTGTGTATGGGGCTTAACAGTGCGATGAAAGAACCTGTATTTAAATAATGCTCAATAATAACTCAATAGGAAGGCAACCCAGCCAGGAACACTCACAGGTCCAACAGCGTGTAGAGAGCAGGATTCAGCCGCACAGCCCACACCTGTTAAGAGGGGCAAAGTGTGTCCTGGCCATCTTGTGCCCAAATGGGAGAATGTCCAAAGACTTGCGAGCCCTACTCTTTCCCTCTGCATCAGGAACCTTTCCCTGCTACTAGTTCTGCCCCTACCAAGCAGGGTACCTGTCCCTACTTTACCAACTCACCAAATGCGTGCCAACCGAGCCTTAAATAGGTTCTGCCCAAGATGGCTTCCAGAGTCCCATGGGGTGGCAGCATCCAATTGGATCGCTTCCCCAGTGACCCTGGAAACCATAGAAGAACTATGTTCCTCTTGACTTCCTCCCCGAATGCAGTGCTGCTCTGAAAGTGTGCCACCTGCAGTGGAGAAAGTAGACTGCACCTGCCTACATACGTCCCGACAAGCTCGCGTGCAGAAGCGAACGCATACGTGAGTAGCGCCCGCATATGGAAACAGTGTTCAAACCACACATGTGAGGTATCGCTGCGGTCGGTAGAGCGGGAGCAATAATTCTACCTCCTCTGTAACTGAAAACATGCAACCTGTAGACATTTTTAAACGTCGCCTATGGAGATTTTTAAGGGTAAAAGTTTGTCCCCATTCCACGAGCGGGTGCAATTTTGAAGCGTGACATGTTGGGTATCAATTTACTCAGCATAACATTATCTTTCATAATATAAAAAAAATTGGGCTAATTTACTGTTGTCTTATTTTTTAATTCAAAAAAGTGTATTTTTTCCAAAAAAGTGCGCTTGTACGACCACTGCGCAAATACGGTGTGACAGAAAGTATTGCAACAACCGCCATTTTATTCTCTAGGGTGTTAGGAATTTTTTTTTATAATGTTTGGGGGTTATAAGTAATTTTCTAGCAAAAAACAAACAAACTGTTTTTAACTGGTAAACAACAAATCTCAGAAACAGGCTCGGTTCTTAAGTGGTTAATAACGACCGCAGCCTTGTTTATTGGCTTTCACAAATATAAACAATTAACAATTCACCATAACTCTTTTAATCAATAATAATAATAAATACTTTAATACTGTAAACAAAATCAGCCAAAATCAGTGGGGCACTCTTCAAATACCCCTCTGGTGACTGGCAAAGGCCCCCCTCAGCTTCTTGGGTCCTGAGAATTTCTGAAATGTTCTGGGGGGTCAGATGACCTATACTAGAGGACCCCCCAGAACTTCCAGAACATTCCCAATCAGCTGACCTTTTTTGACCAATCACAGGCTGACTTGAATGCCAAAGGTGGTCCAACACCATATTAGGTAACGGTCTCGTTCTTTTACCACTTAAGCCCCGGACCAGACCAGAGCACGTTTTGCGATTCGGCACTGCATCGCTTTAACTGACAATTGCGCGGTCGTGCGACGTGGCTCACAAACAAATTTGACGTCCTTTTTTTCCCACAAATAGAGCTTTCTTTGAGTGGTATTTGATAACCTCTGCGGTTTTTATTTTTTGCGCTATAAACAAAAATAGAGCGACAATTTTGAAAAAAAAACATTATTTTTTACTTTTTGCTATAATAAATATCCCCCAAAAATATATAAAAAAAAAATGATTTTTTTCCTCAGTTTAGGCCGATACGTATTCTTCTACATATTTTTGGTAAAAAAAATCACAATAAGCATTTATTGATTGGTTTGCGCAAAAGTTATAGCGTTTACAAAATAGGGGTTAGTTTTATGGCATTTTTATTAATAATTTTTTTTTTTTACTAGTAATGGCGGCGATCTGCAATTTTTATCGTTACTGCGACATTATGGCGGACACATCGGACAATTTTGACACATTTTTGGGACCATTGTCATTTATACAGCGATCAGTGCTATAAAATTGCACTGATTACTGTAAAAATGACACTGGCAGTGAAGGGGTTAACCACTAGCTGGCTAGGAAGGGGTTAAGTGTGTCCTAGGGAGTGATTCTAACTGTTAGGGGCATGGCAACGAGTGACACGTCACTGATCATAGCTCCCGATCACAGGGAGCTATGATCAGTGATAGTATCACTAGGCAAAACAGGGAGATGCTTGTTTACATTAGAATCTCCCCGTTCTTCAGCTCCGTGAGACGATCGTAGGTGTCCCCATGGACATTGAGTCTGTGGGACCCGCAATCCTACTCACAGAGCTTGAGCGCAACCACACTGTGGAAAATTCAAAGGGACGTACAGGTACGCCTATTTGCCCATCCGTGCCATTCAGCCGACGTAAATGTACATGCAGCAGTCGGCAAGTGGTTAACCTGGTGTTTCCATATTGCTGTCCAGCCCCTATATATATATATATATATATATATATATATATATATATATATATATATACACACACTATAATGTCAAAAGTATTGGGACACCTGTCTTTACACACACAGGAACTTTAATGGCATCCCAGTCTTAGTCCGTAGGGTTCAATATTGAGTTGGCCCACCCTTTGCAGTTATAACAGCTTCAACTCTTCTGGGAAGGCTGTCCACAAGGTTTAGGAGTGTGTCTATGGGAATGTTTGACCAAAGGCCTGGCTCGCAGTCTCTGCTCTAATTCATCCCAAAGGTGTTCTATCGGGTTGAGGTCAGGACTCTGTGCAGGCCGGCCAAGTTCTTCCACCCAAAACTTGCTCATCCATGTCTTTATGGACCTTGCTTTGTGCACTGGTCAAAATCATTTGGTGAAAGGGGAATTATCGTGTGGGGTTGGGCTTAGCCCCTTAGTTTCAGTGAAGGTAATTCTTAAGGTGTCGGCGTACCAAGACAATTTGGACAATTTCATGCTCCCAACTTTGTGGGGACAGTTTGGGGATGGCCCCTTCCTGTTCCAACATGACTGCACACCAGTGCACAAAGCAAGATCCATAAAGACCTGAATGAATGAGTTTGGGGTGGAGGAACTTGACTGGTGTGCACAGAGTCCTGACCTCAGCCTAATAGAACACCTTTGGGATGAATTAGAGTTGAGACTGCAAGTCAGGTTTTCTCGTCCAACATCAGTGCCTGACCTCACAAATGCGCTTCTGGAAGAATGGTCAAACATTCCCATAGACACACTCCTAAACCTTGTGGACAGCCTTCCCAGAAGAGTTGAAGCTGTTATAATGGACAACGCAATATTGAACCCTATGGACTAAGACTGGGATGCCATTAAACTTCATGTGTGTGTAAAGACAGGCATCCCAATACTGTTGACTATATATATATATATATATATATATATATATATATATATATATATATATTTATGGTCTAGAGCCCTACGGACGACATGAGTAACGATGACACATAGGAACAACACAAAACTCACCAACATGACATAGACCTGAAAGTGTGCCTTGGTCTACCGTATGGTACACCAAAATAAGGGGGCATACCCTAGATAAAGAATGATAAGGAGTAGTTATGGAATAATGTGGAATGAGTATTCAGTCTGGGGTAAGAATACTTGGAAGAGGCTTTTTAAAAGGGGAGGGTGGGTGGGTATCACGCACAGGAAACCGACAAAGACCGGCGGCCTTTGGGCTGCTTAAATACCCTCCGGGCTCATCCCATAACTTCAGGCCGGTACCCGGCCTTCCAATTTATGGTCTAGAGCCCTACGGACGACATGAGTAACGATGACACATAGGAACAACACAAAACTCACCAACATGAAATAGACCTGAAAGTGTGCCTTGGTCTACCGTATGGTACACCAAAATAAGGGGGCAAAAACCTTCAGGTAGGGGATAATTATTTATTAAAGGCAATGTCACTGAGTAAGTCGAGCAAAGGCCTGAGCCATCTCTAACTGTGGGTTAGGAATGTAGCGAGAGAAGCAGGCCGATTTCCACCGACCCAGTTTCTTGATCACGTGGTCCGGAACCCCCTGTCTTGAGGCCGTCGTGGCCGCCCCGATCCGGAATGAATGCCCGGAGTACTGGCTGGGGTCCAACTGAAGATTGCCGAGAAGGACCCGGACATATTCCACGAACTGCGACGAGTTGAGGGGGTTTACCGGAAAGGGTAGAAGCGGACTGGACCCTGGGCGGTCGGATAGCAGTGCCGTCAGGCGGTTCAACACGGCAACTGGGCACCAGTTGTTGTGAGTCCTGTACAGATGAATATCTACTCCGGAACCTCGCTGCTGAGTTTTGGATGTCGCCAAGTGAAGGACGTAGTGATCCTGGTGGCGATAGAGATTACTTCTATGCAAGACTGGACCGGCTGGGTGGCTGCGAGTGAACTCGCTGGGCCGTAGAAACCCATAAAACGCCATGTGTATCGCAGCCTGCAGGACGGTGCTGAGGAGGAGACCGAAAGGGGACCTATCCAGGATGTCAGACATCCCCTTGAAGATCTCCCCCGTGATAGGCAGCCGCTTCGGGCTGACTGGCGGCTGGTGTTTCTGAACTCCACGTAGTAGAGCCCTTACTGCGTGGCAGGAGAACACCGAAGGCCTCGCGGGGTCTTGAAGTGACAAGTAGTGCTGCACCCCGGCCACGTACTGGCGTATCGTGCTGTGTGACAGTGCTAGGTGTGAATGGCAATAGGCGATGAACGCCATGACCTGCTTGAGGCTGGAAGACTCGCGAGGCCGCTGGGGCAGGAACTTGTTAAACGCCCTCCAGGCCGTCCGGTAGGCCCGACGGGTGTTGCGGGCGAGCAAGGCGTTGATGATGTTGGTAGCTGAGCGTAGATGTGGGGCTAGTCCAAGGTCAGTTGTGACCAATCCGGGATAGTGGCTGAATGATGGCAGGCTCCTGGCATCTGTTCAAAGAAAGAAATAAAGTTAAAACGGGAGAGTGCGTCCGCTGCTGAGTTAAACTTCCCTGGAATGAACGAGCAGTAAACATTGAACTGATGCTGTAGGGATAGCTGGACCAGTCTGCAGAGGAAGGACATGACGGGCCTGGACTTAGACCTGCCCTTGCTGATGATCTCGGCTGTGGCTTGATTGTCTGTCGAGAAAGCCACAGTCTGTCCAGACCAAAGGTGACCCCATAGGTGAGCGGCTGCTACAATAGGGAAGAGCTCAAAGAGGGCTGACGTAGTAGTGAAGCCCGGTGTGGCTAGTGCTTGAGGAGGCCAAGGGGCGGCGAACCACAAATGGCCAAAAATGGCGGCGCATCCTGCGGATGCCGCCGCGTCGGTCACCACCTGTGGTGACTGCGTGGACACGACTGGGATGAACAGGGACACACCGTTCCAATCACTAAGAAAGTGTTCCCACATGGCCAGATCTGCCCTGGCTGCAGAATCCAGCCTGATGACCTGGTCTGGGTCCTGAGTGTAGGACAGGAAGACCAGCAACCGGGAAACGAAGGAGCGGCCCTGGGGGATGATCCTCACAGCAAAGTTCAGCATCCCGAGGAGAGACTGAAGTTGCTTCTGAGTACATCCCCCCACCCAGGTGAATTCTCGCAGAACCGTCCTGATACGGTCCAACTTATCTGTGGGAAGGCTGGCCTGCATGGCAAGCGTGTCAAGGTCGACGCCCAAGAACGTGATCTTGTGTGCCGGGCCGTCAACCTTGTGCTCCGCTATGGGGACGTTCAGATTGACGAAAACCGTCCTCAACTTTCCAAGGTCCCCTGGGGGAGCCCCGGGCGGTTCTATCAGAAGGAAGTCATCCAAATAATGGATGACCTCGTGGCACTGTGCCTCATGGAGAAGGATCCACGCCAGGGTCTCCGCAAACTTGTCAAATAGCCAAGGACTACTCTTAGACCCGAAGGTCAATTTGGTCGCGAAATAATATCGCTCCCTCCACTTGATGCCGTGCCAGCACCACAGGGAAGGATGAATGGGCAGCAGCTTGAAGGCGTCGGATATGTCCGCCTTCGAGAGCCAAGCACCCACCCCTGCCCTGAGAATGGCCTGGATAGCCATGTCTACCGAAGCGTACTTCAGCGAGAACTCCTCGGAGGGGATGAGCGAGTTGAGACTGGGAACGACGGAAGAATGAGGCGCTGACAGATCATACACCAGACGTTTTTTATTTGAAAACTTTCCCTGCACAAGCCCGATAGGGCTAACCCTCCAGATGCTGAAGGGAGATTGACAGAACGGGCCTATCATGAAGTCCCGATCCAACTCCGTCTGCAAAAGGACGTCAATCGCTGGCTCATCTGTTGCTGCTGAGCGTAGGTTCGGACATTCGTGGGTGGAGTGGGGCAGGGTGATGAGCCCGGTATGAAACCCATCAGTGAAGCCTCGGATGAGGTAGCTGGCGAGTGACGGAGTGGGGTGTGAGGTCAAGTAAACACCGAGCCAAAGGACATTGACCCGGCTTAGTCATGGTTTCTTCTGTTTGACCTCACACAGGATCCTGGGGTGCGCCCTCTGGCATAGGGTGCAAACGTGCAAGAGCCGGCACTGGCTGAAATTGCAGGAGCCGTAATTAAAATTGTTGCAAATGGCGGCTCCCCCAACCATCCGCACCGGACGTCCCAACTTGTCCACCTTTTGCCCATGCGCCGGGGCCTGCTGAGCTTGGCTCGTGCTGGTAGAGGCCGTGCTAGCTATCGGATGGACAGAGGCTATGTTGGCACACCAGACCGTGGTGTGGGACGCTGACTGACAGACAGCACATAGCGGGGAGCGAAGGCCTGCGAAGTGGCGGCAGAACAACTCCGTGTCCCCTACGCTCCAGTCCGTTGCCAAATGAAACTGTGAGAATCTGGCTGCGGCTTTGGCCGAGAAGGACCGATGATAGTCGTAGAACGCTGAGCCACCGTATTTGTGGCCCAGGTCTACGACCAAATGGAGGTAGAGGTCCAGTTCCTCCCAACTGCCGGGGGAGGCTGAGCACAGCACGTCTCTAAACATGCCGAAAGCGAGCGTGAACTCGGGCACCGTGAGCTTCCTGTTGAGCCTCGGATCCTTCACTTTCAAGACCACCGAGACGTCCCCCCAGGTGTAGGCCTTGTTCTCGGCTAAGTCATGGACCGAGATCAAGAGTGAGGCCAGAGGATGACGGACGTGCCGACGTAGCGTCCGCACGGAGGGAGGAGTTCCGGGCCAGAGGGCTGAGGAGGACGGACGCACGGCACAGCCAGGGAGGACGTGAGATCGAGACCGCTCCGGGGATGAGGTGAGGCGGATGCTAGCTCTCCATCTCGCCCCCCCCGGGGAAAGCAGCACGGGACACCCGCCCCTCACTGTCCAGGGAAATCTAGGACTAGGACAACCGGCAACCCAGCAGCTCTAAACGGGATACATGGCTCCGGCTCCCCCCCCACCCCCCCACCACCCCGCCGCAAGCAAACACAACTAAACAACACAAGCAGATACAGCCTAAACAAATGCGGGCAGCGCTGCAAGGGGGATCTAACTGTGAGTATTTACCACACTTATGGAAGCCTGTCTCGCCACCCGGAGGTAAGAACAAACCACCCGTTGATGTTACGCTTTGAAATGTGCAGGACTTTAGCAAGATGCTAGGACAACGTGCAAATGTATTTTTTTCTGTATTCTGGTAGATGGTTGGATTTGCCTCCTTGCTTGACCACTCTGTGTGGGTGCCTCCACCTCCCCCCCTCCCTCCCACCTGTGCGGAGATATCACCCCCCACCCCCCTTTTGAAGTAGGTGATAGGGGGGCTTCAGCTCAAATTGACCCCATAACTAAGAGGGAAGCAGCAACCAGCGCTTAGCATGTCTACTGGTTACCCTCGGCATATATAGCAGTACTAGGCCACAGAGCTGACAATCTCCATAAATATAGTGGCGTTGTCCCTTTTCCTTTAAATACAGTCTGGACACAACTGGAGCTTCAATGCGATTTTCCGTAGTGTCCCTATGGGTGCCTATTGGTTCTAAAAATCATGATTATGGGAAGCTTACGGACATCATAGTCCTCAATGGTGAAAAAGGGGCTGAAATGAAAACCCCTGAATCTGCCTTATAGATACCACACAGATTAAAAACTGAACTAGGGACTGAAAGTGTGGTCCCGACAAGTGCCTAGGAAGTTCAACCATTATACACCAAAGGCGCACTATGGAATGAAAGGGAGATTCTAATTGGGGCCTAGGAAGATCGATTATCACACACTAAAAGTTGCATGATGGAATGAAAGTGAGACTCTGAATGGTGTCCATGAAGACCTATTTCCACACACCAAATGCTGTACTATGGAATGAAAGTGTGATTTTGAATGGAATCTATGAAGACCTATTGGTCACGGTGGCTCAGTCTGATGTTAGATAACTAAATAAGTTCCGATACCTCAGATTCTGTCTGTGCTACTTCCCAGGCTCTTTCCTAAATATGAAACTTTGGTCAAATTATAAAGCCACAGGTGTTGTATGTTGCCCACATTTCTAAGATCAGCGACCCCTTGCTACATATTGTAAATTTCTATTGATTCTGCCAGCAGAGTCATCAGGCAGGGCATTGAAAGGGTGTTAACCGTTCACGGCTGAAGATAACGGGCAGGAAGGGCGAATGAACCCCCTCACTTTAATATAACAGATCCAGCCATTGCGTGCGTGTTTTTTCCCCACCCAAAGACCCGGCAAGTAGAAGAAGCCCCCCCCAGTTTTTTGCAAATTTGAATGTACACACTAGAGGGACACCCAGAAGGAAGCCCTGGGCCCCAAAGTGTAGAGGGACATAAGCAACAAATAGGACCCCCAAGAAGCCCGGATAGGACGTGGAGAGGCGGATAAGGCCACCAGATTGCAGTTCAAACAGAACTTAAAGGAGCAACCCGGTCTTAACCACCACAAGACATTAACTCTGTGAAGGGGAGACACAGAGAGGGGTTCAGTCCAGGCATCCCAGACGGCCCCCGGCACAGAACGCGAGCCTAAAAAACTTTAAACTACTGGGGGGTAAAAGACAGCTTCAAAGCAAGGATCACATTAAAAATTAAGCATTGGAAAGGGGCCTGAGAGGCCTAGGTGCACAACAAGACTGGGGAAGAGAATCAGATCCACCAAGAAGGCCAACATGAGTAAAGAGCCAACCAAACAGCCCAAGAAAGCAACCATCAAAGGCAGTAAAGGGGATACAAGTACAATCAAACACTATTTAAGACAGGGCGCAAGCCCAAAAACGTCGGGAAAAAAAACCCAGGCCGGAACTTCCCCGGAGAGTAGGGGTGGGGCGGAAGGAGAAATCAACGACTCCAGAGCGGATCTCACAATGGAGACTGAGACTGAGCCTAGTAGGGGGGGGACCAACAACTAGGAGCCCATATCCCCAATAAACTCGAAATGGAGGCGATGCTTTTACGCCTGGAAAACGTAATCAAACTTGAAATAAACTCCCTACGGGAGGATATGGGCCATTTGCTGTCCAGGGTTGAAGTGGTGGAAGGGAGAGCGGACTCTATAGAATCGGAAATCGCAAAGCTGAAAATACAATTGAAAGGCGCCTATCTCACGCAGAGAGATACCCTCTACAAAATAGAGGACCAAGAGAACAGGGACAGGAGGCAAAACCTGAGGCTGCGTGCCGTCCCGGAACAAAGAGGGGAAGACCTAGAAAGAAAACTTTGGGAAATCTTGGGCCCCATAAGTGGCAAGACCCCAGATCACTTCCCCCACATAGAAAGGATACACCGAGTAGGAAGGCCCGAAAGGGGGGGCGCAGAGCGGACCCGGGACATAATTGTCAGATTCAGCCACTTTAAAGAAAAAGAGGACCTGTGGGCTAAAATAAAAAATAAGTCTCCCATATTGCATAAGGATGCTGAAATCCAAGTATATGCAGACCTATCGGCCCGAACCCTCGAAAGACGGAGACATCAGAAACCCCTGCTGGAAATCCTGAAAAGGGAAAATATAAGATATAATTGGGGTTTCCCTTCATGTTTAATAGGGTCAAAAGAGGGGTGTACGGCCAGGTTGAGGTACCCGGAAGAAACGCAGGGATTCTGTACAAAACTCGGGATCTTGGCCCCGGAAATGCAGGGTTGGTGTGAAATGGAAGGCTTGGGGGACCCGGGGGGGGGGGGGGGGGGGGGGGAGGGGAGGGAAGAGGGGTGAATGCTCACCTGTAGCTGTGGGGGGGTTCTGTCCAAATCGGCCCTGCCCCCCCCCCTCTGCGCCCCGAGCCTGGGCCGCGGAGGGGGAGGGGAGGGCTAAACGAACTCCACCTCACCAGGAATCCGGAGTCCTAGGGAAGCCACAAAGGATGGCCCCCAATGACTCGGAGACCCTAGTTGGGGCAGAGAGGGGGGGGGGGGGGGGGGGGGAGGGAGGGGGGGGGGGGGAGAGGTAGGGGGGGGGGGGGGGGAGGGGAGGGGATGGGGGGAAAGGGGAGGGAAACCACGTCCGCTATGGGGCTGTTATTACTATCAATACCCTAGAAAAAAAAAAAAAATTTTTTTTAAAAAAACAAAAGAAAAACAAAACCCCAAAAAATAAATGAAGGACATAGAAATCAAATTTTTATCCTATAATGTAAAAGGCTTAAACTCTCCCGGCAAGCGGTCTAAAATTTTGGAGGAAGTAGAGAGATACGGCGCGGGTATAGTGTTCCTGCAAGAGACTCACCTGGCACATTCCTCAAATATTAGACTTTTTTCTCCAGCTCTCCCAAAATGGTTTTATGGAGATACTATCTCGAGCAGGGCAAGAGGAGTGGCTATTGGGATTGCGAGGGACATCGACTTCACGGTGGAGGAGAGAATGACGGACCCCGAGGGGAGGTACCTGTTTCTTAGGGGCTCCCTCCTAGGGGTAGAACTTACACTGGCCAATGTTTATGCCCCTAACGCCAAACCTATCCTATTCCTCGAAGCAATTTTGCGTAAGCTGAGGGTCTTCAGGAAGGGATATTTGATCCTGATGGGGGATCTCAATTTCGTGATGGACCCCGCGAGGGATAGTACGTCTGGTGGAACGGGGAGGGGTAACGCACAATTGAAACGGATTAAAAAAAAACTATCGGAGGACCAACTGTTGGATGTATGGAGGATTCAGCACCCACAGTCAAGAGACTATTCGTTCTTCTCCCCCGTCCACCAGACGTATTCTCGCCTGGACCATATCTTAATAGATCATGGCATATTGGAAAGGGCCAAAGAATCTGACATTGGAATAGCCTCCCTCTCGGACCACGCGCCGGTATCCATGAGGCTAAGGTTCCCTGAACATAAACAGCCTTCTAGCGGATGGAAACTCAACCCAGAATTGCTACAGGATAAAGAAATTAGGGACTATATTAAAAAGGAGCTAGAATGGTTCTTTCAAATCAACGACAACGGAGAGGTCTCAGAGGCCCAACTGTGGGACGCCCATAAAGCGTTCATAAGGGGGCTCCTGATAGCTAAAGCCTCATGGAAAAAAAAAGGAGAGGTTGGGAAAAACGCAGGCTCTAATGGCCGAGATCAAAACCTTGGAACAAAAGCATAAATCTGGGGGGGCACTTAGCCAGAGTATTTACTTAGAGCTTACAGATAAGAGAGAGGAACTAAAAGATCTAGCTGAACAGGAAGTTAGACAGAAGTTCAATAAATTGGCAAGAGAACAGTATATTTGGGGCAACAAGCCAGGGAAATATTTAGCAAGGAAATTGCAAAAAAAGAAAACCAGAAATTTTATTGAAAAAATACAAACAAGAAACGGGGAGATGAAGTATACTCCGAGCGAAATAGCCTCCACATTTAGAGACTACTACAAAGAACTTTATGAAGTGAAAACTAAGGGTAATAACGACAGCGTTGGAAATAGTCAGAAAACCCCCGAGTTTCTAGGGAGGGCAGGTTTGATGGCCCTGGGCGGGGAGGGGAGAGAGGAGCTCGAGAGGCCAATAACTGAGGAGGAGATCTCAGCAGCCATCAATAACTCACCATTAGGAAAGAGCCCGGGCCCGGATGGCTTCACGGCCTCATATTATAAAACATACAAAGAGATTCTTATACCCAGACTGCTGCGATACATGAATGGTCTAGGGATTGACTATGACATGAGTGAAGAGGCACTAAAAGCTACGATCACCCTCTTGAGGAAGGAAGGGAAGGATGGATCGGTGTGCTCGAATTATAGACCCATCTCCTTATTAAATTTTGACACAAAATTATACGCAAAGATACTAGCGGATCGAATAAAGGGGCACTTGGGCACACTGATCCATCCGGACCAGGTCGGGTTTGTCCCGGGTAGAGAGGGGAGGGACAATGGGATCCGGACATTGCTAGCCATACAGAGGATGGGAGATTCGAGAACCCCCAGTCTACTTCTCTCGATAGACGCTGAAAAAGCATTTGACAGGGTAGACTGGGGGTTCATGTTCAACACTTTACAGAGGATGGGCTTTGGACCAAGAATTATTCAAAAAATTAAAACTCTATACAATCATCCAAAAACAAACATTAAGGTCAATGGAACGACCTCTGCTGAGTTTGAACTGTTTAATGGGACCACGCAGGGCTGTCCACTTTCCCCTCTCCTTTTTATTTTATCTTTGGAACCGCTGTTAGCTACAATTCGCGGAAATCCAGAGATGGAAGGTTGTAAAGTCGGCAGCGAAGAGCACAAACTTGCGGCCTTCGCGGACGACGTCCTCTTTTACATAAGCTCACCTCAGAAGTCAATCCCTACACTGCTCAAAACCTTAAAGGAATACGGGGAATTAACAAACTTTAAAATCAATGCCTCAAAAACATTTATCCTTAATATCAACCTCAATAAAATAGAGAAACAGAACTTACAGAAAACAGTTAGTTTCGTGTGGAAAAAAAGGATAAAATACCTAGGAATTGAACTGGCTAACAACTCGAGGAAATTATACAAGATAAATTATATCCCGCTCCTAGAAGACATCAAAAAAAAATGCCAAGAGCTGAAGGGAAAAATTTTATCCTGGACAGGCAGGATCAACTCGGTAAAAATGATGATCTTACCAGTCATCACATACAAATTTCAGATGCTCCCCCTCCCGCTCCCAAAACAGTACCTCGGTAAACTAAGAGCTATTATAATGAATTTTATATGGAATTACAAAAAACATAGAATATCCCTCCAAGTTTTAAAACAAGACAAAAGTCAGGGGGGCCTCGCGGTCCCAGACATAGAAAGTTACTACCACGCCATAGCACTATTGAGAATCGCAGAATGGGGTAAAATAGGCAACACCAAAAGATGGGTGAGTTTGGAAGAAGCACTGAGTGAAGTTAGGCTGGGGAGGATTGTGTGGAATCCTCCGAAAAGCCGGACACTAGGAGAAAAAACACATATAATCACTACCACGACTTTAAAAATTTGGCATAAAATTCATAAAACATTTAACAAAAAATACAACTTGCCACTTATAGCACTTAAAGAAAATCCCTTTTTCCCGCCAGGGCTAAAGGAAATAGGAGGGGATTGGATTAGAAAGGACTGCACGAGATTAGGGGAAGTTATTA
The DNA here is from genome assembly GCA_028564925.1 of Lithobates sylvaticus. Classification (NCBI taxonomy): domain Eukaryota; kingdom Metazoa; phylum Chordata; class Amphibia; order Anura; family Ranidae; genus Lithobates; species Lithobates sylvaticus. The sequence continues at coordinate 98,447,352 of CM053030.1, read as the reverse complement.
GTAAGGGGAAGGTGATGACTTTGCACGAGTTACAGAACAATGAGGCTTTTTCCATAGATGGATGGCGGCATCGTCAGCTAACCCACTTCGTGGGCTCTCTCCCTGGCCCATTAAGGGAGGCTAAGGATCTAACAAAACTAGAGAAAATCTTTACAGCAGAATGCTCCAAAAAAAGAATATCTAGAATCTATAAACTTTTACTAGAAAGAGATAGACCAGAGAAGCCACCATATTTCATCAAATGGGAAAGCGAACTAGGAACACAATTAGAAATAGGCACAAGTAAGAAAATTTTAAAATTAGCACATGGGTCAGCTGTAGACGCGAAAACTGCAGAAACAAACTATAAGTGCATAGCTAGGTGGTATAGAACCCCGGATAGGGTCAGCAATTACCAGGCGGATACATCCGCAAACTGCTGGAGGGGATGCGACCAAAGGGGTACAATGGGTCATTTATGGTGGGAGTGTGCTAAAATCAAAAAATTTTGGGAGACCATTCTAAAATTCATAAAAGAAATAACAATGATCGAGGTTAAAAATGACCCCTGGGTGGTACTTATGCATGCCACTCCGAAGGAAATCAGGCAATATAAAGGCTCTTTGATCCCCCATCTGCTCAATGCGGCTAAAAAGGTAATTCCAAAGAGATGGAAGGACAAGGAAAGCCCACCCTTATGGGAATGGGTTGATGCAGTAGAATCTACATACATGATGGAATGTGTGTTGCTCATCGGGGAGGAGGACAGAGAGGCCACGAGGGCCAAGTGGGAGAGTTGGAGAAAATTTAAGAGGTCTTGGAGCTATAGGGAGGCTTTGCGAGTGCAGCCGTGACAACTGACGACCTCCAGGGGGCGAAGCCGGAAGGAGATTCAGCCGCGGAGAGGTAGATGTTAAGGGCAGGAAACGACACTAGGGAGAAAGTGCCACCACATAACAACGGAACAGCGGACGTGGAGGGGGAGGGTGGGGGCATGGGGGGGATAGGAGGGAGGGGGGGAGGGGCGGAAAAAAAAAATTAAAAAAAATAAAAAATAAAAAAATAATAAAAAAAAACCCCCTAGGGGGGTAAACTGGAACTGAGATGAAACGGGATTTAGGATAAAGGAAGTGGAGGGGTAGTGGAGGCTTGGTGGGATTTCAGATGCATGTGTGTATTCTTGGTTTTGTAAACTTTATGGATGCCCGACCCAGGACCCCCATCCCCCCCCAACTCTAGGGGGAAAAAAAAAGGGGGATGAATGAAACAATCCACTAATGATGCTAAGACAAATAGAGGGCTGGAGATGCGGGCACAGCTGACACTCACCCACGAAAACTTTGTCTGAAGTGGAAAAAAAAAAAAGTGAGGCCAGATTAACGTCTCTGCCCTCTAGAATGTCCTTCCTTACGCTGGGTGGCACCAGGTGGGAAGGGTGAACGGTAGTCGTGGCAAGCTCACTACCTGCGGCCGGTGCACTGATGGCTGGGACCACCGCAGGGTCCGGAACCGTGGCAGCCGGGCTGGCCTCTAGACGAGACACCCTGTCCTGGACCTCAATGATTGAGGAAGACAGGGAAGACACGAGGGTGTGTAGCTGAGCGACGGCGGCTGAAATCGATTCCAGAGACGCCTGCTGGCTGCTGGGGCTTGCTGCGGCCGGTGGTGGGAAGAGGAGCCTGAATAGCTCCGCCTTCCTGGCCGCGGACGAGAAGGGTATCCCTCTGCGTCTCAGCTCGGCGGACAGCCTGGGAATTGTCCATGCCCTAAGAGACTGGACACTGCCAGCCTCGGAGGCTGACGCCGGAGATAGCGGGGTGGTGAGGTCATCGCTGCCGACTGATGACATGGCGGCTGCCAAGACCTGTTACTTGGTAGACTGGTCACGTGTCTGCAGGCTGGGCCTATAAAAGGTGACAAGAAATGAGTTTGGACGTGTCACCTACGATATACATACCTGCCACGAGAAAGCAGGAGCCCCCCGTGCCCCTGCGTTTTTTTTTTTTTTTTTTTACCTGCTGGAACTCTGATCAAGTTGGTGCAGGTGGACCTACTGAATCCGACTGACCTGAGAGAGTGTGAGAGAAAGTACCTATTTAAGAGCCTAAAACTGCTGCCGTCCAGAGCGACGGAACCCAACGTAGATGATAACAACAGGCGATAGTGACTTGAGTCGACTGCCGAGATCGCTGTGGGATCAAATGACCGATGACAACACGAATGACTGACTTGACATGTTGCCTTAACTGAATGAACTTCCCGTGACAGGGCCCGGCCCGTTCGTACCGTATGGGGGTGACTGTGGGCCGGACTCTGGAGCACGTACAGAAATGAGGCAACCGTGAAACGAGGCCAACTGCCTGGGTACGCTGAGGCCGAACTGTGACATCCAGCTGCCACCGGGTCCGACTCCAAGCTCCCCTATTTTTTTTTGTAGAAATGCGGCCGGCCTAGGGCACGCCGGCGCGAATTCGTACAGGCGGGTGACCAATTAACGCTGGGGCGTGGTAAGGTGACACAGAAATAATATAACATGACAAGGGCAAGAATCAAAGTTTTTTTTTTTTTTTTTTTTTTTTTTTTGCGACTCCGCCCCTGGCGCATGTATTGAAATGAGGCCGGGCCTAGGGCACGCCGACACGAATTAGTGCGGGGAAGTGACTGCATTCATGCCGGGCGTGGTAAGGTGACAGAAATGATATACCATGACAGGGGCAAGAATCAGGAATGTACGCAAACCAGTGATGCGATTCCGCCCTTGGCGCATGTATTGAAATGAGGCCGGGCCTAGGGCACGCCGACACGAATTAGTGCGAAGAAGTGACTGCATTCCTGCCGGGCGTGGTAAGGTGACAGAAATGAGATACCATGACAGGGGCAAGAATCAGGAATGTACGCAAACCAGTGATGCGATTCCGCCCTTGGCGCATGTATTGAAATGAGGCCGGGCCTAGGGCACGCCGACACGAATTAGTGCGGGGAAGTGACTGCATTCATGCCGGGCGTGGTAAGGTGACAGAAATGATATACCATGACAGGGGCAAGAATCAGGAATGTACGCAACCAGTGATGCGATTCTGCCCTTGGCGCATGTATTGAAATGAGGCCGGCCTGGGGCACGCCGACCCGAATCAGTGCGGGGAAGTGACTGCATTCATGCCGGACGTGGTAAGGTGACAGAAATGATATACCATGACAGGGGCAAGAATCAGGAATGTACGCAGCCAGTGATGTGATTCCGCCCTTGGCGCATGTATCGAAATGAGGCCGGGTAGTCGTGCATCTGGATCGCCCCGATCGGAGCATGTATGGATGCGACCGGACCAGGATCGAAGCGATGGCATGAACGCCCTGTTTAACTGATGCGAAATGATTTAGCATGACCGAATGGCCTGATACGTTAGCCATGTTTGAAATGATGAAATGATTGTCATGCTAACACGTGAAATGTTTCGACACGGTCGAAGTGATTCGTACAACTAGTATGCCAACAGTGCTTCGGAATGTAAATAGCGATTCGGCACGCTCGCTGGCGCCACCGATTCGAATAACAGCAGGACATGAACGATACGTGTGAGTGTGAACTGCACCCGTGCGTGAGTCATGTTGAACGATTCGGAGACTGCGTAGCACTACCGCGTAAGGGAACCCTTGAGTGCCGGATGCGGCATCGGTCGGAGTGTTTGTGGCGGGCGGCCCTGAATGTGCGTGCCGCTAGATGGCTCCCGATCGTGTACAACCAAAAAACGTGCGAGTAAGTGTTTAGGTTTCGAGACAAGCAGCGCGTGGTTCGTGAGCTACGCAGACCACAGTTTAGTGACATGATAAGCAGTGCATGAGAACGTAAAACATGGGAGCCGAAGCCCTACCTGCGACAGCCGAACCAGACTCTTTGTACGAAACTGCGACTCGGCGACACGAGTGCGACACGAAGGGACAACACGACTTACGAACACGGAACGCGGGACTGCAACAAGAGGAGACGGACAGACGAAAACGGAGCTCACGAACCGGCACCAACAGCGCTTGTCTCGAACGAGTCGGTCCTAGATGTCTGATGTATCAGATATCACGCACAGGAAACCGACAAAGACCGGCGGCCTTTGGGCTGCTTAAATACCCTCCGGGCTCCTCCCATAACTTCAGGCCGGTACCCGGCCTTCCAATATATACGGCTGGATTTATACACACAGTTATTTTGTTTATCATTCATGGATTATGTCATGTATGTTTTAAGTCATGTTATAAGTCACTAACTAGCGCAGCACTGGTTTTTGGTACAAAATATTTTTTACAGGTGGAAGTGGAATCACTTTAAGTGACAGCGACTACTTATTATCATTTATTATTAATTATTCACATTACATTGCGCTGATTGATTTTTCTTCACATTTTCTTTAAAGAGGGCGTCTGTACGTAAATCTTTGTAATATTCCTGTCTGTGATGACCATGTGTATTACAGACCTTTATTAAAGTGAAAGTAAACTCTTATACATGACTTTTACTTAGGTAAGCCTATAATAAGGTACACTAAATATCTCCTAAACGGGCACTGTTTAGGAGATATTTACTTTTGATGCAGCCGGTGACGTCACCGGCGCATGCACTCTGAAGAAACGGCCTACCGTGCCATACCATCAGAGTCCTGTGCCGTGAACGCACGCGCTGCGCTGTATGCGCTGTAGTGATGTCACTGCGGCTCCGGGCCACTCACACAGCTGGAGTCACAGAGGGAGGACCGGGTGAAGATGGAAGTGCCTTCAGCGGTGACAGCACAATGCTGGAGGGCTTCGTTCGAGGGTAAATTTCACATAATGTGCTAGTATGTGATGCATACTAGCACATTATGCCATTCAGGACTAAAAAAAAAAAAAAAACTGTCCGCTTTAAAAGGCATAATTGTTATTGTGAACATTGATATGTACAATAAATATCGTAAAGAGTTAACTGCCTAGTTAACAAGAACCCAGTGACAATCACTCTCAGTCTGCTGGCACTTAGGTTGTGGCCCCGTGAGCTTCAAAATCTTTGTGCAGGACGAGGCTGAGAGCGTTTTTGTTGCGTATCAGTGACAGCGCAGTGTGACTTTGACCAGCCATTTGTCACAAATTGCTGAAGGTGGCACCACAAATGCCCTGTCTGCTGTTTCTTGACTTTTATTGTATGTTACAGACTATCATTACACTAGACGGTGGGAAATTGACTCAACACCAGAAGTGGGATGAGAAGGGGGAAGAAAGGGAATCCACAATAACACGAGAAGTACTAAACGGTCAATTGATAACGGTAAGTGAGCTTACGCACTTTTTTTTTTTTTTTTTTGGTATGCATCACCAAAGCAGTCTAAACCTCAAACTGGGAAAAAATTATTTATTAGTAATAATGTTTACAAAATAACATAGAATTCCACAAAGGTGCAAAAAATTCTGACCTTATGTGATCTTGGTCTGGTGTTTTATTACATAGTAATAACACATACCTGATCCATAAGTATATTTATATACATTTCAGTTATTTCCAGGGTTCCATTCACAATGAATACACATTTACTTTAAATAAACTTTCTTCTGTGTAAAACTGTATTACTGGCATCCAGCATTCTATAAAAAATTATAGAGGAAACAGTCAGAGAATGCTGAACTGTCCCTTACACACTGGGGTTGATTTACTAAAGGCAAATCCACTTTGCACTACAAGTGCAAACTACAAGTGCAAAGTGCACTTGAAATTGCACTGAAAGTGCACTTGGAAGTGTAGTCGCTGTAGATCCGAGGGGGACATGCAAGGAAAAAAAAAAAAAAAAACATTTTAGCTTGCACATGATTGGATGATAAAATCAGCAGAGCTTCCCCTCATTTCAGATCTACCCCTCAGATTTACAGCAACTGCACTTCCAAGTGCACTTTCAGTGCAATTTCAAGTGCACTTTGCACTTGTAGTTTGCACTTGTAGTGCAAAGTGGATTTGCCTTTCGTAAATAACCCCCATTGTCACAGAATGACAGAAAATGAGCTGAACTACTAACAAGGGACTAGTTGACTCTGCAAGCTTGCATTTACTAGAAACGTGTAGATTACTTCTTCTTTTACTTCTTACTATTCTAATAAAAAAAAATAAAAAATCTGTAATGACAGAAATATGTAGGCAGCCATTACAGACTAAAAACATGTAAACTTTAAAGTGTGAATGTTAAATTACGTAGTTGAGGATCAACTATGCCTTTTTTCCTCCTTAAAATGTAGTGAAATCATTTAAAATACCTGGGGATCCTGCTAGTCCCATTCACCCAGTTTCCTTCTGACCACTCTAGGCATGGATGCAGTTCCATCTTAGCGTGGTCAGTTTGTGTCTGTGCTTTTCGGAAGGGGGCTACAGAACACAGTGTGCCTGTACTCCTGTACTTTTGCTGCTGACACAACCACCCCTCTGCCCAGTGCCGCCTTCTGTTTAGGAGCTACAAGGTGGCTGAGATCTCTGCAGATATGCTTCCTACCCAGCTCCTCCTTCTCTTTGGGAGCTACAGGACTGGTCGGATCTCTGCAGACATGTATGCAATAAAAGGTATTAACATTTTTTTCCTTTTGTTTTTGTGTAAATATTTGCCTTAGATTATTATTGTTATTAAAATGCTTTAGGACAGGCAGGGTTCACATTCACTAATGTCTAATTTATGTCAGCGCTGTTTCCAGGTCACTTTCCGTGGAAGGCTAAGTATCTGGGGCCCCACTAGTCCAGAATTATTTTTAGCTATGAATACCTAGGATCCTATCCTGTCCACAGTATTAGGCCCCATGCCGCGTTTTACCGCGTTTGCGTCTATAAGCGTTTGTAAAGATAACATCATATAGACCCTCCCCGAGCTCAGAAAGCATGTATTATTAACTATTTCTGCCATTTTGATCAGAGTGAGCAGCAGCAGAGAGCAGTTGTACACTTGCATTTGCCTCTTTCTGTGGGTTTTTTTTGGAAATGGATCCCATACTGAATATATGTCAGGAAATGCTCCTGATGTTGCTCTTGATGAGGCAGCAATGTCGGCGAAAATTGCGTGAGAGGTCCAGAGTCAGAGCTCGTCGATATTGGACCCATCCGTTGAAGGCACAGCGAATGTCCGTTGGGATATTTCACAAACATGGTGGGGGGTTGGGGGGTTGGTATGCAGGTTTTTCTTTGTGAAAAAAAGACATTGCTATGCTTTGGTCAGACTAGGTGGAGTCACTGATTAGATTAGAAATTGGATGAAGGGTTGGGGCAAAGAAGTGGAGGCATTCCTCATTGTCTAAGCCACCTAAAAAACTAGAAATGTTTATGGCATTGCATCAGTGAGTATATATGCTCTATGAACTATCTAAAGTAATTACGACATTTTAAACCAATTTTTTTAGTATTTTTTATGGTTTTATATTTCTGAGTTTTCTGGTCCAAAAAATTGTGTTCCTTTAAAAACGCTTATAAACGCAAACGCGGCTAAACGCATTTTGTGTCTGAAACGTAGAAAAGCAAAGTGTCTGAACCAATTTTTTTGCTTCTGGAAAAATTAGGTTAAACGCAACTGCATAAAAACGGGAAACAATGAGACTGTGTACATGGACACATAGGATAACATTACATGCGTTCAGGGGAAGTTGAAAAAAGTGTCCAACTGCCTCTGAACGTGCGTTTAACAGCGTCTCGTGTGCATGGGGCCTTATAGTTAACCTGTGCTATGCCCATGACAGCTACACATACTTTCCCTACGCTTCCATGGAGCCAAGAGGACTCTGTCCTCCCCCAAATGATAGCAAAAACTATAGTACTCCCGCGCTACCTCCTTTACCAAAAATGTATATATAACCATATGTAGCGCACTACTCCCTTGGGAGCTGCTGAGTGTGTTCATACCTTTCTGTTAACAGCTTCCGTTCCTCACCCCTGTACGAATTACAATCAGCAGACAGTCCAAAAACGTTTAAAATAACTTTTATTCTCTTGCTGGCGGTATGTTACAGGATGATTATGGAAATATGAGCTGCCTCTTACTTTCTGGTTCCTGATGGTGTTTAATGTCTTTTCTCATAATGAACTGACCAATGCCTTTCTGAAAGACATTGTGGTTATGTGGATGTTGAAAGCCCCAGGCCTCACCTGCCGATCTTGACTCCTGCAGTCCTCCCGCGTCAGTTCAGGAAAGTCCTGGACGAATAAGCACCGCTGGGTTGCACTCCCTTTGAGCTCTCCCACCGACAGTCCATGATTGCCCCAGAAAGCCGATTCCAGTCTACTGCGTCCTTTTTGCAGCTACTTCCTGCTCTGCATGGTCGGCTACATCCCAGGCTGGGATGCCCGGTCCACTTCTCCCGGAGTTGCATGGTGGCTTAGTACTGTTGGACCATCCAGCACTGAGGTCTCTGAACCCTCAGGCCTTCAGGTCCTGTTCCTGCTATGCAGCACTGAGGTCTCTGAACCCTCAGGCCTTCAGGTCCTGTTCCTGCTATGCAGCACTGAGGTCTCTGAACCCTCAGGCCTTCAGGTCCTGTTCCTGCTATGCAGCACTGAGGTCTCTGAACCCTCAGGCCTTCAGGTCCTGTTCCTGCTATGCAGCACTGAGGTCTCTGAACCCTCAGGCCTTCAGGTCCTGTTCCTGCTATCCAGCGCTGGGGTCTCTGAACCCCCAGGCCTTCAAGCCTGCTCCTTGCAGTTACATTTTTGCTCCTTCTCTGGATCCAACTACTCCCATCTCCCCCCAGGAAGCATGTGACCACCAGCTTATATGCGAGTACTGCCCCTGACAACACAAGTTAATGATTGGTCCAGGGCTCTCCATACAAACTGCCTGCACCCCAGTCCCCAGTCCGCCTTCCTTCCAGAACATTTCCAATGGAAGGTAAGGGAGATCTTTCAGGGTCAGAGTGCAGGTGGCCACCCCCCTCTATTCTATCACTCCTCCCAAACAAACAACCAGGCCTAAAGAAATGTAAGGCCCTGGCAAATGTACCTAATACTTATCTAACTGAACCTAATTAGCACCCACCTAAAAGTGGTGAGCGCCACACATACATTAAAATGAAGTCGTTGAAGGGATCTATTTGTGTTCTCGAAAAAAAAAATATATATATTTTTGGTTAAGTAGCGCAGAAAAAGTTTTAGAAGTAGCGTGGCATCCTTCATTATAACAATCCTACAAGTGATAGCCCTGGGTCTCTGGTTGCCAATCACCAAGTACCATTCTTGTAATACAAGAGGAGGGAGTCTCACCATACCTGAAGGTACTGGGTATTTCTTATCGAACTGGGCAAAGCACAGATACACTTTAACTCAAACTCATTTTCTTTTATTGTACGTTGCACTAATATTTATGTATGTATTTATTTATTTTCATATCATTTTTTTTCTTTTTTTAATAGATATGCATATTTGGTGATACAAAGTGCCGTCGGGTCTATGACAGAAAATGAAGCTTCAGTCTTTATACACATTAGTATGCTGTGCTATTAATGTATAAGTTTAGCTCAATGAGCAGCCATTAAACATGCTATTAAACACCTTTTGTAATATCTACAAAAATAAAACAAGTTTGACGAAATCCTTTACATTTTCCTTTTTCTCTTTCATTAACACAAGAATCTGGGCTCTGTGTGTACAGAGTTCCCAACAGTCTGTATATGCATCATTTTGTATGTGCATGGTTCTAAAACCTTTCTGACAGATGAGATCATATTGTAACCTATAAAGGCAATTTTTAGAATGCACAGTGCTTTAGCAAATGTCATGCAATTAAGGTTTGCTTCCCACCAGATGTATTTGTGCTATGCCGCCACTTATTTCCCCAACACAGACAGGGAAAATGCCTTGTTTCCAATGCTGTTAGTTTGTAATACAATGTTGCTGTGGTGTGCATTGAAAATAAACACTGCATACAATACAATTTTTCAGAGCAGCCTGTATCGATGCAAACCACCACATCACAACACAGCTGTGGTGAATAGAAATGTAATATTTCAATAAAAAGTTTGTATTTTTCAATTTTTTACAAAAAAGTAAATGGAGCATGTACACTGTGTTCTTCAGTGCACACCAGCGGCTGTGCTGGAAACACAGCTTGCTGGTGTGAACAATCCCTTACAGTATCATAGTCCTGTATAAGTATGCAAGCACAACAATCCCTACTAAATTCTACACTATACATTTATGATAAATATATTGTAGGTAGGGGGGGGGGGGGGGGGGGGGTAGGCTCATTTGGTATTGGCAGCGGTAAACCATGCATGAGACAGGGACACTCAGGAACAATCTAAAGGCCTGTACACACCATCGGACTTTTTGACAACAAACATGCAAATTAGCTGTTTTGGAGCAACATCCGACCGTGTGTACGCTCCATCGGACAAACTTTTTCGGTTTTCATCTGACTTTTGTCGGACAAACTTTCTGCCAACAAAAGTCCGATGGAGCAAAGTCCGACCGTGTGTACACAGAACCATCAGACTTTTGTACAAAGTACAAACAGGCATGCTCAGAACCAATGCAAAAGATCAGACAACAATACAGAAGTTGACCAAAGGTGGCGCTGGAGTATTTGAACGTCGTCTTTTGAAGTGTCGTCAGTACATTGAAACGTCACTACGTTTGTGTTTGTTGCCTAAAAAGTCCGATCGTGTGTATGCAATACAAACTTGCGGCCAACGCCCTTTGTACAAAAATCCACGGGAAAGTTTGTACAAAGTCCGATTGTGTGTATGAGGCTATAGAAGGTTTGTCCTGCACTTTTATTCAACAAACATTATTTCAGTGAGGGCTTTGTACAGCAAATTCATAGCCTAAAAAAAAAATAGAACATCTGCTCATCCGAGCTACTAAGGCCAGCTCCTGACAGACAGGATGCCCCCTAATGGGTTCACAAAAACAAACAGCATTTATTCCTTTTTTAGTGTTCTGTCAGTAGTCCACCTTTTCACCAAGCAGGAGGTTAGCACAGCACAAAGAGATCTGTGGACCACCAGGTAACATGTGCTCTGAACTATGATATTCAGGTAACAAGTAGCAGGTATAAGATGGCACACCCAACTCCAGGTGCTCTAAAAGGTGTAAAATTATACATATTCCTCTACACAAAAAATCACTCTAAAAATATATATTATGCTATTGTTTATTACCTAAGGAAAAGGTCTACATCATATTTCAGGTTCATACAAATATATCAACTGTTACCAGGCCAGATGTATACTGCAACAAGCAGCCAACCTTATTGTTTTTTTATATTTCACGTTTTAAGATGTTTCATTGTCTCATTGTATAAATGTAGCACCCTGATGTTTAGGCAGGGTTACTCTTAAATTTACCTGCCAGGTGTAGTTACCATGGCTCATTGTTAGGGATCAATTGAGTTCAGTAAGTCTGGAATTGCTGCACTTCTCTCTTCTGCCACTGGGTGGCCGGGTACCTGGTGACATTAGATAAGAGAAAGGCAAAGCAAGGACAGATTTGGAGTGTATGGGGTATTTCAGCCAATGGGCAGGGGTTTTCTCAAATCCCTTGGCCTGCTGGGAGAACCTATATATTTGTGTGGAGTCAGGTGATCAGGGTTCTGTGCCACCTGGACGGCTGCTGGGTGGATGTGTGTTGTACTGCCCGGGCTGCTAGGCCAGAGTTTGGGCCTATCTAGGGCACATCTGGCTGCTAGGCTGTCTGAGGGCCTATACAGAAGCAAGAGAGCAGCATAGGGTTGGGATTGTAGTCTAACCAGAAGTGACGGTGCTGCCGTCCGGAGAACCTGTCATGGTCGGAGGTAGAGGGGAAGCGGTCGCCACTAAAGGACCAACCACCTTATTACCAGGGACCACAGTGAGTAGCTGAAGCAAGTACCAGAGCAGTATTCTCACCAACCGGGGATGGTGAAGAATCATGAAACTTCAGCGGGTGTCAAGCCATGGACCCAGCCAGCGGAGACGACGCTTGCAGAGCAGCCTTGTGTGTCAAGCCAGGGACCGAGCAGGCCAGTGGGGTGAAGCTTTAGAAGTATCTGGAGTGCCAAGCTAGGGGCCCAGCAGAGAAGCGGGGGTGATGCTTGAGGAAGATACTTAAGTGAAGATTGGAAGAGCTCAAAGGATTCGGTGGCAGTGAATCAGCAAGTCTAGTTAGAGAGACTGGGAGCTCAGTGGGTTGAGAACTTCCAAGAAGTGACTGTAGAAAAAGTAAAGGAGTTTGTTACAACTTGTGTTAGGAGTTTTTCTAAAGCCCCATACACACGGTAGGATTTTCCGATGGATTCTGTCCTATCGGACAATGTTGTCGGAAAATCAGACCGTGTGTAGGCACCATCGGACAGTTTCCATCAGATTGTCTGACGGACAAAGTCCTATCTCCTGCTGGATAGATTTTTTGACAACAAAGTCCGATCACACCAAATCCGATCGTGTGTAGCGAATTCCGACCGGACAAAGTGCCACGCATGCTCAGATCACATTACAAGACCCAAGCTATTGGCTACTAGCCTCTACGTAGTCCCGTCGTAGGCAACAAACGTCACCACCTTCAGAATGATCGGATTTTCCGACAACTTTGTCCGACCGTGTGTACGCAAAACCAACATCAGACACAGTATGACGGACATGGTCTGACAGACCTGGTCCTCGGATAATCCGCGCGTGTGTAAGGGGCTTAAGACTGTTGCCATAGGAGACTGCATTCCTACACATGCAGGTGTAGTGTCTTGCCGGATGCCTTTCCCTGCATGACTGTCTACCTGTAGAAGTCTAGGAGTCTGCTAATTAACATTGCAACTACCTAAGGGTGTCCTGGCCCTAACCCTCTCTTCCAAAGTTCTGTTCAAGAGAAATAAAATCTCTTTGCATTCAAGAAGTGTCTGGCGCCCATTTATCTATATTGCATTACACCCACTATGCCTTTCAACCCACTCTATACTGAAGGATGTCAGCAGCTCTTGGCTCTGGAAGTTCTTATTAGACTAAAAGAGGCCTACATATGTAAAACCTGCAACTCCCACTGTGCCACACCCTAGTCAATAGTCAAAAACATAGAACAACAGGAAAATACTTGTTCAAAAAAGAGTGGAATTTACTGGCACAACATGATATATACAGCAATACATACATACAGCAATAATTTAAAAAAAAATCCATATAGTCTATTTCATCAATTACAATCACATTAAAAAAGAAGACAAACCCCAATCAGGGGAAATATAGACATTCTACCCAAGCTGGATTGGAAATCAACTAAAAAAAAAAATATTCTATAGTAATGATGCATAAAGCATAATACATTGCAGGGGTGCTTTTCCAAGTCCCATCGGCAGCACATTTTGCAGTAGACTCGGGTTAGTTGGATGTGTCAATTCACTAAATACAGCAAAAAAGATTGTAAATATTAGTAAAAAATTTGTAGCATTCACAAAAAAATCACTCAATAGGGTATTTTCATGCTCACATCAGTATGGCAGTGTGGCAAAAAGCTGTGCATATATATGAGTCTTTGGGCGGACATAGGGGCCCAGAGGAACCACTACCCCCAAGAGTATATGGAACTCTGCAAATAATGGGCTAGTACCTTGAAATAATTATGAGCCAAATACTCCATACTGCAAGTAAGAAGTACATATACACCTCTAATATAGTGCCTAACCTATACTTACAGATACGGATTTTATACCATAAACCACGGAATAAAGTATGGTAGAACAGGATATTAATAAAGTCACTTGGCAATAAATGTGATTGATCATAGTTTATATCATTATGGGGAAAACTACCCATAAAATTCATGCCTGTCAAAATAAAGACATACAGGGGGAGATTTACTAAAACTGGAGCACTCTGTGAATCAATTAAGCTTTGACAATAAAACCTGGAAGCTGATTGGTTTCTATGCCGAGCTGCACCGGATTTTGCATGCTCCAGTTTTAGTAAATCTCCCCTATAGTTAATGCTTAGGGTAAATTTTATAATCTACCCTACAACAAATTTAGCATGAATCAACGTACAATGTAATGATGTCTTAATAGATTTTGACCTACCAAATGAACCAAGAGAAAAATCATTCATATGTATACATCGCTGGATGAGGTATAATCACCATGTGCTGCCAGATATCCCCATAATATCACACCTAAAATAATTGTAGGATACTAGGTTTAATGAAAGCCGCTAGGAAATGTCCTAGCATGTCCTCTCACCTGTCTCTTCCACGTGCCACACACTCACCACCAATACTGGTGTCCTGCAGGGAGCCGTCTCTTTAAATACCCCAACTGCACCATAATTTCCCACCCAAAAGCATGAACATACCCTATTGGGAAATCTTATGTGACTGGTACAAATTATTTTTTGACTAACATTTACAATCTTTTCTGCTGTATTTTTGTGAATTGATACATCCAACTGTCCTGTGGAAGCAGTCTACTATGAAACGCGTTGACGTGGGATTTGGAAAAGCACACCTGCAATGTATTACGCTTTTTGCATCATTACTATACAATAGATTTTATGACATGTTGATTTCCAAACCAACTTGAGTATTTACCCTATTTGGGGTTTATCTTCTCTTTTAATGTGATTTTAATTGATGCAATAAACTATATGGATTTTTTATTCTTGCTGTAATGTCTCATGTTGTGCTGGTATTGTCTCATTGTACTTCCTATCTTTGTTTTTTTCCCTAGTATGTGCAGCCCTAGTAAAGCTCAGTGTATAGTTCAAACCTATATACAGAAAGAAAGACCATTGATGTTGAATGTACTTTTACCTTCAAAAAAGACAGAAAAACATCCTTTGTATGTGCCAAGCTGCATTAAACCGCAATGGATTATCTTTCTATGTCACTTTTTTTTAGAAGAGTAAAGTGATTCAAAAGCCCCAAAACCACTGGATCGGCGTGGGAACTATTATATTTAGAAGGTGCGGTGGGTAATGGCAACCTCCATATTTCTTCAATACAAGTTTCATGTAAAATTATATTATTAGATCACTCATCTAATAAATAATGGATGAGCCATTGATAGACAAGGGCTTGGTGGTTTGTACATACTAGTAATAAAACTGGTTTCCTCAGTGAAAGTGAAACATTTAATTGATAAGTGTGGGTGTGGAGCCATGATGGGAAACAGGTGAAAACAAGTCATTTCTTGTTTTAATCTTCTAATTAAAATACATATAATATTGTACTATGCAGCACAAGTGCTGGATAAGATCTGGAGAAAAGGGAGGTTTCTTCCTTGTCACAAATAATTTGGGGTGACATCACTGGAGCCCTGCTGTATCTCTTAAAAGAGGAACACCTATTAATCTTTCCCTCATTATCTGCTGTTCTCTGTACCTTCTGCATTACCAATACCAGGAAAAACACTGCCACCATGGCCGAGGAACTGCTGGGCTGCTGGAAACTAATTTCTTCTGATGGCTTTGATGACTTTATGAAGGCTCTTGGTAAGCCATTTACCTAATATATTTTGTATTTTCTCTAGACTGCTTGGTCTTGCAAAACTGCAAATTAACTTTTTTTTTGATAAACTTTTTGGGGTTTTAATATACATTTGATCTTTAGATTAGCCTGGAAATTTCCAAGATCGTCCCGGTTTAAAGTGTGTACACAAATGGTCTACCTGCAGTAAGCTAAATTCAACATTCTGAAAAATTAGCTTACCAAAGAGCCATTGACAAATCTTTTTTGAAGAAACCTGTGCAAAAAAAATAAAAAAGTTTCCACTGCTTTTCTTTATTTGAAAATATAGTTGATTGGTTGTTATGATCGATTGGGTTTATTATTTTATCAGTCTTAGTAAATACATGCATGCCCTATGGCACTCTTATCACAACATGTTGTTGCCAGAGATGAAACGAACTATCGTAATGCCCTGATGCAAACTAAATCTGAGGCCCACTCATACTTCATGCAAGCCTTTTTTCTCTCAGCATTCTTTGGGAAACACAACAGATCAATCAGTATACTGCTAGTCACAAGGTGGTTGGACAGCGAAAAACAGAAGGCTTGGTATCTCCAAGCGGGCAAACCCCTCAGCAAAGCCACAGTTTAGCTGTCATAAGGAGATAGGATGTCTCTTCAAAGCTTCTTCTGCTGGTACAAGTCTGAAGTTTGAAGATTTATGCTTCTGAACAATCAAACATCAGATTCCCAGATCTTGGAGACTCATTATCACAGTCAACAGCAAGCACAGTGTCATGCTTTTGTCACTAAACCTAAGGGAATCACTACAGCCTCTGTCATGGATAAGTAGCTTTCATACAGCTCAGTGTCAGACGGGGTGTCCAAGCCGTGGAGGTCCTTCAGCTTAGTTTTAAATTGTGGTACAACCCTGAAGTTTCCCTATTACATTGGCAACCAGTGGACTGAGCATCATGGTCCAGGTGTGTTTACAGTCTACCTTCTGGGAGTGGACAGTGGGGTGCTAGACTTCTTAAAGGCTAAGTTCACCTTTCAAAATAAATAAATAAATGTACATATATTTGCAGGTAAAAAAATATGTGCATTTATGATTTTTTTTTCCTGGCTCCTGCAGAGCATTGCATCCAGATGTCAGGCTTTTGCGCAGTCTTCCTCTAGCTATGTGCCTGTATACCCACACAGGCTTTCTGTTACAAAGCTAGAGGAAGAATAAATGAATCAGGAGTGTGCTGATTAGTGCTCTCTCAGTCTATATAAACTTCAAGTAGGTCTGCCATGGTGGCAGAGGAGACTTTGTTTTTTTATGTACAGATCTCCGTGAATGAATGACGTGGCTGTGTGAGTGGAGCACCTGCACCGCCGCACTGTTTTTAAAAAATGACAGCTGCTGTGGGGAGAAGATCCCCTGGCTACTGTCACAGAAAAGGGACCTCTGGAGGTGGAAGGTAGGTTACACGTTATACCCTAAATATGGAAGTAACATGCTCCTATGGCCCCTTTCACACTGGTGGAGTAGGTGGATGACAGATCCATGTCCGCTCCGCTGGGCTGTTGGGTGGAAACGGACCGCCTGTCCATTTTCATCCGACTGTCATGCGATCTGCCAGACAGATAGGGAACAGATCCCCATCCATCTGTTTTTAGTGGATAGGATTGGATCGGATATCAGCGACACATGTCTGCTGCTCCATAGAAAGCAATAGTTGGTCCAATCGAGTCCGCCTGAACTGACAGGTGGACCCGATCGATTTGTCCAAGTGAAAGGGGCCTAAAGGTGAACCTATCCTTTAAATTACAGTATATCTAAAGCCAAAGTTCAATTGCATTTGTGAAACGCCAGTATTTCTTCTAAATCCAGATACAAGTAAACAGTTTTTTGTATATATATTTTTGAAAGAATGTCTTTTGCCTGGAGATTTTTCTTTAATGTAATCATGTTGTAAATGAGCAATTTAAGCCGTACATGAAATATGCAATGCATAAACAAAGGTTATTTTAGGTAAAGAGATATAGGCAGCTGAATTTATAAACTCATCTTCTATGCAAATTTAAGCTTGGCCTTCCTTTATCAGAAGCCTCTCAAAGTGCCCATTTAATGTGATGGGCTGCCTCACTTACCAATAGAGAGGAATATGAAGTGTGAGTAGGTAGGAAGAGTCATGACTTTTCAAGGCAAAGTCATGTTTTACTTATAGCTTTAGCTGCCTATATCTCTAGAGCTACTTGTTTTAATACAAAGCTTGTACTGGAATACAAAATTTTGAATTGTTCAGGCTTATTCGCAAATGGAAGAAATACAAAATAACGTGGCTCACCAATGTTTTTTAATGTTTTTGATCCATTCAAAAAAAAATAAAAAATTAAAAAAAACTTTAAAAAACGTTAAAAGACTCACTGCAAAGCTACTGGCGTTTTTTTTTTTTTTTTTAATATAAATTGTTTATTTAACATTTTTGCATGGTGTTGGCATTTTTATAAAGTTATTTTAACGTCCAGTGTGCATGGAGCCTAAGTCGTGTTTTGCTTGGGGATCAAATACTTATTTTACTCACTGAACTGCAACTCAATTTATAACATTTGTAGCATGTGTTTTTTTCTGGATTTTTGGATGATATTATGTCTCTATCATTTAAAATAATATTCACAAACATAAAAGATCACACATAATATAAAACTAGTCACCAGCACTCATGGGCAAGAGAGTGTGTTTACTACATGGACAGGAAGGAAAAACAACCAACAGTTACCTTTAGTGCAACCACGGTGAATATCATTAGGTCATGCTGAGACTGGTTTACCCCTTTTTTTAATGCCCCATTTTCTTTCATCAGAGCATGAAGGTTTTGGGATACTTTACCTGGACATCTTGGATCATACTTGTAAAACTATGGGGCTATTATGCCTGTGGGTTTTGGCAATATTCTCTTATGCTCGCCAGTTTTTCATGGAGCATTATCTATTACGGTAAATGTTGGTTTTAATTCTGGCAATGTTTATCATTGATGATTTTGAGCTCCCACGTTGGCTGCCAAGAATATATAAAATAAATGTTTGGGATTGCCTTGGGCAGTCTGCAATAGATTAACTTAGCTAGGCCATGCAAGCGTGTAAGGGATCTTGTGATTGGCTAGATGTTGGTGCCAAAGTCCCAAGGTCCTGCCCTGCTTCTTCATGGATAGGACCCACTGCTGGTAGTGTGTAAGCCTTCACCATATTGTGCCCAACTAATTGCCAGAGGCCTTCCCATGAAAATCCCTGGCCATTAGCCTATACTGTATATTCTTAACCATTTCAATACAGGGCATTTTCACCTCCTTCCTGCCCAGGCTAATTTTCAGCTGTCAGCGCTGTGACATTTTCAATGGCAATTGCGCGGTCATGCAACACTGTACCCAAATTAAATTTTTATAATTTTTTCCACACAAATAGAGCTTTCTTTTGGTGGTATTATTTCACCTTTGTGGTTTTTCCTCAGTTTAGGCCGATATGTATTCCTTTTCATATTTTTGGTAAAAAAAAAAATCACAATAAGCGTAAATTGATTGGTTTGCGCAAAAGTTATAGCGCTTACAAGATAGGTTATTGATTTATGGTATTTTTATTTAATTTTTTTGTTTTACTAGTAATGGCGGAAATTGACATTTATACAGCGATCAGTACTATAAATATGCACTATACTTATTGATTACTGTATAAATGTCACTGGCAGGGAAGGAATTAATACTAGGGGGCGATCAAGAGGTTAAATGTATTACCTAGGGAGTGATTCTAACTGTGGGGGATGAGACTGACTAGGGGAGGAGTTCTTATATATTAGGAACACACGATCTGTCTCCTCTCCCCTGACAGGACGTGTATCTGTGTGTTTACAGGCTCCCTACCGCTAACATCCAGAACGAAGAAAAAATTGGCCACACACCACCACAGGACTGATGCAAATAAAATACTTTATTGGTCTTACAGACAGAGAAGCAAAGCAGGACAGGTTGTTGATCTGTTGCACACTCAGATCACGTGCTTATTAAATAACCATTTTTCCATCTTCCTTTTACACAGTCCAAGCACACTGAAACAATGAACAGTCTAGGGGATGTCTTTTTGTGGTTTATTGCTGATTACATTTGGAGAGGGTTATATGGGACACCCCAGAACCACTAGTAATAACAGGAGGACACCCTTCTCTAGTGTGAAATCTCCACCACAATTCTCAGTGCTAAACTTTGAAGTATAATTGTCCCACTAGAGATCAAGGGAGGTAGGGACCCCATGCTCCACTCCCTATGTTCCAGAGCTCATTAGAAGGCAGGTAAAAGCAATCAAACCTTCAGCCTGTGAAATCCAGAACAGCCAAAATAAATCAACAACCACTCTAATGCTTACAGAGGAGCCAAAAAGACTACATTTACACAACATCCTAGCAACCTAATTAGGAAGGTGTTACATGTGGAACATCCTGGCTGTTTGCAGTTTCTAAGGTAGGTTGGCCAGGCAAGAGAAGAATGTAATACTGCTCCATGTTGGTCCACTCTTGCCACACTGCTACTAGTTATACTCCTAGCTCATTGCTGGGAATGCAGTATAAAGGATAATAGATGACTGCACTCCGGTTAAAACAACTTCTTTATTATTTGTAAATCCACTAAAATGAAGACAACAGAAGAACTTTTTTTTTGAAAAGCCAGTGGCGTGTGAAACACACCCAAAAACTCCACCCGGTGCCAAAAAAAGTGCACACACATAAAGAGTGAGACAAAACCTGCAACAGGTGTTACACTGTCCTCCACATAGAAGGACCATTGCCATGATCCCCCGGGGTGGGTTGGGCTCCAGACGAGGACTGAGGTACTTCACTTGGTCTATCTGGCCGAAACCAGACAGACCCCTTTCTCTGGAGGGTCTGCCAAAACAGGCACTGCCCAAGTACTAGGTGGGGCTCCCCCCCCAGAAGGGAGACCCCATGAGAGAAGGTGAACTAAGCCAGAAGGCTATGTCCACCCCCATCCCAAGACTTTCAGGGTTGGCCCGAGGACCCACACCCTACTCATCAAAACAAAACGTGTAACACATCAAACAAAAAGATACAAAAAAGTGACAAACAAAGGGATATAAATAAAAAGAAAGTGGGGGAGAAGGAAGTGGGAGAGTGAAAAGTGACCATTGTGCAATACAATCACCGGCCCTCCGGCCAGGAATAAAAATTTCCCCTGGTCCTAGCCAAAAGGCTCGGCCCTAGAGGCAGGTGCGAAAAACGTTTGTAGTGGTGAAGTGACCATGGTGCCATAACTCAAAGTGACCTCCATCACAGTGAATATACGGCACCCCTGAACTGCCACTTCAGGGGCACATTCACCACTGGCTTTTCGTTGCAGCCCTGACCAGCAGCCCAGACCGATGCAGCCCCACCGCAGACAGGAAGGTATCAGAACATCATGAGCGCCATATGGGGAGGTAACTGGCAAACTCTCCCATAGGTACCAGTGCTCCCACCTAATTATATTTGGCGGTACCGGCCAATTCCCCTCAATAACAACGAAAAGGGGCAGTGAGAATCCTGACTCATTTAATGCTATTGAGTGCACAAAGCTTCTGTTTAAACACATGACTATAGGAGAAGGCTGTTTATGGAGATGACAAATTGACGAAACCAATATGCACAGATCGATGAAGAAGTTTAAAAATGGAGAACGCAGCATTAAATACAAACTGCACAGTGGAAGACCATCAATGTCGGACAGCCTGCACCCCTCCTTTGTCAAAAGGAGGGCCCATTGCTTTTGCTTGGAATCCATTATTTACCTGCAATGAAAAATAAGAAGTGGATTTACAATAGAGGAAGAGTTACTCTACCAATATAAAAAATTTGAACGGCCTATGTGAGCTAATAAAATAAGTTATGACCACTTTTGCATTACTGTGGTACAGGCCTCTTTCATATGCTTTGTTTCACAGTGTTCGTATATCTATTTTCAAAAATCATTATTTTCCTCTGTTTTTTGAAAATGAAATATTTGATGCATCTGAAAGGTTTTGGAGGGAGGCATTTTGAGTATTTGTGGGAGGTGGTCTGTGGTAAGTATTCACTTTTGTGGGTAAAAAATTCCAGATTATCTAATTCAATACATGATCTATCTAATGGAATTCTGTAGAACTTTTAGGGTAAAACAGTTACTTTTTTGGTGCTTTAAAAATAGCTCTACAATATATAAAACATCTGACAACCGAAGTTCAGCAGAAATTGAAGTCGTATTTAAGATTATACCAACAGTTACTACAAAGAAGGTTCAGGGCTCTCAGCAGAAGACCTGGGGACATGTCCTACATGCCAGGGGCTAGAGATGCTGCCGACATAAAGAATAGGATGAATATTGTATTTAGTTGTGCACAACCTACATACATAATGAGGTCATTATTTTTGCCTTTTGTCCTTTCATATAATGTAACGTCATTTTACGTTTAGTGAAGCTTTTTATGTTTTACTCTTTTGGAGGTGTGGATATGGCTACCAGAATGCTTGCTTGTCAATTGAAACCAGATGTGATTATCAGTAAAGATGGAGATAATTGGTGTATAAAAACAGTGAGCAGTTTTAAGACTACAGATCTCAGCTTTAAACTAAATGAAGAATTTGATGAAGACACAGCAGACAAAAGGAAATGCAAGGTGAGAATATTAACAGTATTTATTTACCAGAATGGGGAATCGACCGAATAATAAGACAGGGATAACTAAGTTGTATTTTTTCTAAACAGGTACAAAGTTTGATGCAATAATTCAATAAAAGGTTCAGGATGGCAAAAACATGCATGTCTTGTATATACACTTCAACTCTGGATGTTTTTACCCCCTTCATGACCAGGCCATTTTTTGCTATTTGGCACTGCGCTACTTTAACTGGCGCTTGCGTGGACATGCAACGCTGGACCCAAACAAAATTTGTATCGCTTTTTTTTTTCAAACAGACAGAGCTTGCTTTTGGTGGTATTTGATCACCACTGTTTTTTTTTTTTCTAATTGTGATATAAATGAAAAGGACAGAATTTTTTTTAACTATTTTTTTACTTTCCGCTATAGAACATATCCAAAAAAATGTCTTCAAAAATGTTGGCCAAAATGTATTCCGCTGCATGTCTTTGAAAAAAAAATTCCCAATAAGTGTATATTGATTGGTTTGCGTCAAAGTTATAGCACCTACAAACTATGGTATATATATATATATATATATTGGAATTTTTGTTTTTACATTTTTTTTTATACTACTAATGGCGGCAATCAACGACCTATAATGGGACTGAGATCTGACATTAACTGACTAACTGCCACTGACATCATCAGTGCCATTAATACAGTGATCAGTGGTAAAAATATCCACTGTCACTGTATTAATGACACTGTCTGGGAAGGGGTTAACATCTAGGGCAATCAAGGGGTTAAATATGTGCCCATGTGTGTAAAGTGTGCCGCTTATTACTAATGATGTCTGAGTTTCTCATCCCTACGTTGCAGTAATGAAAAACTGAAAGATCGCTCCCTTTGTACAGAGCTCTGTGTTGAATGTCAACACAGAGCTCTCGGCTGTGAATGTACACTGCCGATCAGCAGGTCCAGGCCGTTGAATCATTGGTCAGGACTTGCTGACAGGCTCTCGCTGTGATTGTACACAGCTGGCTGGGGTGGGGGGTGAGCATGCGCACCCCCTAAACCAGGAAGTAGGCAGTAACGTTCATGCGCTTTGCCTACAGCTGCCCCCCGTCTGCAGTACAATGCACTCAAATGTTAAGTGGATATGTACATGTGTAATTGAAGACTAAAAAAATAACACAATATACAAATTAAACATAGGTACATAGGTAAATTCATTTATTACAGGTACTTATATAGCACCATCAATTTACGCAGTGCTTTTACATATATATTGTACATTCACACCATTTCCTGCCCCCAAGGAGCTTACAATCTAAGTTCCCTAACTCACATTCATAAATGTAAATGATGGAAAGCTGTGCGAATACTATCATCCTGATCGTAACATCAAAAAATTCCTTCCAATGGAGTAAGGACTATTATGGGCATATAAAATTCCAAAATATGGATTATAAAACAATATAAATGTATTACATTCAGATTAAAAATTAGATTATAAAATAATATGGCTTGTGAACATATGTGTAATAGCAGTTCAACATTATGATTACCAAAACCTCAACCAAAACATAATAAAATGAGACATCCGACACGTTTTGTAATATAGGAATTGCAATCTTCTTCGGGGATGCTCATATGGTAGGTATAAAGGTATTCTATAATGCAAAAGCAACAGTAAATAACCAATACATACATACATACAAAATCCATGTGATAAGCAACAGAAGTATATAAAAATATGTAGAAAAATAGTGCACACATTGGGGGTTATTTACGAAAGGGAAATCCACTTTGCACTGCAAGTGCACTTGAAAGTGCAGTCGCTCTAAATCTGAGGGGTAGATCTGAAATGAGGGGAAGCTCTGCTGATTTTATTATTCAGTCATGTGCAAGCTAAAATGCTGTTTTTTATTTTCCTTGCATGTCCCCCTTGGATCTACAGCGACTGCACTTCCAAGTGCACTTTCAGTACAATTCAAGTGCACTTTGCACTTGTAGTTTGCACCTGTAGTGCAAAATGAATTTGCCTTTCGTAAATAAACCCCAATGTGTGCACTATTTTTCTACATATTTTTATATTAATCTATGCTATCAATCTATCCAATGAAGAGCCGAGAAGACCAGGCCGAGAAGAGCCGAGAAGCCAGCGCGTTCTCGACCCGGGACTTTCGAGGGCTCAGGTAAGTAAACCGGGGGGGGGGGCTAGGGGCATTCACACCTGAGCGATTATGTGCTTGAAACTCAAAAACGCTGGAGGAGAAAAAATCAAATATCCTCTCTCCAAATCGCCTGAAGCTCAAACAAGTTCTGGAGCTTTTTTTTGTCGCTCAAATTGGTTAGATTTGGGCGTTTTTGGCACATTTGAATTCCCATAGAAATAAATATAAAATGCGACATTCGTGTGTTTTTTGTGTGATTTTTAAGAAATAAAATAGTAATAATGTATGAATAAATAAATGTTAAATAAATACAGAAATAACAAAAATAATCATAAATAATAAATAAAATCAATGAATGATATGTAATAATACAAAAAAAAAATAATTAACCCCTACTCTTAAATAAATGATAACTAAATAATAATAATTATTAGTATTATTATTGATGATAATAATAATAAAAATAATAATAATAATAATAACAATAAAAATAATAATACATAAACAAACACCCAACCCCTAAAAAAATAAATAAATTACAATAATAATAATAATAAAATTTATTTATTTTATGTTAGGGTGTTTAGGTATTTATTATTATATTATTTTTATTTTTTTTTTTTTAATAAGGATTAGAGGTTTAAGTTAGGGGGTATTTATTTATTTATTATTGCGTAGTATTCATTTATTGAATTTATTATTAATTATTTATGGATATTTTTATTTATTTGTGTATTTATTTTACATTTATTTATTCATATTGTTATTATTAATATTATTATTAGTAGTAGTATTGTTAACACCCAAAAAAAAAAAAAAAAAAAAAATATATATATATATATATATATATATATATATATATATATATAATATATATATATATAAAAACCCTAACCCCTAATCCTAACTCTAACCCCAACTTCTAATCCTAACCCTAACCCCTAACCTTAATTCTAACCCCTTACCCAAACGAAAAAAAATAATGACAAATGAATAATAATAATAAAAAAAAAGGAAAAAAAAGCTTATGGAAAAGCTAAAAAAGCTGAAATGCCTAGCAATAAATGATGCAACAGATGATTGTCCTCTCTATTGGCTAATAAAAAAACGCCAAAGCTCAAAAGCACTGAATAAAAACGTGCAAGTCGCGCATAAAAACGTGCAGAAAAAATGCCAGAAAAACTCTCAAAGACGCTATGCTCAAGTGTGAATGCATCACAAAGTAGAAAAAACTGCGCTAGCGGATAAAGGTGCTTAAAAAAAAGTGCCTGATATAAACAATGATAATCACATAATATATCAAAATACTAAACAAAATATAATTTATAATATAATATAAAATAAAGTGCTAAGTGCGCTCAATAGGATGAGAAGAAACAGGATCCTTAAGGCTATGATCCCCTCTGGTAACCCCACTCACCAGACCTGCTGGACCCTCGGCTTTTCAGTCCAGGGGTCAGGTAAAGCTTTGGAAAAAATAGAGGTGATGTATATAGATTCCATCCACAGAGTTCTCAAAGTAATCCAAGGGAGTATGTATACCGGAATAAAAAAAAAGAAACAACCATGTGAAGTACCGCTAATATAAACAACCACTGCGCTGTTATCATGAATTACTCACAAGAAATGAATGTAATACAGGCATCAGCGTGTTTCCTGGTCGGCACATGCGGCGTGTGTTCCACGGCAACCGGAAGCAGCGTCACTGGTTCTCAATACCGGAAATACGTCAACGCGTTTCGCCCCTCCTCCAGGTCGTCATCAAGGACATTCTTTCATTTTTCTTCCCAAGTGTGAATGCAGCCTAATGCCGCGTACACACGGTCGGACTTTCCGACGGCAAATGTGCGATCGGAGCTTGTTGTACCGTGTGTAGGCTCCATCGGACAGTTTCCATCGGAATTTCTGTCGCACAAAATTTGAGATCTGGTTCTGAAATGTTCCGACAACAAAATCCGTTCTCGTGAATTACGATCGTGTGTAGACAATTCCGATGCACAAAGTGCCACGCATGCTCAGAATCAAGCAGAAGAGCAGCACTGGCTATTGAACTTAATATTTCTCGGCTCGTCGTACGTGTTGTACGCCACGGCGTTCTTGACGTTTGGAGAATTTCCGACCAACTTTGTGCGACCGTGTGTATGCAAGACAAGTTTTAGCCAACATCCGTTGGAAAAAAACATGGGATTTTGTTGTCGGAATGTCCGATAGCGTGTACGCGGCATCAGAAGGAAAAAGCGGCATCATATACACAAAATTTACCAGTTTTTGTGTTATAGAAAAAATTATAATTTGGACTAAATTTAATTGAAGCTCATAACTTATTGTATTATTTGTAGAGAAATCCTTTGATAAAAGCCTTTGATCATAGCAGTACAATGCTTTTTATTATATGTTACAGACTATCTTTACACTGAAGGATGGGAAATTGATACAAAACCAAAAGTGGGATGGCAAGGAATCCAATATAACACGAGAAGTGCAAAAAGGTCAAATGATAACGGTAAGTAAACACCATGGCTTTACCTTATGGACATTTTTTCAGTGTACATCACTGAAACAGCCTATAAAAATATGTTTTTAGTACATCCAATACTGATAACAGAAGACCTCTAAACCCACAAAAATCAAATGCCCAGATCCTACAATTAGAATAACTTAAAATAACATCAACAAAAAATTTAAAAATATGTTCCACTGATATAAGGCTGCAAAAAACTAACCATCATCAACTTATATTTTTACACATTTAATCACATTTTTTTTTACTGCCAACCAGGGGCATTCCTAGAGCATTTGGCACTCGAGGCGGATCCTATATCCGGCACCCCTCCCAGGCAGGCAGGCGGGGCACCGCACGTCGATGTTCTGACATCAACGTCAAGTGACGTCACGTGTAGCGCCTCTGTGTACTGTGGCCCAGAACCCGGAAGAATCCTCCTTCCTCTGCTCCCCTGGGCGGCCAGGCCCCTCCTCTGCAAAAACGGCCCCGACCGACCCAAGGATTGTCATCAGGCGCCAGACAGAAATACATGTAACTGGCAGTGGCACACTTACTATGTGCTACTGCCAGAGGCATCACTAGGCTTGGTGTCACCTGGTGCAGTAAAACATGGTGTCACCCCCCCAAAAAAAAAATTATTTACCTGTTTTCTGAAAGTGTGCCAAAGATGCAGCATGCAGGACTTTTGCTGCGCTTTCAGAAAATTCTGAAAAAAACGCGCAGCCTAATAGGAATCTATAGTACTGAAGCTATAACTGCAAGTAGAATGTAGGAAGACCCCCTTTACATTACACAGCCCAGAACCTATGGACCCCTTTACATTACACAGCCTCCATACCTCTGGACTCCTTTACATTACACAGCCCCCGCACCCCTGGTCCCCTTTACATTACACAGCCCCCCACACATCTGGACCCGTTTACATTACACCGCCCCCCACACCTCTGGACCCTTTACATTACACACCCCCCACCACACCTCTGGACCCCTTTACATTACACATCTCCCCCACACACACCTCTGGACCCAATTACATTACACAGCCACCACACCTCTGGACTCGTTTACATTACACAGCCCCCACATCTCTGACCTCTGGACCCGTTTACATTACACCACCCCCCACACCTCTGGAGCCCTTTACATTACACAGCCCCCCACACCTCTGGACCCCTTTACATTACACAGCTCCCCCACACACACACCTCTGGACCCCATTACATTACACAGCCCCACACCTCTGGATCCGTTTACATTAAACATCCCCCCCACCTCTGGACCCCTTTACATTACACAGCCCCACCACACACACCTCTGGACCCCTTTACATTACACAGCCCCCCCACACCTCTGGACCCGTGTGCATTACACAGCCCCGACTCCCCCTCGCAGCGCTGTCCCTTCCTACCTTATTTGGGCATGTAGAGAGGGAGACACAGGAGAGAGGAGCAGGGAGCAGGAGGCAGAACGGGTGGTCCTAGCAACCAATTACCTGCTTGGAAAGTTAACTCTGGCAGCTCTTGCTGTCTATTCTAAACTGTTTCTCTCTCCTATTCTGCCTCCTGCTCCCTGCTCCGCTCTCCTGTATTAGTGAGCGGCAGAGGCAATCCAGCAGCCGCCCCTGGTTGTCACCCTGCTTGGCCTGACATCCCCCATCCCAATGTGCGGCACCTGGGGCTGACCGCCCCCCCGTTGGTACGACACTGCTGCCAACTGCCATTCAAGTTTTTTTTATTGCAGAAAAGCTGCAGTACATACCGTATATACTCGAGTAAAAGCCTAGTTTTTCAGCACATTTTTTTGTGCTGAAAGTGCCCGCCTCGGCTTATACTCGAGTCAACCTCGAGTCAAGCACTTTTCTTCAGCAGAAAATTACATTTTCCGACCCGACTTTGGGGTTCCTAGCACTAAGTGGTCCCGAAATACGGGGCCCCAAAGTCGGTTCGGAAAATGTCATTCTCTGCTGCAGAAAAGTGCTTGACATTTTCTGACCCGACTTTGGAGCCCCATATCTTGGGGATACTTGGTGCTAGGAACTAGCACTACAACATATGCAAAGATGGGGTTCCTAGCACCAAGTGACCCCGAGATACAGGGCCCCAAAGTCGGTCAACTGTGTCCATCTGCAGCAATGTCATTTCGGGACCCTTTGGGTCCAGAGACCCCAAATTTTGGCTGCAGCTAGGGGGCATTTAGGAACCCTTAACTACCAAGTTTGAAATTTGGGGGACCTATGGCTGCAAATGGGCATAGTGAGGCATGCAAATGGGCACAGTGAGGCTGCAAATGGGCATTGTTGACCCTCTTTTCCACTTACAGTAGCTGCGCATTTCTCACCCTAGGCTTATACTCGAGTCAATAAGTTTTCCCAGTTGTTTGTGGTAAAATTAGGTGCCTCGGCTTATGTTCGGGTCGGCTTATCCTCGAGTGTATACGGTAAGTGGATGTAAACCCCAAAAAAACATTTTTTTAATTAACCACTTCAGCCCCTGGAAGATTTGGCTGCTCAATGACCAGGCCATTTTTTGCGATTTTTTGCGTTGCTTTAACTGTCAATTACGCGGTCTAGCGACGCTGTACCCAAACAAAATTGATGTCCTTTTTTTTTGCACAAATAGAACTTTGTTTTGGTGGTATTTGATCACCTCTGCGTTTTTTTTTTTTTTGCGCTATAAACAAAACAAGAGCGTAAATTTTGAAAAAAACACAATATTTTGTACTTTTTGCTATAATAAATATCCCCAATTTTTTTTTTTTTTAAAAAGCACATTTTTTCCTCAGTTTATGCCAATATGTATTCTTCTACAAATTTTTGGTAATAAAAATAAGCATATATTGATTGGTTTGCGCAAAAGTTTTAGCGTCTACAAAATATGGAATAGATTTATGGCATTTTTATTATTATTATTATTTTTTTTTACTAGTAATGGCGGAGATCTGCGATTTTTATCGAGACTGTGACATTATGGTGGACACATTAGACACTTTTGACACATTTTTGGGTCAATTGACAATTGTACAGCGATTACTGTATAAATGTCACTGGCAGGGAAGGGGTTAACACTAGGGGGCAATCAATGGGTTAACTGTGTTCCCTCGTGTGTGTTCTAACTGTAGGGGGAGGGGACTGACTAGAGATTACAGATCGTTGTTCCTAGCTATTAGGAACTCACAATCTGCATCTCCTCTCCTCACAGAACAGGTCCCTGTTCTGGCTCTCGTACCCACGATCGCGCATGGCCGGCAGTCATCGCGACCGCCGGTCACGAGCATCAGCACCCCCGCAATGCAGCTATCCCGCTTAAAGGAACCGACATACAGCTACGACGGTTCATGGGATCGTGCCGACCTGCAACTGTATAATGACGGTGGCTGGTCAGCAAGTGGTTAAGTCTTAACCACTTGCCGACCAGCCGCCACAGTTGTAATGCGGCAGAATGGCACGGCTGGGCGAAACAACGTTATGTAACATCACTTCACCCTGGGGCCACTAGGGGGTGCATGCGCGCACCCCCCCGAGCCGATGCAAGTGCCCGGCGGTCATAATCACCGCCGGGCTCCCGCGATCGCTCGGGGCACACGGAGAACCCGGATCTGTTTCCGGTTCTCTGAGGAGAGAACAGACAGAGTATGAAGAGCGATCTGTCATCTCCCCTGCACAGTCCCCTCCTCCCTTCAGTTAGAACACACACTAGGGAACAAAATTAACCCCTTGAACGCCCCCTAGTATTAACCCCCCTTCACTGCCAGTGACATTTTTACAGTATTCAATGCATTTTTATAGCTGTATTAATGCCAATGGTCCCAAAAAGATGTCAAAACTATCCCCTGATTTAGTAAATGCTATAACTATTGCGCAAACCAAACAATATACGCTTATTGTGATTTTTTTTTACCAAAAATATGTAGAAGAATACATATCGGCCTAAACTGAGAAAAACATTTTTTTTTATATATTTTTGGGGGATATTTAATTTAGCAAAATGTAAAAAATAATGCACTTTTTTCAAAATTGTTGCTTTTTTGGTTTATAGCATAAAAATAAAAACCGCAGGAGGTGACCAAACACCACCAAAAGAAAGCTCTATTTGTGGGGAAAAAAGGACATCAATTTTGTTGGGGAGCCACGTCGCACGACCGCGCAATTGTCAGTTAAAACAACGCAGTGCCGAATAACAAAAAGTGCTCTGGTCAGGAAGGGGGTAAAATCTTCCAGGGCTGAAGCCGTTAAATTAACTTATACAGTATAGGATTTCATGTTCTCTGTGCCCAGCCTTGCCACAACAAGTGAATCCAGCTCTGAGCATTCTTCTTATCTTTTTTCAGTGAGATAAAAACTGACAGAGAAATAAAAGTCTGTTCTCCCCCTTGCTGTGAGTGACAGGTGAATTTCATACTGTATTTCATGCACCAGTGTGAGAGAGGCATTCTGTGTACTTCACAATCCACATACCCCTCCTCCCTCTTTCTTCTCCAGCTTTCCCAGGATTGGCTGCCTTTCCTGGGTTTTGACTGGATGTTTCTCATCATGGGGTGTGATCCACAGATCAGTGTGAGAGGAGGAAATGCATGGTGCTGTGATCTCACAGGACAGCCAGCAGAAGATACACAGACAAGTGATTTGATTTAGGGGAGATGTATGTAGTCAGAGCTGGGCAGAGGAGAAGCTCCAGTGATCTGATGATTGTTATGGTGCAGTGTGTGTGTCTGAGGTCACCTGATCACAGTTGCAACATTCATTTTGATCACCAGGATGTGTTATGTGGGGGAGGGGTGAATGTCTCACTTTTCATAATTACACCCAGTAAGGCTGAATGAGCTCAAAGCTTACAGCCTACCCATGTCACCTGACTGCTCCCACCAAGCCCCTACCCGTGTCACCTGACTGCTCCCACCAAGTCCCTACCCGTGTCACCTGACTGCTCCCACCAAGCCCCTACTCGTGTCACCTGACTGCTCCCACCAAGCCCCTACTCGTGTCACCTGACTGCTCCCACCAAGCCCCTACTCGTGTCACCTGACTGCTCCCACCAAGCCCCTACTCGTGTCACCTGACTGCTCCCACCAAGCCCCTACTCGTGTCACCTGACTGCTCCCACCAAGCCCCTACCCGTGTCACCTGACTGCTCCCACCAAGCCCCTACCCGTGTCACCTGACTGCTCCCACCAAGTCCCTACCCGTGTCACCTGACTGCTCCCACCAAGCCCCTACCTGTGTCACCTGACTGCTCCCACCAAGCCCCTACCTGTGTCACCTGACTGCTCCCACCAAGTCCCTACCCGTGTCACCTGACTGCTCCCACCAAGTCACTACCCGTGTCCAACCAAGTCCTGACTGACTCTCCCACCAAGTCCCTACACGAGTCACCTGACTGCTCCTAACAAGTGTCCCTGACCCTGTCCCTACCCGTGACACCTGACTGCTCTCACCAGGTCCCTACCTGTGTCAACTGACTGCTCCTACCAAGTCCCTACACGAGTCACCTGACTGCTCTCACCAGGTCCCTACCTGTGTCAACTGACTGCTCCTACCAAGTCCCTACACGAGTCACCTGACTGCTCCCACCAAGTCCCTACACGAGTCACCTGACTGCTCCTAACAAGTCCCTACCTGTGTCACCTGACTGCTCTCACCAGGTCCCTACCTGTGTCAACTGACTGCTCCTACCAAGTCCCTACACGAGTCACCTGACTTCTCCCACCAAGTCCCTACACGAGTCACCTGACTGCTCCTAACAAGTCCCTACCCGTGTCACCTGACTGCTCTCACCAGGTCCCTACCTGTGTCAACTGACTGCTCCTACCAAGTCCCTACACGAGTCACCTGACTGCTCTCACCAGGTCCCTACCTGTGTCAACTGACTGCTCCTACCAAGTCCCTACACGAGTCACCTGACTGCTCCCACCAAGTCCCTACACGAGTCACCTGACTGCTCCTAACAAGTCCCTACCCATGTCACCTGACTGCTCTCACCAGGTCCCTACCTGTGTCAACTGACTGCTCCTACCAAGTCCCTACACGAGTCACCTGACTGCTCCTACCAAGTCCCTACACGAGTCCCCTGACTGCTCCTAACAAGTCCCTACATGAGTCACCTGACTGCTCCCACCAAGTCCCTACACGGGTCACCTGACTGCTCCTAACAAGTCCCTACATGAGTCACCTGACTGCTCCCACCAAGTCCCTACCCGTGTCACCTGACTGCTCCCACCAGGTCCCTACTCGTGTCAACTGACTGCTCCCACCAGGTCCCTACCCATGTCGCCTGACTGCTCCCCAAAAAGTCCCTACACGAGCCACCTGACTGCTCCTAAAAAGTCCCTACCTGTGTCACCTGACTGCTCCCACCAGGTCCCTACCCGTGTAAACTGACTGCTCCCACCAAGTCCCTACCCGTGTCAACTGACTGCTCTAACCAAGTCCCTACACGAGTCACCTGACTGCTCCCACCAAGTCCCTACACAAGTCACCTGACTGCTCCCACCAAGAGATGAAGGTGGAGTGTTGGAGGAGAACCCGGGTGCTGGAGGAGGAGGAAGACACGGGGGACAGTCGGGGATGATTGGTGCAGTGGGGGACAGCTGTGAGCACCGATCTCCCTGCATGGCTTTGCATCAACCGCTTCTCCTTCTCTCCCTCTCGTGGCTGTCAGCTGAAAAGCCATGCAGGGAGATCGGTGCTCACAGCTGTCCCCCGCTGCACCGATCATCCTGACTGTCACTGGACATCCATGTGTGCAGGACTGACAGGGGGCCGTGAGTGCGCTTTGCTTTTGCCCAGAACGAGCTCTGCCTCTCCTGTGCACGATCTGGCCAAGGGGAATGTAGAGGTGGGTATGGAGTCTGCTGATGTCACGACTCCGCCCACCGAGCCCGCACAACATACCCGCCCACTGAATGCAGAGTTTTTCAGGGCTCCAAATACAGAAGGGGGAGATATTTGAAAGGTAAGGATTAGGGGTGCAACGGATCAAAAAACTCACGGATCGGATCGATCCTCAGATCAGAGTCACGGATCGGATCATTTTTCGGATCAGCAAATAATAATTGAATTTGCAAAAACCTGTGAAAATTCCGCCACCATATAGTCCCCACTGTAATATCCACGTCATCTTCCCCACTGTAATATGCACGTCATCTCCCCCACTGTAATATCCACGTCCTCTCCCCCACTGTAATATCCACGTCCTCTCCCCCACTGTAATATCCACGTCCTCTCCCCCACTGTAATATCCATATCCTCTCCCCCACTGTAATATCCACATCCTCTCCCCCACTGTAATATTGGCGGGGTATCGCAGAGTATTGGCGGGGTATCGCAGAGTATTGGCGGGGTATCGCAGAGTATTGGCGGGGTATCGCAGGGTATATGCTGGGTAATGCAGCGTATTGGCTGGGTAATGCAGAGTTTGTTTACAAGTGATCGCTCCGTCATTTGACGGAGCGATCACATTGTAAACAGCGGCCGGGTGTACCAAGATGGCCGCCGCTCCGGAGCTAGGCCAAAGCCGCGGCCTTTCCTAAGGCCGCCGGGTGTACCAAGATGGCCGCCGCTCCGGAGCTAGGCCGAAGCCGCGGCCTTTCCTAAGGCCGAGGCCGCGGATTGCGGGGTGTGCCGATCCGAACTGGGTGACCCGTTCGGATCACGGATCGGCGACGATCCATTGCACACCTAGTAAGGATACATGCAGGAGGCATGTATGTCCTTATAGTTCAGCACTATGCCATTACTTTATAATTGATGAGAGTGGGTTTACAAATCCTCCTCTGTCCCTCTGGTGTTATTGTCCTAAGTCAATGTCTCTTGCCTACAGTAGACTTCAGCTACATGTCTACAAGCATGCATTTACCAGACCCTTGTTATGCCTGGATTTTTCTCCCTACAATTCTATTACCTTTTTTTTATGTCCAGAGGTCATTGATACCTACTTGTATGGGATAACATCCTGGTCTCTTTGTAGTGCTTCCTTTATGTGAAATCCCTGGTGTTCCTGTCAGTCCCTCTGCTTTCTAGTAAAACTTGACCACACTACGCAGAAGAGCACACCATGGTCAGTTCTCCAGTTATGCTGGGAACTCAGTGTACTCTCTTCCAATGATCAGACTTGTCCTGACACGCCCCCCCCCCCCCCCCGCCTGCACAGCCATTCACTGGGAAGCAGGAATGCTGCTGCTTCTCCTCCCCCCAGCTCTTATGCAGCTGAGAACAGAGGGAATGTGATCACTTATAAAAAAGGAAAAAAAATATATTTATAATGTTTTTTTTATATCTATTCAAAACTTTTTGCCTTGTATTTTTATTTTAAACTAAATGAGTTGTTTTACAAGGTGATTGTTTACAATAACTTTAATGTATAATTTATGGTACTGCTTTTCTCAAACCACTCTCAGTGCAGAGCCTGGTCTTACTTCTTCTATAGAACCTTGTCCCCAGTACTAAAGCCACCCTGTTTTGCCTCTGGCCACCAGGAGTTTTTCCCACTCTTATGTGACAGCGCTAGTTTGCTGAGTGGCCAATTAAAAAGCACCAGCACTGTCACTATAGAGGAAAGGAAGGCTCATCATACCTGGAAGTACTGGCTATTTCTTCTCACTCCCAGCATTTGAATAGAGGAATAGGGGAGGGGAGGAAAGGTAAGTTTATGGTGTTGGCATGAGAAAAAAAGCATGGGTTCACTTTAATTCTTTTTTCTTTTCATTTAAATGTGACTAATATTTTTTTTATTATTGTTATTTTTTTTTTTTTTTTAAAGGATTGCATATGTGGTAACGTGAAGTGTCATCGGGTCTATGAGAAAAAATGAAGCTTCGGACATCAATATGCTTTACAGCATAAGTTCAGTGTCTTAAAGGAGAAGTGATTTTTAAAAAACCTTTGGTATATCTGTGCAAATAAAAGAGGTTTATGGAAATCTTTTACTTTTCTTTCAACAACCAAGGAACTAATCAGAACGAATTACTCTGAATCACTTTCTGTTTACTTTAAACATTCTTGCAAACATGATAAGGATTTGGCTTCAGCTATGTGATACAATGTTATAGCAATCTTCAGTAGGTATATTAGCATTGTAAACATGAATGGTTCCAAAATCTTGTTCACAGCTGACTGACTGGCTGAGGTTGCACTAAGGGTCTGTCAGCATTTGGTTCAATTTGAAACCTTTTCAGTACTACAGCTAGTTTACATACACTCACCGGCCACTTTATTAGGTACACCTCGCTAGTACTGGGTTGGACCCCCTTTTGCCTTCAGAACTGCTTTAACCATTGGCCGACCGCTGTCGGCACATATACGTCGGCAGAATGGCAGGGCTGGACAAAGTAATGTACC
This sequence comes from Lithobates sylvaticus, assembly GCA_028564925.1. Lineage (NCBI taxonomy): Eukaryota > Metazoa > Chordata > Amphibia > Anura > Ranidae > Lithobates > Lithobates sylvaticus. The sequence goes on along the minus strand of CM053030.1, from coordinate 98,411,341 downwards.
CGTACCTTACTTTGAATTTCACGTGAGCCTGCCACAAGCTCCGAGACCGCGCCCGCGGGTCCCGCAGACTCGATCGCCGTGGGGATACCCGCGATCGCGTCACAGAGCTGTTTACATCGGCATCTCCCCGTTCTGCCTAGTGACAGGACACTGATCGTCTGCTCCCTGTCATCGGGAGCAGTGATCAGTGTGGTGTCACACACAGCCACGATCCCAGACAGTTAGAAACACCCCCCAAGTATACACTTAACCCCTCCCCGCCCCCTAGTGGTTAAAGCAGTGTTTCAGCTGAAATTTTTTTTTTTTAAAGTCAGCAGCTAAAAAAAAAGTAGCTGCTGACTTTTAATAAGGAGACTTACCTTTCCAGGGCGCCCGCGATGTCGACCGCTGAGGCCGACATGTCCTGACTTGGCCCCCTTTCACACTGGGGCGTTTTTCAGGCGGTACAGCGCTAAAAAATAGCACCTGTACAGCGCCTGAAAAAATCCGACCCCATTCACTCCAGTGTGAAAGCTGGCGGGCCGAGCAGCGCCGCATATTTGTAGCTGCTGACTGTAGCAGCTGTAGGTGCTGGCGGTAAAGCGGCGCTATATTTAGCGCCGCTTTACCGGCATTTTAGCGGCGCATTTCGGCCGCTAGCGGGGCGGTTTTACCCCCGCGAGCGGCCGAAAAAGGGTCAATACCGCCCGCAAACCGCAGCTGCAGCGGCGTTTTGCGGGCGGGTTCGGAGCGCTGCCCCATTGTTTCCAATGGGAACGGGCGCTATAGGAGCGGTAAATATACCGCTCCTACAGCGAGCCTGCAAACCGCCCCAGTGTGAAAGGGGCCTTACATTTTTTTTTTAGGGGGCACCCCACTTTAAAGAGGAAAATAACTTACTTTGTGAATTGAGTCCAGTATTTAAATTTTTTAAAATAAGTATTTATAATAATATTAGTTCTATGTAAATAATCATCAATAAGTGCCGGTTCACACTGGGGCAACATGACTTGCAGCGCGACTTAGCAAGGCAACTTGGAAGCAACTTCAACGTGACTTGGAAGCAACTTGGAAGCAACTTCAACGTGACTTTGAGTTATTTACAACACAACTTCAAGTCGCCCCCAGGCCAGGCGACTTTGGCTGTGGCCAATCACAGAATAAACAGCTCTCTGGGAGGGTGGGGTTTGCCTGAGTAAACAAATTTCTTTTCCTGTAAAGTCGCTTCAATATAGATGGAGATCCGACTTGGAGGCGACTTCCATTGAATTCTATGGGTACAAGTCACCTAGAAGTCGCCTTGAAGTAGTACAGGAACCTTTTCTGAAGTCGGAGCGACTTCAGTGGTATACATTAAGATGGCTCTCATTGATTATAATGTAATTCCTAATGTCAAGCGACTTGGGGCGACTTGAGGTCTGACAAGTCGGATTCCCAAGTCGCGGTAGTGTGAACCGAGCCTTAGCATAAGAGTCCATTCACACAGGGGCAACACGACTTCCAGCGTGACTTTGGGAGGCAAATTGGACACGACTTGAGTATGAATCACAGCACGACTTGAGGCAACTTACAAGGCAACTTGAAGTTGCCTCCAGGACAGGGGACTTTGCCAGTGGCCAATCACATAATAATCAGCTCTGTGGGAGGGAGGGGTTTGCCTAGAAAACTATTTTTACATCCTGGAAATTTGCTTCAGTTAAGACAGGGGATCCGACTTGGAGGCAACTTCCATTGAAATCAATGGGTAAAAGTCGCCTAGAAGTCGGATTGAAGTAGTACAGGAACCTTTTCTGAAGTCGGAGCGACTTCAGTAGTGTGCATTAAGACGGCTCTCATTCACTTACATTGATTTTATCATGTCGTGTGACTAGGGGCAACTTGGGGCGACTTCAAGTCGGATCCAAAGTCGCCCCTGTGTGAATGTTTTTATGTATCGTGTATATTTATATACAGTATGTACATGGATGTAGCCATATATGCTCATTGCATACGCAGCCTCTGGTTCCTGCTTTGTAGTGCTACCCCAATGGTTGTGCTTCAGTGCTCTTTTTTACAATTGAATTCATTAGTCAGCCATAAAAAGCAATGTACTTTCTGTGGGACTGAAATCTTATTTTAGCAGTTGTTAGGACAAAGTAATCACACTATGTCACTGAGAACTCCAAATAGTGGCTAGTCTACAAATTTCCATATTTATTACAATAGCAAAAATATGAAGAGCAGGTTTGTAAAATGTGAATGTTATATAAAAATGTATTTATTAATAAATCAAAATATATACTTACTAACAATACAACACACTTTCCCTTTAAAACTAAGATAGCCTTGTACTAGCCATAATAAGGTGCAATAATTATATGACCTCCATTGTTCTACAGTTCCCATTCCTGTTATAAATGACAGTGGAATGGTCCAAATTCATCACATGGCTGCCTCATTTCCTCTAGGAAATATTTGTGATGAGTAAATGATAGATTCATTGCCAGAGAAGATACAAAGCCAAGACATTGTACATCAGCAAAACTTTAGTCTCTGTGACCTATATACAAAAAACTTAGAGCACCGCTCAAAGCACTGCTAGACTTCCCACTGAAGTCTAAAGCACAGATCGGGTGCCAACGTTCAAACAAGCTCATCCAGTCTAGCAGAACAGATTGGAAAACCGAAGATGGAAACACCATACACTGGAAGCCAACCATTACTTAGCGAGGTAAAGATATGGCTTCAGTCTGAACTCCTCCCGGCCATGCTCCTCTGACATGTTTCACCTTGCCCACGAGGCTTAATCATAGAGATGAGAGGGTAACCAAGATGGCAGGTTTTTTCTTCCATAAAGAGTTCTATTAAGGCTCCATTCACACTTGGACATCAAAGTCCCATGACAAGTTGTTCCCCTTGTTTTCCAATTCCAATGCAATTTCTGTCAGGTGTTTCAACACATCTGCTGTTTTCGTCTTTACAGCATCAACTGACTCAAAACGTGTCCCTTTAAGCACTGATTTAACTTTTGGGAATTCATTCTCATGTCCCTCGCTGAATCTTTTGTGCCACTTAAACACACACGCATGAGACAGGCCATCGTTCCCATAAGCTGTAGTAAGCATTTGAAAATTCTGTTGGAGTTCTGTGCAATTTTACCAAAAATTTCAAATTGACACGTTGCTCAACTTTTAAACTTAGCATTTTTTCAGCACACTACAGAAAACACAACCACACTAAATCGAGACTCATGCCGCATATGTATGAGGTCATATAGGGTGCTCTGCTTTGCAGGCGGTCTAATGTAATAAATATAATATACAATGATTAAAGGTGGAAGTGGAATAAGACAATTTGTTTTTTAGAGAAATAAAGTGAATAGTCGGACTCCGGAAATGCTTTCAGGCAAGGAGAAGGCATGGTAAAATTACATATTAGCATATTAAAAAATAATTACCATATGAAAATAACATCTACCTAAAAGCATAAAATAGCTAGGTAAGTGTAGTATATAATCCGTATGTATAAAATTAATGGTAAAATACATAAAAGGAGGTTTAAAATGTCTAAAAAGAGGTTTAAAATGTCTAAACGGTAGATGTGTGTATGGGCAGGGCTGAAAACTTTAAAAATCACTGATAAAACAGTTCAAATCGAATTCAATATTGAGGCCATGGGGTGTGAAAGTATTTAAAATAAATATCCACTTGGTACAGACGATCTGAATTTCCGATCAAAACTTTTTCCGACCGAAAAATTGAGAACCTGCTCTCAATCTTTTGCTGGCTGGAATTCCACCGATGGAGCATATTTTCCGACCAAAGGCTCGACCAAAAGCTCTTATCGGACTTTTGCTGGTGGAATTTCCGATCGTGTGCACGTGGCATCACGATCAACTGAACGTCATAGAGGGTTGCTGCTTGTCATGCAGGTTCAAACGTGTTCAAGGTCAACCTGCATGCAGTTATAACCAGTTCTGACTGCTTTGTTTACTAGGTGGGCTCACAGTCTCATTATTTAATAGACACACCCCATATTACCAAAAGTATTGCGACCCCTGCCTTTACACACACATGAACTTGAAGAGCATCCCAGTCTTAGTCCGCAGGGTTCAATATTGAGTTGGCCCACCCTTTGCAGCTATAACAGCTTAAACTCTGCTGGGAAGATTGTGCACAAGGTTTAGGAGTGTCTATGGGAATGTTTGACCATTCTTCCAGAAGCGCTTTTGTGAGGTCAGGCACTGATGTGGGACTAAAAGGCCTGGCTCACAGTCTCCGCTCTAATTCATTCCAAAGGTGTTCTATCAGGTTGAGGTCAGGACTCTGTGCAGGCTAGTCAAGTTCCTCCACCCCAAACTAGCTCATCCATTTTTTTTATGGACCTTGCTTTGTGCACTGGTGTACAGTCATGTTGGAACAGAAAGGGGCCATCCCCAAACTGTTCCCACAAAGTTGGGAGCATGAATTTGTCCAAAATGTCTTGGCATGCTGAAGCCTTAAGAGTTCGCTTCACTGCGTCAAAGTTGCGTCAACGTTGCATCAAAGTTGCACTCCAAAGTCATCGCAACTTTGGAGTCATACAAGTGTGAATGGAGCCTAAAGAATAATAAGATACAAGTACATGAAAAAGAACAGGTACATTATCCAGCATGGCCAATGAAATTAACAGTCAAAGGCAATTGTGGAAAAAGTTGGGCAAGGCAAGCCCAAGCCAAAGGCTTAATAAAACATTCCAAAGAGAGCAAAAAACAAAAAGAAAACACAACCATGTCATAAAGTAATCACATGAAATAAACAGTCATGTAGAATCTCTGGGCAAGATGGCAGCCATCTTCCCTCTCCTCTCCCCACCCAACCACACGGCTGAGCAAAGGACTCTTGGGTAATGTACAGACAGGAATTTCCTGGTTTTGCTGATATTACAATGACCAATCACATAACTACAGCTTAAAAACGACTGATGCTGTATACAGCGTTTAGACACGTTTAGCCACGTCAGGCGTTTTTACAGCTGTAACACTGGTCTTCAGAATGTGCTCGCCCTGGGTTTTTTTGCAGCTTGAAAACTCCTATGCCACTTACAGCTCCCAAAAGCCTATGTGTGCATGGACACATAGAACATAGAGAGGCATTTTTAACCTGTAAAGAAAAAAAAAAAACACCAGACGCTGCTAAAAGTGGCTGTAAAAACACCCTGTGTGCATGAGGCCTTATGCATCCAAATCCACATGAACAGATAATCACACACAGACATACAAATAGAAATAGCTGGGCTGGAGGTGAAACAAAGCATGGCATTAATGCTACAGGGAAAGCTTAGCCCTAAAACAAAAAACAAAGAAACTACAATCAAAAACAGAAATAAAAATGATGTGGATGATAAAGTGCGAAAATGCTGAGTATATGTGGTGATGGAACAAATACCACTAATGATTTATCAATTTCCAGCCCAGCTAAAAATAATACAAAAAAATCTAATAAAAGTTTTTGGAAAAACTAATAGTAGATCATGTAAACCCTGAAAGCCTGGACCAAAAAGAACAAACTTCATTATTATGCCAAAAAACAATAAAATCAATATTGAAAATGTTGTAAAATAATAAATGAATCTCTAAATGTATTAATTATAAGCAATAATCTGGGGTGTAAATAGAGAAATACATGCACAACATTCAATGATCAAAAGATTTTAGTCCAAAGGTGGTCAAAAAATAAAAAAAGGGGGGGGGAGGAGAGGTGTCATCACTCATAGTGATAAGTGATGTCCCAATCATAATTGAGACACTCAGGAATGCGGGTATCCAATTTGAATATCCAAAACACCTCTCTCTTACATAAAAGAGAGAAGTGATCCTCTATTGAACCTCTATTGACCTTTTGAATAATCTGGACTCTAAAGACCTGTAAACTGCTGGAGTTGTGTACTTGAACAAAGTGTTTGGCTACATTTGTATCATTAGACATTTTAATATTGGAGATATGATCCTGTATTCTGTCTCAGAGACATCTGGTGGTCCTACCCACATATTAAACTTTGAAGGGAAATACATGTTATAACCAGGGCTCAAGTCCTGCGGGAACGCATGGGAACGGAGTTCCTGTACTTTTTCCACAACAGGAACTCAGTTCCCGTTAGCAGCCGTGTCCTGCAAGACTTTGAAGTATGCGAGCTGTGTGGCAGGTGCTACACCAGCAGCTGCCGACACAGCTCGCAATAGTAAGTGCCGCACACCTGACCATTCAGGCATTGCCAGTAGGGGGCCCCATGACAGCTTCCACTTCGATCTACCCATCAATCACAGCTAGCTGACAGGTAGATCAGGTCCCTGCTGCTAAGAGATTGTATTTAGTCAGACCTCTCGTGATGCGCTCCTCCCCGCCGGGCACTCCTGATTTTCTGTCTCCTCATCCCCCCCCCCAGTCTCCTGCATACTTGCTCTGTGTGTCCCGCTGAATCCCCCCCCCCTCCTCTATCTTCAGTGCCACATGATGAGAGAACCCAGAGGAGGAGAACAGCTATTCTGCTTACAGGACATGCAGGGAGAGAGGTAAGCTGAGCACAGTACCTGGCAAAGTTTAATGCCAGGAGGGAAGTTTATGTGGAAATATGTGAAGGGTTGGAATAGCAGCGAGTGTGTGTTGGAGCCCTGCAGAGTTTGGAGCCCCCCAAGCTAACATACATCTCCTAAGCAGGAGCACATCACTATCTCCCCAAGCATTCTGTCCAGATAATGTGCAGTTCATTTATGACCTTTCCGTTTAACCCTGTGTTATCCAAACTCTGTTCAATGTAAAATGTAAACTCACCACATAAACACTCTATATACAAAATAACATTCCCCAATAAAGATCAGAACATGATGTTCACATTTGTATGGAAGCACAATTGAATGAATGCTGATTATTCAGAGAATTACCGTATTTATGTTTATTGAGGATTGTTTTTTTTTTTATGTACTAACAGTTAAGCTTCATACATACAATACGAAAATTGGATGAAAAATACCACTTTTGAAGCGTTCGTGCATATGAGCGTATCATTTTTTTTTTTTGGTGGGGGAGTGGATCTTGGGTGGGAGTTCTCACACTTTTTTCCCCAGGACTTGACCCCTGGTTATAACCAGTGTTGGTCATCTTACTTTAAAAAAGTAATTAGTTAAGTTACAAATTACTTCTCCCAAAAAGTAATTGCGTTAGTAACTCAATTACTACATTGGAAAAGTAATTAGTTACGCAGCAAAGTAACTGACTTTTTTTTTTAATATTCTATACTTGTAACTAAGGGGCGGGTCTAGTATTACTGTAACCAAGGGGCGCATTTATTATTATTGTTATATATCGTGTAACCAAGGGGCTGCTCTATTATTACTCTAACCAAGGGGCAGATCTGTTATAGCGTGTAAGCAAGGGGCGGGTCTATTATTATTATATCGTGTAAGGGGCGGATGGCTACAGAAGAGGGCGAATGTTAAATTAATGGGCAGAGCTCGATATATAACAATAATAATAAATGCGCCCCCTTGGTTACAGTAATACTAGACCCGCCCCTTACTTACACGATAGACGCCCCTTGCAGAGTAGCACAAGCATCGGGAGCGTGCGGCATCGCCTCATACAATTACATGTTAACTGCACCTGCGTGGTGTAAAGTTCACTCAGAGCTGTTTAGGTTCGGCAATTTTCGGAAGCTCCGCAGTCCTTCGTACTGCGCAAGCCCTGCGCCTGCGCAGTACAGGGGGTCCTTATCCGGCGGGGGAACTTTTTCGGCAGGACACCGGAATTACACTACTGCCATCTAGTGGCGGTAGATGTAATTGGGGTAACTAAGCCAAAGTAATGGGAACTGAGTTACCATGAGGGGAAAAGTAATCAGTTAGATTACTAGTTACCCTCTAAAGTAACTGCGTTAGGTAACTCAGTTTATTTTAACTCAGTTACTTACATCACTGGTTATAACCATATAGAACATACTTGATTTGACAATTAACCAGTTGTTTTATGTTAATGGAATTTTCAGTGGGATATGATGTAATGACTTGGGAATCTCCTAGAAATCTACAGCTAGAACATCTAGAAGCCTCACACACCTAGATAAACCTGTGGTGTGCAAATCAAAATAATATAATAAAATAAAAAATACATACTTACTAAAAATACAGCTCACTTTCCCTTTAAAGTGGTTGTAAACCCACTTTTTGGACTTCTACCTATAGGTAAGCCTAGAATAAGGCTTACCTATAAGTAGTGGAAATATCTCCTAAACGTGCACCGTTTAGAAGATATTTCACTTGTAGTCCGCCGAAAATTCCAATGGCGCATGCGAGGGGAAGAAACTAAACTAAGTGCCGTTTCTTCCCTAGCCTGTGCCATTAAACGTGGCTCCTGTGCGCATGCGTGGGACTGACGTCGTGCGGGACCGGGGAATCAAAGAGCCAGAGTTCGCAGCCCGGAAGGAAGAGGGGCCATGAGATGGACGCTGCCTACACAAGGGGACATCGCTGGATTCTTTTGAAAGGTAAGTGGCACATAATGGGCTAGTATGCGATGCATACTAGCCCATTATGCTTTTCATTTGCAGGCTTTGCAGCGAGCAAAAGAGGAATTATAACCCATCAGGGTTTACTTCCTCTTTAAAACTAAAAGAGAAGCATTGGGTTTGGGGTTTTTGCAGATTCATACTTACCTAGGTGGATGCAGCATCGGTCCAATGTTGCATTTGTCCTCTGAGCCTCTAAGACTGAGAACCGAGTGAGCGAGCTGAACTATCAGTCACCGGCTCTCTGCTCTGCCCCCTCCTCGCTCAGCTGGCTCAGTCTCTCAGTGGTTCGCTGAAAGGTTGAGGCGGGTGCCGGTCCAGGCATGTGGGCAGATCCTGACTCCATTGTCGCGATCTTGCCTAAGCCTGGACCAGTTCTGTGAGGTCAGCAGACAGTGGATTCAGCCTGCTGTCTGCTGAAAATGGGTTACAGTAGTGCAGAACAAATCCACAGGAGAAGTACAGCAAATGAGCTTTGGCTGTACTTCTCCTTTAAGATGGCTTGTGCTAGCCATAATAAGGTGCAATAATTACATGACCTCCATTGTTCTGAAGTTCCCATTCCTGTTACAAATTACAGTCGAATGGTCAAAAATCAATATATGACTGTCTATTTTCATCTAGGAAACATTTATCACTTTTGTGACTGTTAAACGATAGATTAATTACCAGAGCAGGTACAAAGCCAAGACTTTGTAGCTCAACAAAAATTTGGTCTAGACACAATCAAAAAAATATAGCACACACTATTATAGCATGAACTTAGCCCCTTCCCGCTGCCTCCCAGCTCTTTAACCACTTGACCTCTGGAAGATTTACCCCCCCCCCCCCCTTCAACCTGACGATTTTTTTTTTACTTTCTGCTATAAAACATATCAAATAAAAAAAAAAAATAAAAAATGAATTTCTCCATAGATTTAGGCCAATGTGTATTCTGCTGTACATGATTTTGATTTAAAAAATCCCACTAAGCGTATGTTGCTTGGTTTGCACAAGTTATAGCGTCTATAAACAATGGACATCCATTGGCCGACACCTGCTAATCAACTGGCGCTGTGTCTTATCAGGTACGTAATCAGACACAGAAGAGCCGCTCTGCTGCCGTATATATAAGTGATGTGGTCAGTAAGTGGTTAAAAGCTTCTAAATGCTGGGAGGCAGAGGGGGCCATTCTGGTCATGTGACCACTGTGATTGGCTGTCCCAGCAGTCACATAATCGGAAAGCTCAGGATCGCAAGTATGCATCGGGAGATTTCTGGTTCCCGCTGGTGACTGTGCTGGGAGCACACAGGGTGCACACTCATATATATATATATATATATATATATATATATATATATATATATATATATATATATACATATATATATATATTGTAACCTGGGGGACAGGTAGCAGGTACAAAGCTCCCTGGGATGAGCTGTTTAGTAAGGCACAGATACCAAATCCACTTGAGGTAGTGAAAACAGTGCTGGGTTTATTTGATTTAAATACAAGTCCATATACAGGTGCTGCACAGTCTTCCAGAAAACATATCAAAACAGAAATAAACAAACAAAAGTCCTAGCCGTGTCTCGGCTCTAACTATACCATACACCGTCTCTAACTATCAGGCTGAGCAAGCCTACCGCTTGTCAGTTTCTGTAAAGAGTTTTTAAAGGGTTTTACCAACCTTTTGGCTCCTCACAACCCATCCCTGTTTGTGTGTCCCAGGCCGAGAGCAAAGGCTGTTTGCTCAGGTGAGCTTAAATTAGCCTGGAGAGGAGGACTAAGATCCGAACTGGATCATGTCTCAGAGACCTCTGAATGTATATGAGAGGAGCCTGGGAGATGTATAAACCCCGAACAGGACTTCTCCTGGCTCTCTCTGGGACGCTCTGCTACATATCCTCCCCCCTTGTTTCAACCCCAGGGTTGGAACACCTGTGGCCCAACAGGAGTGAACACGGGACAGGGCATTTACATTCCCCATCTCCACACCTGGCCTGTGTTTTACGGTGAAGGAGTAATCCTGTAGAGCCAAAAACCACCGGTTCACTCGTCTATTAGTCTCCTTCTTTTGGGCCATCCATTTCAGGGGAGCATGGTCAGTTATTAAGTCAAACTGGCGCCCTAACAAATAGTATCTGAGTGCGTCCACGGCCCATTTTATGGCTAAACATTCTTTTTCAATGACCGCATACTTTTTCTCATGGTCATTGAGCTTTCTGCTTAGGTACACGACAGGGTGTTCTTCCCCATTGTATACCTGTGACAGTACCGCCCCGATACCAACATCAGATGCATCCGTCTGAACCAAAAACTCTCTGGAGAAATCGGGAGAGTACAGTACTGGCTGTGCACACAGAGCCTTCTTCAGGACCTGGAAAGACTCCTCTGCTACTGGGGACCATTTCACCATTACAGAGTCTTTCCCTTTCGTAAGGTCTGTCAGAGGGGCAGCTATAGTTGCAAAATTTGGGATAAATCTTCTATAATACCAATACCGCAATACCAAGAAAGGCCCTGACCTGCTTTTTGTTTGCAGGGCGTGGCCATTCCTGGATGGCTGCTATTTTACTCACTTGTGGTTTTATGACACCACGGCCAATAGTGTAGCCCAAATACTTGGCTTCCTCTAGACCAATGGCACATTTATTTGGATTTGCCGTAAAACCTTCTTTGAAGAGGGAATCAAGAACAGCCTGGACACGAGGCAAGTGAGACTCCCAATCAGTACTATGTACCACTATGTCATCTAGATAGGCTGCTGCATATCATCGGTGGGGTTTTAGGGTCCTGTCCATGGCCCTCTGAAATGTTGCGGGGGCATTTTGCAACCATTTGAAGGCATTGCAAGGCATTTTTTTATATTGAAAGGAACCGTCTGGGGTCACAAACGCAGTCTTCTCTTTGGCGCTACCAGTTAGGGGTATTTGCCAATACCCTTTTGTCAAGTCCAAAGTGGTAAGATAGCGAGCCTTGCCAAGTCGGTCTATAAGTTCGTCTACTCTGGGCATTGGGTATGTGTCAAACTTTGTCACCGCATTAAGTTTCCTGAAGTCGTTACAGAACCTCCACGTGCCATCCGGTTTTGGGACTAACGCGATGGGGCTAGACCAGTCACTATTGGATTCCTCAATGACATCCAGCTCCAACATTTTTTTAACTTCCTTGCTGATGTCCTTTCTCCTCGCTTCAGGAATTCGGTAAGGTTTGAGCTTGACACGTACCCCAGGTTCAGTAACAATATCATGCTGAACTGCTGAAGTCGTGCCAGGTAACTCTGAAAACTCCTTATCAGGAATTCTCTAGTGTCCTGTTTTGGGGAATATGAGAGGGTGTCTGGAATCGTGACCTCAGGGATGAGAGGGGACTCAGTACCCGTAGGTGTTACTGGGAGAGGCCTCGCAGTTAAAGCGGTTCGGCACACATTTCATTTAGTAAATCTCTTTGCCTTCCAAATCAGGCAAAGAGTACTAAATGAAATGTGTTTTTTTTTTTACTTACCTTGTAATCGATGACTTCCTGTCTTCTGTCTCTTTGGGGGTGGGCGGGGTCTGTACGGGGATGCTCGTCACGCCGCACTGTCTCCTGGGATCTGGTGTCATTGATCCCAGGAGTCAGTGCGGGCATCTTCCGAAATCTCGCAAGATTTCGGCCACATCTTCTGAAATCTCGTAAGATGTCGGCAGATGTGCCGTTACTGCGCACGCGCGGGTAACGGCGGTGCATTCTGGGCCATCTAAAGTGCCTGTGGGGTTTCACATGCCCACAGGCAAGATGGCCCCCAGCACAAAAGAAGAAGATAAAGAACTTCATCGGAGGAAAACCGGCGGCGATCGAGATGGAAGATGGAACAGGTAAGTCCCCCAATTGAGCTATATGGCCTTGGCATATAGCCCAAAAAAAAAAAAAACGAGTGCAGAACCGCTTTAACGCCATTCTATCCTTCCAGGGTTTTAACAGGTCTATATGGTAAACCTGTTCGGGCTTTCTTTTTCCTGGTTGATAAACCTTGTAGTTGACCTCCCCAACTCTCTCAATTACTTCAAAGGGACCCTGCCACTTAGCCAGGAACGTGCTCTCAACAGTGGGAATTAACACCAGGACCCTGTCACCAGGTGAGAAAACACGGAGTTGGGCCCCCCTGTTGTATATTCTCTGTTGGGCTGCCTGGGCCTGCAGTAAGTGTTCTTTTACCACTGGCATGATTGCTGCAATCCTCTCCTGCATTTGGGAAATATGCTCAATGACACTTTTATGGGGTGTTTGTTCTCCCTCCCAAGTTTCTTTGGCTATGTCTAAGAGTCCCCGAGGGTGTCTCCCATAAAGCAACTCAAATGGGGAGTACCCCGTAGAGGACTGGGGAACCTCCCTGATGGCAAACATCAAGTATGGTATCAGAAAGTCCCAGTTTTTCCCATCCTTGTCCACAACCTTTTTTAACATGCTTTTTAATGTCTTATTCAAGCGTTCCACTAAGCCATCCGTTTGAGGATGATACACTGAGGTTCGCAGCTGCGTCACTTTAAATAACTTGCAGAACTCCCTAGTTATTCGCGACATAAACGGGGTGCCCTGGTCTGTAAGGATTTCTTTCGGGATGCCAACCCGACTGAACACCATAAACAGTTCTTTGGCAATGTTTTTAGCAGACGCGGCACGTAAGGGAACTGCTTCAGGGTAGAGGGTAGCATAATCCATGATTACGAGAATATGCTGATGACCCCGGGCAGACTTGGGAAGTGGGCCCACAAGGTCCATGGCAATCCTCTCAAAGGGCACTTCAATGATAGGCAAGGGCACTAAAGGACTTCGGAAGTGGGATAGTGGGGCTGACATCTGACACACAGGACAGGATTGACAGTAATTCTTAACATCTTTCTGTATCCCGGGCCAGTAAAACCTGCGCAACACCCTTTCAGTAGTTTTTTCAACCCCTAAATGGCCTCCTAGCAAGTGCCCATGGGCAAGTTCTAACACCAGCCGTCTGTATGGCTTAGGGACCACCAACTGCTCAACCACTTCATCATTCATTTTACATACACGATATAGTAAATCCTCATTGCTGCTGAAATAAGGAAAACAGGGCCTGTCCCCGGGTTCAACAGGTACATCATTAATCACTATTACATTTTCCCAGGCCCTGGAAAGGGTATGGTCTTTTCTCTGCTCAGTACCAAAATTTTCCTTATGCACATTAAGGTCATCAAACTCTAACATAGGCTCGGTGTCAGTAGACGGCTGTCCGGCTCTACTGGTAGTGGGGACCTCCTCAGGGTCCTCCAGCTCTCCTGCCATAACCGATAGAGGAAAAGCCGGGGAGCCCTGAGAAGAGTCCCCTGAACCCACTTTGTCAGCAGTGGCCAGGAATTCTGGCTCTGCGACTGAGTCAGGTACTGCGACCGAGTTGGGATGATCCCACAGTTCCCAAAACTTAGGGAAGTCCCTACCAATGATGGCCTCATGCACTAAGTGGGGAACAAGTCCAACCGGATGGGTCACTGTACCTAAACCAGTTTTAAACTGAACAGTGGTTACAGGATACTCCCGGGTATTCCCATGTATACAGATCACAGCAATATTTTTAGCATTAAAATTCACAGGTTCAATCATTTCAGCTGTAACCAAAGTCACTAGACTTCCAGAGTCCAGCAAGGCTGTAATAGGCTTATCATTCACAGTCATTTGGCACATTGTTTTTTTCATATTTGGGGTTGCAGTACATGAAACCGCTGCAAACATAGACTGCCTTCTAATAGATAAATCACACTGCATTGGTTCATCTGTCAATGGACAATTTGCCGCAACATGTCCCATTTCTTGGCAACGAAAACACCTGACGTTTCCCCAGTTTGCTTTGCTGACAGGCACTGGCTTCCCTTGTTTGGGATGCCAAGCTTCAGTCCTGGCACCAAAAATCCTCCCCCCTATTTCCTTGCCATGCTTACCACCCACTTCCCCTGGAACAGTCTTACCGGTTGCCTGGGGAGACCGTGGCTTTGGGCGTAAAGTCCGTGCGGCTGTAGGGGTGGTGACCAGGTTCTTTGCAGCAAAATACCTTTCAACAAGTTCCACCAGGTGGGTTGCCGAATTGGGGTCTCCTTGACTCACCCACTCCTGCAGGGAAATGGGTAGTGACCTCAGAAACTGGTCCATGACCACACGCTCCACTATTTGTGGCCCAGACAGGGACTCAGGCTGTAGCCATTTCCTCATCAGGTGAATTAGGTCGAACATCTGCGATCTTGGAGGCTTCTCGTCTTGGAAGGACCAGCTGTGAACCCGCTGTGCTCGAACTGCCAAAGTGACAAAGTCGTGCCAGTATTTCCTGTTTGACCTTTTCATAGTCTGCTGCTTCTGCTGACTCCAAATCATAGTAGGCCTTCTGCGATTCCCCAGTAAGCAACGGGGCGACCAGTCCTGCCCACTGGGTTTTAGGCCAACCGTCCCTCTCAGCGGTCCATTCAAACGTTAGCAGAAAGGCCTCTGGATCATCATCTGTAGTCATCTTAGACAAAAAGCGAGCCACATGGATGGCTGAGGGCTTGTCTCCAACATTATCAACGTTAGCAGGTGACCACTGTGCAATTGTCTCCACAACCTCAGACAAGGTTTTCCTATCTGCTTTTGCATCAGTGGCTAGCTGTTCAAACAGCCTCTGCGTTTGTTCCTGTGCGATAGCATTAGCTTGCTGTTGTGCAGCGTTTGCTTGCTGTTGTGCCGCGTGGAGTGCAGCGTTTGTTTTCTGCTGTTCAGCGTGGATTGCAGCATTAGCTTGCTGTTGTGCAGCGTGGAGTGCAGCGTTTGTTTTCTGCTGTGCAGCATTTGCTTGCTGTAGTGCAGCATTTGTTTTCTGCTGTTCAGCGGTTGCTTGCTGTTGTGCAGCTTGAAGTGCAGCGTTTGTTTGCTGTTGCGCAGCGTTGGATATCATCAACTGTTTTAGGATTTCCTCCATGTTTAGTTACTCTAGGTACTGGCCTTTTAAGTAGTAACTTACTACAGCTGCCCGCTGAAATCCACCATATGTAACCTGGGGGACAGGTAGCAGGTACAAAGCTCCCTGGGATGAGCTGTTTAGTAAGGCACAGATACCAAATCCACTTGAGGTAGTGAAAACAGTGCTGGGTTTATTTGATTTAAATACAAGTCCATACACAGGTGCTGCACAGTCTTCCAGAAAACATATCAAAACAGAAACAAACAAAAGTCCTAGCCGTGTCTCGGCTCTAACTATACCATACACCGTCTCTAACTATCAAGCTGAGCAAGCCTACCGCTTGTCAGTTTCTGTAAAGAGTTTTTAAAGGGTTTTACCAACCTTTTGGCTCCTCACAAACCATCCCTGTTTGTGTGTCCCAGGCAGAGAGTAAAGGCTGTCTGCTCAGGTGAGCTTAAATTAGCCTGGAGAGGAGGACTAAGATCCGAACTGGATCATGTCTCAGAGACCTCTGAATGTATATGAGAGGAGCCTGGGAGATGTATAAACCCAGAACAGGACTTCTCCTGGCTCTCTCTGGGACGCTCTGCTACAATATATATATATATATATATATATATATATATATATATATATATATATATATATATATATATATATAAGGCAACATATATGCAGCCTCTCGCCATTAGGGCTCACCCACCGAAAGGCCTCATATATGTGGCACATCGGCGGGAAGTGGTTAAATAACGCATCCATTGTTCCATAAAGCACAAAGAAATAGCTCTTTATATGGATTACAAGACTTTAGTCCTAGACTAAATAATGTAACTCTTATATTTGCCACAGAAAGCTGTCTGGATACAACATAGGGGAATTTAACGTTGGCTGTACCTGTGTACAGGTGATGCTATGTGTAGTATCCCTGAAAAGCCTCCACCCCAACCAAAATGAAATCATGTGTTATTGGTTTATACTTTTGAACTAAGCCGCCAGCTGGACTGTTTGTTAATTCTATACGCCCATAAAAAATGTTTTATGACAAGATTTTTTGTTTACATACAGTATCTCACAAAAGTGAGTACACCCTTCACATTTTTGTCCCCTTAAAATAACTCAACACACAGCCATTAATGTCTAAACCGCTGACAACAAAAGTGAGTACACCCCTAAGTTAAAATGTCCAAACTGTGCCCAATTAGCCATTTTCCCATAACTTTGATGGGAAGGATATGCTGATACTAGTGGGTGATTCACCAGACTTGTATGCATCCACGCTCCTCAACAAATAAAAAAACATTTGCATATGTCAATCGTCTCCAAACTGCAGCCCAGGGAAATTGATGCTTACCTTTAGCTGGCTCTTGGGGCATTTTTACTGACACCAACAGTGGGGCATAATTCCAGCTACTGAAACAATTGGTCTTTATTCCTCCTACTAACACCAAAAATGGGGCACTATTCCTCCCGCTCACACCAAAGATGGGACACTATTCCTCCCACTGACACTATTCCTCCCACTGACACCATTGATGGGGCATTATTCATCCTGCTGACATCAAAGATGGGGCACTATTCTTTCCACTGAAACTAAAGATGGGGCGCTATTCCTCCTGCTGACACCATTGATGGGGCACTATTCCTCCCACTGACACTAACAATCAGGCACTATTGCTCCCACTGTCACCAATTATAAAGAATACGAGGAGAAACCAATCAGGAGTATATAGCTGGCAATCCTTGCCACATCCCAAATAAAGAGAAACTTTAAAAATGAGGTGCCCCAGGGATTTTATGGGCAAGGAAGGTGCGACTCACCTAGGTAATGGTAATCAGGGTATCCCTCCTTGGAACAGGCATCCACTGCACAATTAGCAGACATTACAGAGCACCCCATTTGGATGGGTTGCACTAAGCAAGGTGCTACACCCACCAAAAGTATCAGCGAGTCTGTGAGACTCTTACTTGTGGTACAGCAATCTAAGCATATTTTATGGCTATGGAAATACTTTTTTTTTTTAACCATGCTCTTTATGCCCCTCCCTCTGTTAACACAATTTGGCCCCACCCACTGTCTGGCGTGGTACATGGTGCACACCGCATTACTGTTCTCTCTTTGAGACGTCCAAAGGTGTCCCAGGTCTTTTCCAATCATATACTGTATACTACAAACAAAAAAATTCCAATGCACCACTAATGTGTTTGGGTTTGGCTTATAGAAAAGGTGTCAACCCTAATTAATGTGGACGATGGAACTCAGGCATGGGGATCTCCCCACCAATGTCACTTAGAGACATTAGGTGGCCCCTATCAATGTTTTCATGTTCATGGCAAAGCATGTTAAATGATGCATAAATAAGAATTTGATATCACTCAAATCGATGACAATCCTCCCACACCTCCAAAATTTTGAACATGCGAAAGTGAGACATCAAGGTTAAGGGAAAATATATGGAAAATTAAAATGGCACATGGCTCAAAGCGATTGTAAACCCTGCTTGGTCATTTTTACCTACAGGTAAGCCTATAATAAGACTTAACTGTAGGTAACATGAATATCTCCTAAACATGCACCGTTTAGGAAATATTCACCCTGCATCCTGCCAATGACATCACTGATCCGGTATACCTAGCCAGAACCTTAGAGCTTCATGCCAGAATTGAGGGCTCCCGTGCTCAGGCCAATCACATACACTGACACCATTGATGGGGCACTATTCCTCCTACTGACACTAACAATCAGGCACTATTCCTCCCACTGACACTAACAATCAGGCATTATTCCTCCCACTGACACTAACAATCAGGCATTATTCCTCCCACTGTCACCAATGATGAGGCACTATTTATCTCCATTGCACCAATGATGGCGCACTATTTCTCTCCCTGGCACCAATGATAGGGCACTATTTCTCTCTCTGCAACCAACGATGGTTCAATATTTACTCCCACTGACCACAGTCCAGCCCTCCTGTCTGAACGACAGTAAATTTGCTCTTTGTTTTGAAAGTTTGGAGAACTCTGGTCTATAGATAGCAACACCTTTCACCAAAGTGAAATCCTAGGTATAAATGGACTAACCCTTTAACCCAGGATATGTGCGTTCCTACTGATAGAAAAAAAAAAATCTTTTTGTCTAAAAATAGCAGTAACCCAGTAAATGGTATCAGATGTATGATCAAAGCATTACTTGTACTTTTTTCTGATGACTTCAGATACAGCGTATAATAAATCTGACACTAATAATACTAGCATAGCGCTGTTCTCTTCATGTTTTATTGTAGGGAATGCTTGGCTTTTATGTAGCATCTTGCTGCCTGTCAATTAGTTTTAAATATGCTTCTAAACTTTGCATTTAATGGCTATGTTGCGTGATGACACATGCTGCCGCTGGAGCTTCCTTGTATATTGGTTTCCAAAAATCTTGTTTTATTCCTGATCAGACCTGTCTGACTATCATCTTTTGATTGTGCTGATGTTACATGTTTTCCTATATGAACTGCTTTTGTTGTACATTTTTTATATGTATTTGCATATGAACTGTTTTACCTGTCAAAGGATTTTTAATTCTGCCAAGGCGCGCTCCCAGCACAGAGACCGGGGTCTTACAGAGAGCCCCAGGCCCTGTTATAATGAGCGGGACCGAGACCGTCCGATTCTGGGTCACCTCGTCGCTGTGATAGCCTCTGATTGGCTATCACAGTGATCGGTTGCTGTGAAGCCTGCCCCCATGTTTTCTGTCCCTGGGAATGGATGAGAGAGATACATTGTAAAGATGCAAAGATAGAAAAAAAAGTGTGTAGAAAAAAAATAAAAAAAAAAAAAAAATAATAAAAATACCTAGATCAAGGTTAGATTTAGGTCAGTGCCAGGGTTAGTGTTTAGGTCAAGGTCAGGGTCAGTATGTTTTGGACAGGATTTTTTAATTTATTTTTTTGGGTCAGTTATCCTTTAATAATAAAAAATAAATAAATCAGGAACCATTACCATTTACCACCAAATGAAAGCCCAATTTGTCCTGAAAAAAACAAGGTATAATCCACCTGGATGCACAAAGTAGTAATGATATGTACGGTTTTTACTAACACATGTCAAAGTTGCAAAATTGAGCATAGGCATTTAGATTTGTTTTACCCTTAGGCACAAACGGGTTAAAAATCAGCATAAGAAACTATCTTACATTCATTGGTAAACAAACACTTTTTACTTACAATTACTTTTTTCCACTTACTGATTTTTTGAGGCACTGGTGATGTAACCCTGGCCTCACGGCTGCATCCTGGGAAGTTACTGTCACGTGTTCAAAGAGGCAGACCCAGAGTTCCAGGAAGTAAGGGGAGATGGATTCATATGCCCCGAGTGAAAATGACCACTATAATGCCCCGTACACACGGTCGGAAATTCCGACCACAAAATCCGTCAGATTTTTTCCGACGGATTTTGTCTGACACTGGTGTTGCATACACACGGTCGGACAAAGTTGTCGGAAAATCCGATCATCCTGAACGTGGTGACGTTCATTGCGTACGACGGGACTACGTAGAGGCTAGTAGCCAATAGCTTTGGTCTTGTAATGTGATCTGAGCATGCGTGGCAC
This sequence comes from Lithobates sylvaticus, assembly GCA_028564925.1. Lineage (NCBI taxonomy): Eukaryota > Metazoa > Chordata > Amphibia > Anura > Ranidae > Lithobates > Lithobates sylvaticus. The sequence goes on along the minus strand of CM053030.1, from coordinate 98,391,325 downwards.
TTTGTCCGTCGGAATTCGCTACACACGATCGGAAAAAGTCCAGTAGGACTTTGTTGTCGGAAAATTTGAGAGCAGGATCTCAAACTTTTTCTGTCGGAAATTCCGACGGAAAAAGTGCGATGGAGCCCACACACGGTCGGAATTTCCGACAAATTATAATAATAAAATAAATCAGCGCAATGGTATATCAAATATTATGTAAAATTATTTAGAAGCAGCTGAACACCAAGGGTCAACCTTCAAAAATCCCTCTGTAGAAACATATATAAAAAAGGTGCAGCGCTAAACACACATAAATAAAAAACAATTGAAAAATTCAAAAAATATGTCCATAAACAGTCCAATGGTGTCTTTCTAAGGTGATGACGAAGGCATACATATGCAGGTGACAACGTGAAAGAAAACATCCACCACAGATGAAATGGCCGCTCACCTCACCAAGTGGACCCTTAGATCATAAAGGGTCACTAAAGCCTTCCCACCAGGGGTTAAATGATAACGATCCACTGGAGAAATACGTCGCATTTGGCAGATATGCCGGATGGATGTCAGTCAGTCCTCACGGAAAAGCTCAATCCCATATCGCCATCAATCATGTGAATGAAAAATTAAAAAAACCATAGTGTTCTCTGCTTATAAACAGTTTATTGAAAAAAAATTTAAGAATTTCCGACAACATGGTCCGATAGGTCCGATTCGTGTGTATGGGGCATAAGAAGAATGGGGAGGAAAAGAAAAATAAGATATGCAGGGAATAAAAAGCCTGCAATTATCTATAAGTACCTAACTGTGCTATTGCCAATCTGTGGTGGCAGATGGGACTTTTTTTTTTTATATGTGACCATGTTTAGTGTTATTACCGAAGGCTTGGTTCACACCTGTGCAGTTTGCGTTTGATCCGTTAATTCAGTGCATTTTGCGTTGCTTACGCATTTTTCACATGTTTTTTGGTGCAAGTTACGTTTCGCATTTTTTATGCTTTTTTTTTTTTTAATTTGGCCAAATTGTTGTTGGGTGGATTAAAAAATGCAAATTGTGGCAAAATCATTGCAAAAACACACAACATGCCTTTCTGCAGCTTCTCCATTTATGCCTATTGAACCAAGAATGCACCGTTTTGCTTTTAACCACTTCCCAGCCAAGGCCGTCATATGACGTCCTGGACTTTGAGTGAAGATATCTGAATGATGCCTGCAGCTGCAGGCTTCATTCAGATATCATTCTTTTCTGCCGGTGATCCCCTGCACCATAAAAACAATGATAGCGGTTCAGCCTCTTGATTGCTTTTACAGGCGGCGGAAGGGGACGTTCGGTGAGCCAGAGAAGTTCAACATAGAGAATACAGAGGACCAGTTGGTCCCCGGCAGTCTCTATGACCTTTGGAGGCCCTGGCGCAACGTTATGACATCACGTCCGGCCCGACAGATGTAAACACTGCTGTCTAGAGGAGAGATGCTGCCTAGATGCTGCCTAGAGGAGAGATGTGGGGTCTTGTAGACCCCACATCTCTTCATAAAGAGGACCTCTTATACCCTATTCCTGTTACAAGGTATGTTTACATTCCTTGTAATAGTACTAAAAGTGATCAAAGCGCCCCAGTCCCCACGTGCTCACATGCAGACATGAACGTATACCTCCGTCGCCGCCCACATATGTAAACAGCGTACAAACCACACGTGAGGTATCGCCACGAACATTAGAGCAAGAGCAACAATTGTAGCTCAATACCTCCTCTGTAACTCTAAAATGGTAACCTTTAAAAAAATTTAAATCCTCACCTATGGATATTTTTAGTTACCGAAGTTTGACACCATTCTACGAGTGTGCGCAATTTTAAAGCGTGACATGTTAGGTATCTATTTACTTGGCATAACATCATCTTTCACATTATACAAACAAATAGGACTAACTTTAATGTTTTTTTGTTTTTTTTTAATTCATGAAACAGTTTTTTTCCCCCCAAAAAAACGCATTTCAAAAATTGCTGCGCAAATACCGTGTGACATAAAAAGTTACAATGACCGCCATTTTATTCCCTAGGATCTCTGCTAACAAACATATAAAATGTTTGGGGGTTCTGAGTAGTAGAGTTCCAGAATAGGCGATAAGTGACAAGTCCCTGACCCTTTCCAAAATTGCAGCGGCTGAAAAAAGCATAGATGTAAACGTGTCCCATAGGAAACCATGTTTGATGGACTGTGGTGCGTTTCTGCAAAAAGCAATAAAAATGTTAGATGTACTAACAGATTTAGATACAGCTACATCTGCAGGATAGCTGGTTCTGTTGAAAAACAACAGATTTACTGGCCGAAGGTACCAGGTAAAAATAAAGGTAAGCTTAAAAAAGAAAAAAAATGCAGCCACCACATCTAAGAATTTGTAGGAGGCAATGTAATCAAGGTTTGCTTTTGGGTTTAGTACTGCTTTAAGCCTTTAAGAAAATACTAGAAAAACACTGGTTTAAATTGAAATAGCACGTGTTTTTGAAACCTGCTGGCGTCTTCTAAATAATGAAGTACTAATTAAATTAGTATCATTATCAGTGAGTTATGAGTCATATTACCTGTAATGCTATGAATAATTACATTTGAATCTAATCTAAAGCCTATAGTTCTGCATGTTGTAGGATTATCAATTCTGGTAAATAGTTTTATATCAAAATTACAACGGTAATGCTGTTTGTAAAAAAAAAAAAAAAAAGTTTATTTATCTTAACATACTGTATTGTTCAAAGACATCTTTTACAGCATACAGTTAAAAAAAAAAAAGTAATGTATAGTAGTGTTCTGTCTTGGTGACAGCGGTCAAACTTGTCACGACTATTATTACACATTGGTCACAATGGTCATCTGGGAATTCTCCTCTGGCCACAAGATGGCAATAAAGCTAATACAAATATAAACAGTGATCTTTTATCCCAAGCAATCCTCTTCTTGAGTATGCCAAAAAGAAATAAACCAAAAATAGGTGTGCAATCCTTTGAAAATGCTAAATCAGTAATATTTTCATACAAATAAAATACACATTTAGTGACCACAATTGCATAAACAATTAACAATTAATAAAGTTCTTATCCCTGTGTAATCTCTTGTAAATTAACTAAAAAGTACATCAAGTCCACTGAAAATATTACAGCCAGAATACACTATATTACTAAAAGTATTGTGACGCCTGCCATTACACTCACATGAACTTCACACCCATTCGTGACGTTAGGCACTGATGTTGGACGAGAAGGCCTGGCTCGCAGTATCCCCTCTAATTCATCCCAAAGGTGTTCTATCAGGTTGAGGTCAGGACTCTGTGCAGGCCAGTCAAGTTCCTCCACCCCAAACTCACTCATCCATGTCTTTATGGACCTTTCTTTGTACACTGGTCCAAATCATTTGGTGGAGGGGGGATTATGGTTGGGGGTTGTTTTTTTAGGAATGGAAAAATAAAACCGCGCTTACCAATAGGAAAAAAACACACAGGCAGCTGTTCAAGGTGGGATACACACACTGTAGCAATATTGGTAAAAAGGGACAGCGCCAAATAAAAAACAAAAAATATATATATCTTACCCCCTATTAAATGGCTATATATGACATTCTGACATACACATATAAAATAAGAACAAAGCTATAACCAAGGATGGAGACAACAGTTCATATAATGGGACTAAGATCCAGTAAAGAAAGTTCATTTGAGAACTCCAGGTAGGTGGTGTAGATGTGCTATACACATGGAGTAGTCTTTATCCAAAACACATAAAGGGATTACACCGTGATGATCACTCTGCAATATGTGAAAAAACAGGCCCTCCACCACATGTATAGTATGCCCTTACCAGAAGGCAGAGCATATAAGGCTCTTAGTTGTAAACAATCCGCAAACAGCTGTTGGTAGCCCTGTTGGAGGATCGCCAGCACTATTGAGATGGAATTTTCTCCTGATGGACAACGGAATACTCGGGATACCCCACTTTAATCACTTCCCGGTCAACAGTAGCCGATGCAAGCTATGATGTTCAACCTGCTGATAGTGTCCAAGGCAGTAAGCCTGGATGTGACAGACAGAATCTTGTAGTACATGGATGGGATGCAGCCGCTCGTCTGACCGTCAGCACACAGTCTGATACAGGTACCTGTATCAGACTGTGTGCTGACGGTCAGACGAGCGGCCGCTTGGTACAGTGTCCAGCTGCCACATATTTCGGCCTATTTTTTTGACAGGCTGCTGATAGTGGGGCTGGATGCTGCACCTGTGCTTCCTGGGGCTCCTAAAAACAATGGGATTTGAGGCTCACAGGCCAAAGCTCCTTTGTGCATGTAGCCTTATAGACCATTTGTAAATTGCATGTTGCAGGCTCCTGTAATCACACATAAGAATATATTCTAGCCGTAAGCGGACCACTATCCTTCACTCTTCTACGGTGATGGAGCATGTGTGTAATTTTCAGCATCTCAGCCTATGTTCTGGGAATCTATGGACTGGTCTATGGCCAGTCTATGACTGTGCTCTCTCCTTTCCTCCAGTTTGCATTAATAGTTACAGTATTAGATCATTACTTGCAGTTTCATAACCAAGAAACATTTTGTCAGCCTGGCCTTTCACACACATTCTGACCCTGTCCCATCTGACATGTCCAAAATACTAAGTATTATGCTGATGAATTTAGCAACTTTTTGTGTAAGCAGAAGTGGGGATTACCTTCCACCTTAATAAAGTCACAGCTATAAGGCATGAGGCATTTCGCAAACTGAAAAGAACCTCTGTTTCAACATCCTGAAATTGTCTGCAGGACATTCAGCTTCAGGTTAAAGAGGAACTCTGGCCAGTAATCCATAGCAATCAAACAAAATTCACTCTGCTGAAGTCTGATCAGAAGAAGATGGATTCTGATTGATATTAAGGCCTTGTGCACCTAAAATGTGAGTGTGTAGTGATACTTTGTTATTTTTAATCTTCATTCAATAAACAGTGTTACACTAGGAGCCTGTGCGCTCTCTCTTTTTATCTTTAAGTTAGGAACCACAGGGCCCCATACAGAAAGGAAAGAGAGATGAGGGCGCTCTGGTGAGGCTGGTTATCCAGTCCTTAGTTGCAGTGGAGAGATGGCACTGAAGGCAGCACTTTGTAGAGAAAAAGCAGCTCTGGCAGTCATAAAGGAAAGAAAAAGGCGCCTCTAAGTGCAGTAATTAAAAGACTTATTACAGGCACAATGGGATTAAAAACACTAGTAAGAGGTCATAGGCATATAATGATATGTCCTCATGCAAATCGCTGTAATCCTCGTCTGTCTGGGGGAGAGAGAGAGAGACGTCCTGCAGCTGTCAGAGTCCCTGGTGACGTGGATTGGCGAGGTGGTGAAGATGCGATGAGGCGGAGTGGAATCAAGCTGGAACACACAAAGCCGATGTGACAGCAGGTGAAGGTGGTGAGCAGTAACGCGTTTCGGAGCATGCACAGCTCCTTTGTAAGACCTACGCCTATGCTTGCTCGACAAGCTTATGAGAGGTGAGGGGTGGGGGGGGGGAGAGAGGGAAGGGGTTGTTGTCTGCTGATAGGCTGGGGGAAAAGAGGGGCGGAGTGTAGACCTGTTGATGGATGTTGGTTTCATAAAGGGCCAGAGTCATGTGACTGGACATGTGCAGTAGTATAGGCCAGTTGGTAACCCTTATGGTCTTCTTATTCTATGTACTCTTTCAATTTTTATTAGGTTAGTTTCTTCTTTTCCAAGAATTGGATTAAAGATCTTCCTTATTATTTCTGTTAAATTTTGAGTGAGTTCAGGGAGGCCTCTTAATCTTAGGTTTTTCCTTTGATCCCTATTTTCTCGGTCTTCTAATCTGTACGCTTGTTCTTGTTGATCTTTTTTTAATATTTTTATATCTCCTTGTAGCTCTTTTATCATACTTGTATGGGAGTCCATTTTTTTTCAACTTCCTCTACTCTTGAAAGCATGTGGCCCAGATCTTTATGTATTGTTGCCATTTCTGTTTTTAAGGAGTTTTCCAGGGCCGCAAACATTATTTCCATATCTATTTTTGTTGGGAGTTGAGCTGTCTTCTGTTGTTCTTCCTCTCTTCTTGCACATGGGTCTTACTCGGGTTCCTGATCTATTCTGGCATCTGAGAGTGTACTAATTTTTAACAGTGTTTTATTCTGGCCCTTTCCCTCCTTTTTTTCTTTGGTTTCTAGTTGACGTCCCTTAGTACTTTGTTGTTTGGTTTTCTCCTTCCCCATCCCCTCCTTGGGTTATATATTTGTGCATAGGACCAGAGCTTGGGCTTAGACTAGCACGGGGTGATTTTACCACTACCCCACCACCTCTTGCTGACTTACCCCTCATTTTACCAACTTACTCCCAACAAAAGAAAAAAAGGGGGGGGGGGGGGGAAGGGCGGAAAAAATCTCCTGTTCCTGTCCATTTCCTCTCAGTATTTAAGGCTTATGTATTAGTTATATAAATATTGCAAAGGAGAGTAGGGCTAGCCCAGAACAGTTCCAAGGATTCATAATTTCAAGATAATAAAGTGCCTCAAGTAAGCGCAGTTTCTTCGATCTGACAAAAGTGGACCCAAGTCTCTTAGCGTGTATCCTAACATACACTCACATAGTACTTCTACTTCAAATATTCTATGTGAGAACTATTTCTGTTCCGGGTATCAAATATATTCTCCCTACTTTCCTCTGAAAGTCCTCTCTTCCTACTCCATTCATTTACTTCATACAGGCATGTTGTAAGATATTCACATATAGTTCCACAGTATTCTTTTACATATATGGAGGAGGAGGGGGAACTCTTCCCTGTTCCACAGAATCTCTTTGGTGGGCTCTCTCCCATCAGCTGAGCATCCCTTGGCTCTGCTTGGCTCCACTTGGCTCTTCTCGGCAATCTTTGGCGGCCCTCGGCCCATTGTTCTATCTTCCTCAGCCACCCCCGACCTCCTCCAAGTGGCCGAAAGCCAACCGTCGAGAGTCGATGGTCGAGCATCTCCTCCTTACCTGTCTCTGGATCCCACTGCAGACAAACCGGGAGGTGAGAGGAGAGGGGGAGAGGTATACCACTCCCGTATTCCCCGTCCATCTCCCGTCCTCCCGCAGCAACAACCCGTATCTCCTGATAGGAAGTGGGGAGGTGGAGAGGCAAAGAGATGACCCCTCAACAGCGGCACAGCAGACGGCACAGCAGATGGACCCACAACCTCTCCCGTCTTCCAGCACAGTAATCCCTTAAGTGGCACACTGAGACAGTTTTCCGCAGGGCAGGGGGGGTTCTAGCCAGGTCTTACGAGTCAGGGGGACAAGGGGGTAAGGGGGCTAGGGGGACTTAAATTTATTCCATTAGAGGGAACTGGAGACAACACAGGGCGTGCTCCTGGTCGGCGCCATTGCTAGACTCCTCCCTCCCCAAAAGTCCAAAGACATTATTGTCAGATTTGAAAACTGGGAGGAAAAAAACTAATTTGGAGAAACCTGAGGGGGAAGCCACCAATTGAATATGAGGAAAAGACAATACAAATTTTTTAAGACCTTTCAAAAGAAACCCTGAGAAGGAGGAGGACATTAAAACCTTTGCTGAAAATTTTACAGGAACAAGAAATCCAATATAATTGGAGTTTCCCCGCATGTTTGATTGCTAGGAAAAATGGATGTATTGCTAAACTTAGGTTTATAGAAGAAATTGCTGATTTCTGTAAAAAAAAAGGAAATTCCAACACCAGAAAATATCAGACATTCAACTTCCAGACAAGAAAAAATGCCACAAGATGAAGCACAATGGCAGTTGATCCCAAGGAAACAGATTGCTGGGGCAACTACAACAAAATTACCTATATTTAAAACCAAGTAAAAAAGTAGAGGTCAGGATGGGGGGAGAGGAGTGGATAGGGGGGGGGGGGGGGCGGGAAAGGGCGAATGGAAGAGAAGAGGAAGAGATAAATATGGAGGGGATGGAGACCTGGACATGTGATGTGCTCTGAGGTCACCTCTTCAATACAGGAGGGGCGGACCTAGTGCACCAAATAGAATTCCACCTTGGCCCAAAAGAGCAGAGGGACAAGAGAGCCCCTAAAAATGAACTATCTGCTCTAAGACCATGAGGTCACAACACCAACAACAAGGGGGGGGGGTGGAGAGGGGAGGGAAGAGGGAGGGAGGGAACAGATTTGTGAATTTCGGGCAGGTCTGCTGTGGCCCTCGGGCTCCGATGAGAAGGGCCCCCCTTGTGTCTCCCCGTTCGGGGCATCACCCCTCTTTTCATGGAGGGGGGGGCACCGTGGGGGGACTGGAGAGAACTAGAGAAACATGAGTAGTATAAAATTCTTGACATACAATGTTCAAGGATTCAATTCCCCAGAGAAAAGACATATGGTATTAAGAGAAATAGAAAGAAATGCAGCAGAAATAATAGATACATATTGCACAGGATACAAACGTCAAGATATACTTGAAGAGTACTATGGAGATTCCCCAATTAGGAGGTGAAAAGAAGTAGCAATAGGCTTTGGGAAAAATTTTAGTTTCATAGAAGAAAAGAGAAAAGTTGACCCAGAGGGCCACTTCCTTTTTCTGAGCGGGACCTTACTGGGCATGAAATATACGCTTGCAAATGTATACTGCCCTAATAAGAACCCCAAAAAATACTTGGCAGGAATATTAAATGATCTGACCGAATTTGAACAAGGTAAACTAATACTAGATGGAGACTTTAATGTCTCTATGGACCATAAACTAGATAGTACGTCAGTTGCACCGGACAGAGAATATAAACAACTAAGAAGGATTAAAAATATATATATATATATATATATATATATATGAGCATCAATCAAATCAAATCTGGAGAATCCAACATCCCAGTATAAAAGACTATACATTCCACTCGGCCGTAGACGGTACATATTCTAGGCTGGACTACATCCTGGTTGAGCATAGAGCACTGGAGGATGTAACGGAATCAACAATAGGAATAACAACAGTGTCGGACCACTCCCCAGTGGCAATGAAGATGAAATTACAAGGGGAAACCTATGGGAAAGTCCCATGGAGACTAAATGAGGATCTAATAGACGACAAGGAAAAAGAAAATATTATAATAGAAGAGATCGATCAATATTTCCCGAAGAATGAGACGCCAGAAATAACAAAAGCAACAATATGGAAAGCACACAAAAGGGTCATAAAGGGAAAACTGATTTCCATAGGGGCAAGAAAAAAGAAGGAAAGAGAAAATATCATGGAGAAAATTGTGAAAGAAATATACGACCTGGAACAAAGACATAAAAAGCAAGCAGCAACCCATAGGACACTAATTATAAAAAGAGATCAACTAAAAGATCTGCTGGAACAGGAAACTAGGAAGGAGTCCAACAGAGTGTCACAGGAGAGATACAAATGGGGTAATAAGCCAGGGAAGCACCTTGCAAAAATCTTAAGAAAAAAGACTTTAAAATATATCGAAAAGATAAAAAATGAGAGAGGAGAAATGGTAAATAAGACAACAGATATAGCTTTGGCCTTCCAATCATATAGTGCACTCTATGCAATAAGAAACCAAGAGACACAAGAAGAAAAAGAAATAAGGAAAAGAAACATGCAAGACTTTAACGAAGGCCAAATGGCCAAAAATACAAGTCGAACAATTGACAGAGTTGGAAAAACCAATTACGAAAGAGGAAATTAAACTGGCACTAAAAGAAACCCCTACAGGCAAAAGCCCAGGCCCAGATGGGTTTTACGATTAAATACTATAAAAAAATTCAAAACCAACTGATCCCAAAGCTATGGGACTATTTGAATAAGCAAGGGGAAGACGAAGAAACAGGACGAGAGGCATTACTAGCTCATATTACAATAATATCCAAAGAGGGAAAAGATAAAACCATCTGCTCCAACTATAGGCCTATAGCCTTACTGAATGCCGACACAAAGATCTATGCAAAATTCCTGGCAACGAGATTGAAAAAACATATACCAATGTGGGTGGACCCATACCAAACAGGGTTCGTACCTGGTAGAGAGGGTAGAGACAATAGCATAATAACAGTGTTAATGTTCCGAAAAGGGAAAAATAAGGGCTCCCCAATGCTACTCCTGTCAACCCATGCAGAAAAAGCATTTGACAGGGTAGACTGGGGATTCATGATGGATACTCTCCAACACCTGGGATTTGGACCTAAAATGATGTGATGGATTAAAAATCTGTACAATCGGCCAATGGCGATGGCCAAAGTCAATGGGAATTTGACACCTTCTTTTGAAATGTATAATGGATCGAGACAGGGGTGCTCACTCTCGCCACTCCTATATGTATTGTCAATGGAACCATTCTTAGTGACCCTATGGAATAACCAGGATATAGGAGGGGCACAAGTGGGTGAAGAGGAATATAAAATTGCGGCATACGCAGATGATGTCCTGATGTACGTAACAAACCCAAGGGTGACACTTCCAAACATAATTAAAGAGATAAAAAAATATTGTGAACTCTCGAACTTTAAAATAAACCCCATCAAAACAGAAATATTAAACATAGGAGCAGGGAAAAAAGAAGAACCTGCATTACAAAGGCAATTTCCATTTACATGGGTGAAAAGAGAACTACCATATTTAGGAATTAAATTGACATCAACCGCCGAGAAGTTATATCTGGCAAATTATATCCCATTACTGAATGAGATCAAAGTGGAATTAAAGAGGGGCTCACTGCAATCCATATCATGGATAAGAAGGATAAATATGTTTAAAATGGTGATCCTCCCCAAAATAATATATAAATTCCAAATGCTACCAATAGCTATACCACAGAGTTTCTTCAGAACAATAAAAAACAATAATGATAAAATACATATAGCAAAACAAAAAACTGAGACTAAGGCTACATACTTGCGGTGCGACTTGTGTGATGAGAATCTTGAAGGGGAACCCCGACAAAAGTTTGCGTGAGGTTCCCCCCAAGATCCATACCAGACCCTTAGCCGAGCAAGCAGAAGATAGCGGAGAAGACCGGAGAGGGGAGAAGACCCAGCAAAAGAGCAGAAGATAGAGGAGAAGACCTGGAGAGGGGAGAACACGTCGCCAGAAGAGGGAGAAGAGCCGGAGCTGCTTTAATAAAATACTTAAAAAACCTGTGTAGTGTGTTTATTTTTGACACTTTTTTTTATTTAGGTGAATTGGTAGGGGCACCATGTACCCCAAACTCATTCACCTAAGGTGGGGGGGGCTGATCTGGGGGGGCCTTTGTTAAAGGGGGCTTCCAGATCATGATAATTCCCCACCCGCAGACCCCGACAACCACCGGGCAAGGGTTGTCGGGAAGAGGCCCTTGTCATCATCAACATGGGGACAAGGTGCTTTGGGGGTGGGGGGGAGCAGGGGCCCCCTCTGCCCCAAAGCACCAACCCCCCCATGTTGAGGGCATGTGGCCTGGTATGGTCCAGGAGGGGGGCGCTCACTCATCCCCCCCCTTTCCTGACCTGCCGGGCTGTGTGCTCGGATAAGGGTCTGGTATGGATCCAGGGCTGGTGCAAGGATTTTTGACACCCTAGGCGAAACCTAATTTTGCCGCCCCCCCTAGCTCCACCCCCAACTCCACCCCCATTACCCTGCCCATGTACACCCCACCTTTTTAATTAGGTGACCAGACCAGACCAGAGGTTTTTGTGTGTGTAAGGGATGTATTGTGTGTTTTGGTGTCTGTGTGTGAATGTAAGGGATGCCCATCAAATGCAGCCTCACCAGTGCCCATCAATGCCGCTTCACCAGTGCCAATCAATGCAGCCTCACCTGTGCCCATCAAATTCAGGCAGTTTCACCAGCGCCCATCAAGAGCAGCTTCACCTGTGTCCATCAAATGCAGGCAGCCCCACCAGCGCCCATCAAATGCAGTCTCACCAGCACCCATGAAATGCAGCCTCACCTGTACCCATCAAATAAAGCCTCACCTGTGCTAATCAAATGCAGGCAGCCCCACCAGCACCCATAAAATGCAGTCTCACCAGCGCCCATCAAATGCAGTCTCACCAGCGCCCATCAAACGCAGTCTCACCAGCGCCCATCAAATGCAGCCTCACTCAACTGTGCCCATTAATGCTGCTTCACCTGTGCCCATCAAATACAGTTTCACCAGTGCCCATCAAATACAGTTTCACCAGTGCCCATCAAATACAGTTTCACCAGTGCCCATCAAACGCAGCCCCACTTGTGCCCATCAAACGCAGCCCCACCTGTGCCCATCAAATGCAGTCTCACCTGTGCCCATTAATGCTGCTTCACCTGTGCCTATAAAATAGTCTTACCTGTGCCCATAAAATACAGTCTCAGCTGTGCCCATCAATGCCGCTTCACCACTGCCAATCAATGCAGCCTCACGGGGGGGGGGGGGGCTCCGTACATACTAGGCATTTTGGCAGATCAGTGAATATATATACATATACACACATAACATTTGCAAATTGCATGTCATTGTCAATATATACAATTTCATTATTATCTAAGACAGCGACAGTGTTTACTCACCACACAACAGGTGATAGTCTACGGCTCAGCAAACTTGTATCTGAGGACGTAAGCCTGTTTTCTTGCTGCCGCTCACTTGAATCTAAAATTCTTCTGTACGTCTGTACCTGTCTCCTGCCAGGCGCCAAGCTGACTGTCCCATGATTTACTTCGCTGCCACTCCAGACACGGCCAGTCCAGGAGAGCATCTTCTGGTCGGTCATTGGACACACACGTCAGAGCGGAGAGCGTCAGGTGGGGGGGGGGGGGAGCTGGTGCTGCAGGACACATGACACTGTCACTCAGAACTATCTCCACTCTGACTCAGAGCGCAGAGCGGGCTGGGGGGTGGGATGGCCGCTGGAAACTTTTTAGAGCGTAGAGCGTGTGCGAGGTGTTCTGGACAGTGTGGACACACATGATGTCACTGATGTGTCAGTGTGGAGTCCGGGGGGGCGGTGCTTCACACATGTCAGAGGCTCAAAGCGGCTGCCCGGTGTATAGTTCAAGCTCTGTGGGCGGTGCGGGAGTAGCATAACCAGGCGCCCTAGACGGCAGTGCTACCTAGGCAGCTGCCTAGTCCACCTAGTGGTAGCACCGGCCCTGTATGGATCTTGGGGGGAACCTCACGCAAAATTGTGTCGGGTTCCCCTTCAAGATTCTCAGCACACAAGTCGGACCGTAAGTCGGATCATCTTGGTGCGACTTCTATTCAAATCAATGGGCTCCCATAGGGAACCATTGATTTTGAATAGAGACAGAGAAATGCTGGATGGGGCATACCGCTGTGTATACAGCGTTAAGCCTCGTTAAATCATGTTTAACACCTTTTACCGGCGTCTGGCATTTTTACAGCTCTAGCGCTGGAGCCTCAGAATGCACTGGTCCTGTTTTTTTTTGGAGCTTAAAAAAGCCTATGCCACTTGCAGCTCAAAAACGCCATGGTGGGCATGAGGCCATAGGCTAACATGGAGAGGCGTTTTTAAGCTGCAAAAAACACTCAAAAAAGCAGCTGCAAAAACCGGGGGCATGAGGCCTAAAATTTGCACTAATCACTAGGAAAAAAAAAACACGGAGGCTTACCAACCCCAGACATAAATAGATATTACAAGTCAGTAATCATTTCACGGATGGTAGAATGGATTAATGAAAAAAGTGAAAAAAAGTGGATTAAGATTGAAAATACGAAAAGAGGGGGAAAAAACTGCGCTGAACCCAAAAAATGCAACAGCTGCTAACACTCAAACAAACAAAGTCCAAACAGAATACAAGAAAATAGTGTAGCGCTAAAATCTGTTCACACAGTGATAATGTAAACCATAAAGTGAAAATCACAGAAAAATTCAATAAGAAGGGCAATCGAATATCACACAACTAGCCCTTGAGTGAACACCCACAATCCTAATCTGATAGTGCAGGTCAAAAATTGTTTAAAATGTATTCACATCTTGTATGAAAAACAGATGCGACAATAAAATGTGATCACTAGAATCATAAGAACAGCATTTTTTCGTTACTTATTTCAATTTCTGCTGAGCCATTCCATTGTGATATTCGATTGCCCTTCTTATTAATTTTTCTGTGATTTTCACTTTATGGTTTACATTATCACTGTGTGCACAGATTTTAGCGCTACACTATTTTCTTGTATTAAGATTGAAAATACGTTAAGCAGGACAACACTTTTAAAAAATATTTGGGTACCACGAAAGCACAGAACATTAGATTCAGCGGCACATGATTTGACTACAAATGTATTCAAAATTAGTTTTGAATAGAAATGTATTCAAAACAAATTTTGTTCGCCCAGGGAAGGGGACACTTTTAGGCGTTAAAATGGGGAACGCACAAATAAGAGATATCACCACACATGGGAAGATGAGAACAGTATCAGAATTAAAGGAAATAAATAAATGGAAGCTATGCGATTGGAAATATTTTCAATTAAAACACTTGGTAAATACACTACCTCAACCAATCAGAGATGGAAAGAATTTAGACCCACTGGAAAAACTCTGTGGTGTACAAACTCCACTGAAACATGGTATATCCAAAGTATATGGAATATTGACAAAACTGGAGGGACAAGAGACACCTCCCTATATAGGGAAATGGGAAAAAGAAATAGGTACGAAATTAGAGGACCAACAAGTTGAGAGAATGATAGGATAAGTACATAGTTACGCAATGGATATAAACACAATAGAAATGAACTATAAACTATTGGCAAGATGGTATCTGACCACGGCCAAAATTCATAAATATCAACCGGACAAATCCCCACATTGTTGGAGGGAATGTGGACAGAGGGCTACATATCTGGTGGGAATGCCCGAAAATCAAGCAATATTGGCAGGATATCTTGGAATATATAAAAGAGATAACTGGAGAAAAGATAATCAACACCTTGAAGACGTGTCTATTTCATGAATCAAAAATTTCAAATAAACAAAGTGGAAAAACTTTGACCCCAATATTGCTTAACGCTGCAAAAGGATTAATTCCAAAGAAGTGGTTAAGTACAGAAAAAAACAGATGTAATGGCATGGTTTGAGCAAATAGAATACTACAGCATAATGGAATACCTGTGCAGCAGAGAAAAAGGGGGTCCCCGGGTTACAAACAAGGTTTGTTCTTAAGTTGAATCTGTTTGTAAGTCGGAACAGGTAAATTTTTTAAGTGTAGCTCCAGCCGAAAAATTTATTTTTCAGTTTTTTTAGAGAAGGGTTATCACCCCTGTACATTTGTTTTGCTGTCTGTGCCCCTGTTCAAAGATTTCACCTCACCTTCTGTCCCAATGACAATTGGATTTTGAAAATGTTGGGTTGTTAGGGAAACATGGACTGGTGATAAAACATCTGAAAAATACTCTTACAGGAGTGAATTTCTTCCTAGGGGTGGATTTCTTCTCACTTCCTGTTGTCTCCCTCCTTTGTAAGTAGGAGTCGTTTAAGTCGGATGTTTGTAAGTAGGGGACCCCCTGTACCTGGGGAAAATGGGAAATGGAACATGGAAAATTTTTAAAACATCTGAAAAATACTCTGAAATACTGAGATACTGAGAAAAAATGACAGAGTGTGGTAGGGCCTGAGTAGGAATAGATATAAGAAAGGGCAGAGAGCAGACCAAATGGGAGGGGGGAGGAGGGATGGTGGGTGGACGGGATAGAAATAGGCAGGAGGATGGGGTATATGAGTAGTGAAAGAGGAACATTTTTTAGAAGACAAATATAAAGTAATGTCAGTGAATCTGATTTTAATATTTACATTTTGGAAAATCCAATAATAGAAGAAATTAAAAATAAATAAACTCCTGTAAAAATACCATACTGATGTGAAACCGAGAAGGAGACAGTTAATGAACGTAAAGTTGAATAAGTCTCTCCACAGTATTAGCTGAAGTGGTAAAAAAAAAAAAAAATGACTGTGACGCTTCCAAACATAATTAAAGAGATAAAAAAATATGGTGAACTCTCGAACTTTAAAATAAACCCCATCAAAACAGAAATATTAAACATAGGAGCAGGGAAAAAAGAAGAACCTGCATTACAAAGGCAATTTCCATTAGTGAAAAGAGAACTACCATATTTAGGAATTAAATTGACATCAACCGCCGAGAAGTTATATCTGGCAAATTATATCCCATTACTGAATAAGATCAAAGTGGAATTAAAGAGGGGCTCACTGCAATCCATATCATGGATCAGAAGGATAAATATGTTTAAAATGGTGATCCTCCTCAAAATAATATATGAATTCCAAATGCTACCAATAGCTATACCACAGAGTTTCTTCAGAATAATAAAAACAATGATGATAAAATACATATGGCAAAACAAAAAACTGAGACTAAGGCTACATACTTGCGGTGCGACTTGTGTGATGAGAATCTTGAAGGGGAACCCCGACAAAAGTTTGCGTGAGGTTCCCCCCAAGATCCATACCAGACCCTTAGCCGAGCAAGCAGAAGATAGCGGAGAAGACCAGAGAGGGGAGAAGACCCAGCAAAAGAGCAGAAGATAGCGGAGAAGACCTGGAGAGGGGAGAACACGTCGCCAGAAGAGGGAGAAGAGCCGGAGCTGCTTTAATAAAATATTTAAAAAACCTGTGTAGTGTGTTTATTTTTGACACTTTTTTTTATTTAGGTGAATTGGTAGGGGCACCATGTACCCCATACTCATTCACCTAGGGTGGGGGGGCCCTGATCTTGGGGGGCCTTTGTTAAAGGGGGCTTCCAGATCATGATAATTCCCCACCCGCAGACCCTGACAACCACCGGGCAAGGGTTGTCGGGAAGAGGCCCTTGTCATCATCAACATGGGGACAAGGTGCTTTGGGGTGGGGGGGAGGAGGGACCCCCTCTGTCCCAAAGCACCAACCCCCCAATGTTGAGGGCATGTGGCCTGCTATGGTCCAGGAGGGGGGCGCTCACTCATCCCCCCCTTTCCTGACCTGCCGGGTGTAGTATATTATATCTAATATATATATATATGTATACATATATATATATATTATATATATACATATTTATTATATGTAGTGTTTTTATTTAGGCATTCTAAAGACAAGTTTATTCTAGGCATGCCACTTTGGTAGCTGTTATTATCTTAATCTAATCAGTATTCACACATGTCAAAAGGGGAATATGCAAGAATGTAAATTGGGGCAGCTTTATAATTACGACTATTCACAGCTTGGGGTTGTCTCCTGTCACATTGTCAACTTAAGATATAAGTTGACAATGTTATCTGTTACCCTTTGATGTGTAAATCTTATGCAAGTTGTGTGTGTGAGGAATAGCCTTTTAACCTAGTATTTACTGATGGTAATTAGAATTGAGGGGGTATTCATGGTAAACATTTGGTTGACCCCCCCCCCCAGTGTCAGATCAGTATATGAGAAGACAGGCAGGTTGTCAGCAGTCTAGAGAAGATATGTCTATGAGAGAAGGGTCTGGAGTCACGGGTCTAGGAGAAGATATTCCTTGTCATGTACTCTGTTGGATTTTGCCATCTGTAATAATGTTCTGTTTTGGAAGTCAATAAAATCTCTCTCTGGGAGAATCGGGTTTTGCTGCGGAGACAATACTTTTATTAATAACTATATTCCATCTACGAGGAACGACGATTATATTAGATCACTACACCGGGCTGTGTGCTCGGATAAGGGTCTGGTATGGATCTTGGGGGGAACCTCACGCAACATTGTGTCGGGTTCCCCTTCAAGATTCTCAGCACACAAGTCGGACCGTAAGTCCGATCATCTTGGTGCGACTTCTATTCAAATCAATGGGCTCCCATAGGGAACCATTGATTTTGAATAGAGACAGAGCAATGCAAAGCGGGGCATAGCGCTGTGTATACAGCGTTAAGCCTCGTTAAATCATGTTTAACACCTTTTATCGGCGTCTGGCATTTTTACAGCTCTAGCGCTGGAGCCTCAGAACGCACTGGTCCTGTTTTTTTTTGGAGCTTAAAAAAGTCTATGCCACTTGCAGCTCAAAAACGCCATGGTGGGCATGAGGCCATAGGCTAACATGGAGAGGCGTTTTTAAGCTGCAAAAAACACTCAAAAAAGCAGCTGCAAAATCCGGGGGCACGAGGCCTAAAATTTGCACTAATCACTAGGGAAAAAAAAACACGGAGGCTTACCAATTACAAGAAAATAGTGTAGCGCTAAAATCTGTGCACACAGTGATAATGTAAACCATAAAGTGAAAATCACAGAAAAATTCAATAAGAAGGGCAATCGGATATCACACAACTAGCCCTTGAGTGAACACCCACAATCCTAATCTGATAGTGCAGGTCAAAAATTGTTTAAAATGTATTCACATCTTGTATGAAAAACAGATGCGACAATAAAATGTGATCACTAGAATCATAAGAACAGCATTTTTTCCTTACTTATTTCAATTCCTGCTGAGCCATTTCATTGTGATATCCGATTGCCCTTCTTATTAAATTTTTCTGTGATTTTCACTTTATGGTTTACATTATCACTGTGTGCACAGATTTTAGCGCTACACTATTTTCTTGTATTAAGATTGAAAATACGTTAAGCAGGACAACACTTTTAAAAAATATTTGGGTACCACGAAAGCACAGAACATTAGATTCGGCGGCACATGATTTGACTACAAATGTATTCAAAATTAGTTTTGAATAGAAATGTATTCAAAACAAATTTTGTTTGCACAGGGAAGGGGACACTTTTAGGCGTTAAAATGGGGAACGCACAAATATGAGATATCACCACACATGGGAAGATGAGAACAGTATCGGAATTAAAGGAAATAAATAAATGGAAGCTATGTGATTGGAAATATTTTCAATTAAAACACTTGGTAAATACTGACAATACTGGAGGGACAAGAGACACCTCCCTATATAGGGAAATGGGAAAAAGAAATAGGTACGAAATTAGAGGACCAACAAGTTGAGAGAATGATAGGAGAAGTACATATTTACGCAATAGATATAAACACAATATAAATGAACTATAAACTATTGGCAAGATGGTATCTGACCCCGGCCAAAATTCATAAATATCAACTGGACAAATCCCCACATTGTTGGAGGGAATGTGGACAGAGGGCCACGATGACACATATCTGGTGGGAATGCCCGAAAATCAAGCAATATTGGCAGGATATCTTGGAATATATAAAAGAGATAACTGGAGAAAAGATAATCAACACCTTGAAGACGTGTCTATTTCATGAATCAAAAATTTCAAAAAACAATATGGAAAAACTTTGACCCCAATATTGCTTAACGCTGCAAAAGGATTTATTCCGAAGAAGTGGTTAAGTACAGAAAAAACAGATGTAATGGAATGGTTTGAGCAAATAGAAAACTACAGCATAATGGAATACCTGTGCAGCAGAGAAAAAGGGCAACCAGGAAGATACAATAGTACCTGGGGAAAATGGAAAATGGAAAATTTTTAAAACCTCTGAAAAATACTCTGAAATACTGAGATTTCTGAGATACTGAGAAAAAATGACAGAGTGTGGTAGGGCCTGAGTAGGAATAGATATAAGAAAGAGGGCAGAGAGCAGACCAATTGGGAGGGGGGGTGGTGGGTGGCCAGGATAGAAATAGGCAGGAGGATGGTGTATATGAGTAGTGAAAGAGGAACATTTTTTGGAAGACAGATATAAAGTAATGTCAGTGAATACGATTTTAATGTTTACATTTTGGAAAACCTGATAATAGAAGAAATTAAAAATAAATAAACTCCTGTAAAAATACCACACTGATGTGAAACCGAGGAGACAAGTTAATGAACGTAAAGTTGAATAAGTCTCTTAACAGTATTAGCTGAAGTGGTTAAAAAAAAAAAAAAAAAAGTTGGACAAGGGCTGAAAGGTAGTATGCTTTCCCTTTTACAATGAATTGTTTTTGGCCATGGTGGAAAAAATAGCTTGTAAGGCATAGAGGTTTTTGGGCACTGGTACATCCCGATGATGGAAAATAATTTGAGTGATGGGGATATATGTTTAGTGGTTTTGAGTTTGCTCAGTGCTATTTTCCATTTTATGTTGGGGGCTTTTCTGTAACAGAATTTTGGTTTTGTTGGTATGCTATCTTTCAGGTGAGGTTATTGCCGTAGTATAGGTCATTTCTTGTTTACTATGTGTTCCATGTTTCTTTGTTTGTTGTGGAATTGGGTGGTGAAACGGATTACTTTTGATGCATTTTCATTTCTGTCAGTTGGAGCGTCTGTGTTTATATATGTTTTGATCAAAGATTGTATGGCTCAGAACAGTGGGAAACAATGTCTTACTTTGGAAGTTTGCAGTCAGGGTGTCCAAGCTGAGGTGTCCTCCCACACACCAATAGACAAACGTTCATCGAATAAAAGCAGCCAGCAACTCCATAACTTCATGTGTATTTATTTTCAAGCCTTCACAGTGAGTACAGTCAGCATCAGACTAGTTTCGGCGATAAGCCTTGTTCACAGCACTCATATGCTTTTTCGATGGGTGGGTACACTTTTTCTAAGAATTTTTGTTTGAGGGTTTGGCTCTGACTCTGGTAATCGGATTGTTTTGTGCAGTTGTGTCTGAAATGGCAAAATTGGCTCTCAGGAATATTATTGAGCCAACAAGGTTGGTGGCAGCTGTTATAGTGTAAGAAGGAATTTCCTGCAGTTGCTTTGCTGTAATTCTTGGCATAGATGTGGCCACTTTCGTGGTATAGGTCTAGGTCCAGGAATGCTAGGTGTGTGTGTTGTCTTGTACTGAGGTGAAGGCTAAGCTCATATTGTTGTTACTGCAGTGGGAGACAAATTTCTCTATGTCGTTAGTGTCCCCATCCCACATTATGGCCCAACGAAGCACCTTTGGTTATAATATATCCCCCTATATATATGTATGGACAGGTACTCATATGTACCTGCTTTATTCCCACTGAACATAGAATGTACCAAACTCTTCCCATTCAACATCGATTGTACTTGACAATTTCACTCTCCATTCAGCATCGAACGTACTTGACATTCAACATCGAATGTACTTTACATTTGCCATTCAACGAATGTACTCAATATTTTATTTTTATTTTTTACATCAAATGTACTCGATTTCCTTCATCACCCAATGTAGTAACTTTGGTTTTAATCTATCCCCCTATATGTATGTTTGGACAGGTACATATATATATATATATATATATATATATATATATACACACGTCTCCATCTCATTATGCTGTTACATTGTCTTAATCCTGCTCTAACCCTGTCTGTTCTTTCCAGGACAATTAGTACCAGATGCACACTAAATCTAATGTGATATGTCAAATGTCAAATGTCCAGTCACATGACTCTGCCCCTTTATAAAACCAACATCCATCAACAGGTCTACACTCTGCCCCTCGTTTCCCCCAGCCTATCAGCAGACACCAACCCCTCCCCTTTCTCCCTCACCTTTCATAACCTTGGTTCCAGAACTCGGGCCGCCTCATCGCATCCTCACCCCCTCCCCAATCCACGTCACCAGGGACTCTGACATCTGCAGGAGGGCTCTCTCCTCCAGACAGATGAGGATTACAGCGATCTGCATGAGGACAAATTATTATATGCCTATGACCTCTTACTATATTGTAAGTGTTTTTAATCCCATTGTGCCTGTAGTAAATCTTTTAACCACTGCACTTAGGCTGGGGAGGGTCAAGTACAACCTGGGGGCCAGAGGAAGTAGGTTAAGGACTGGTTCACACTGGTCCGACATGCGCTCCAACGTCCTGAGCACAAGTCGCACAACATGTCAAAATCAATGGTTCCCTATGAACGCCATCATAACTGGTCCAGCTGGTGTCAGTCCAACTTTGAAAATGCTTCCTGCACTACTTTGGTCCAACTTGGGCATGATTTCAGCCCATTGATTTGAATTGAAGTTGGGATCATTATCTTAACTATCCGACTTGTGGTATACGACTAGATTTTAAGGGGAACCCCTACACCAATTATTATTTTTTTTAAATGGCGTGCAGCCCCCCTAAAAT
Source organism: Lithobates sylvaticus (assembly GCA_028564925.1). Taxonomy (NCBI): domain Eukaryota; kingdom Metazoa; phylum Chordata; class Amphibia; order Anura; family Ranidae; genus Lithobates; species Lithobates sylvaticus. The sequence goes on along the minus strand of CM053030.1, from coordinate 98,369,331 downwards.
CCATACTAGACCATTATCCGAGCATGCTGCTCGGCAGGTCAGGAAAAGGGGGGGCTATCGAGCTGCTCCCCCTTCCTGGACCATAACAGGTCATAAGCCCTCAACATGGGGGGTGGGTGCTTTGTTGATGGGGATAAAGAGCCACTTCCCGACAACCCTGGTCGGTGGCTGTGGGGGTCTGCAGGTGAGGGGGTCCTTTCAGAATCTGGAAGCCCCCATTCACCCAAAAAAGGTGTATTGTTACAAAAAACAAGAGACAGCAGGGAGGCATGTGGCCTAATATGGTCCAATGGGAGGGGTGCCCGCTCACCCCCCTCCCTTTCATGACCTCCTGGACCGCATGCTCGGATAAGGGTCTGGTATGGATTTCGGAAGGGACCCTACGCTGTTTGTTTTTTATTTTGCCGTGGGGTTCCCACACTAGGTGCATACCAGACTCAAAGCCGGATCCCATTCATTGAAGTCACATGGAAGTCGGACATGAAGTGGCAGGGCAAAGTCGGATCGTGTTACTTCTGTGTCGGAACAGTGTGAACATAGCCTAAATGATGCTGGCCATCAGACTCAGAACATCTAATAGCATGAAAAAAGGCTGCAAGGGGAATTTCGTGATTGAAGTAGAACTTTACAAGATTTTTTTTTTTTTTAATGGGCTATTCTTTTTTATCTTGTTATTTAAAGCTGGAGTTCTCCTTTAAGCTCCAGCCAAAGTTATTTTTTAAGTTTTAATTCAAATTTCTGTTGAGGTATTATTTCTGTCTGTGATGCAACTTGGAAACTTTTCTCTAGATACCTGTCCCTGTGATGCCTACATAAGAAATAAATTGAGAAGTTGTCACCAAGACGGGAAAGGCACAGACAACAATCATACAATTCTGAGATGTTCTAACCATTCTCCACACTACTGATTGTGTGGTCTCTGCTGGAAGAGATTTTACATCACTTCTTGTCCTGATATGAAATAAGGAAAAATCTCCCCAATAGGAACCCATATAGAAATACAAACCAATGACAGGCTATATACCTTCTCTAGCCAAAATGAAATAGAACATTTGGGCTACAGTTGGACTTTAATGTGTTAATAGTATAGATGTCCCTCAATCCAACTGTTTTCACCTTGACTAGGGGAAACCTTTAATATCATTGGGGTACCAGTCTGCCACAAATGATCTTGGGAAATAAACTTTCAGTAAGAACAGTCTAAAATGTGTAATATTTGTAAAGTAATGAACCCCTTCCTCTTAGCCTGAGCATTCCTGTTCATGGCAGAAGCTATGTGAGACAATCATATCATATGTGTATAAATAGCAGGCAGTCATTGCAGAATCCAGAAACTGTGGAATGGATGGTAATCCCAATGGATGGTAATCGCATTAATTTTGGGCTTACCACAATTAAAAGAGGTGCTCCAGTCTGTAGCTGCTGACCTTTAATAAACAGACACTCTCCTGTCCCACAGCACCCTCCTCACCCAGGCTAGTTCCTCACTTGTCTTTGGGTTCCCAGCGATGGCATTTTAACAGTGGGCACCCGGCTGTGACAGCTGGCAGCTTCACAGCCGGGTGCCCACTGCGCATTTGAGAGCCGCATTGTGAATAGTCCCGCAGTCTTCTAAGATATGTGACGTGTCCCAGGAGAATGCTGGGGGGGGGGGATTTCCACTCCGAACACCTAGGCGGTTGGAGCGGAAGTGGGAATGTGTACCTGTCAAAATCAGGTACCTGCCCGCTTGAAAGAGGAGGAGGAGGGGGGGGGGCCTCACAGTGGAACATCCCCTTTTGGTCAGTGTTCCACTTTAAGCAACCGCCTTTTCATTCGTGGGGGGACATCAGTTGGTGGTTTAGATTTGCCGCTATTGCCCCTAGCCCTGGTTAACACCTGAATGATTTAAGGCACTTTTCTAGAAGTGGTTCAAGGATTTCAATTCTATCCAATGGTGCCCATGCCCGTTATGTCATTTGAACTTCTTTGGGGCACAGTCACACTTTTTGTTCCCTTTAACCTTCAATGGAAGCCCCTTAAATTGCATGTTTTCTAGCGATTTTTAGCCTCTCCTTCCCCTGGTGACTAGCTTTCAAATGGCTGTTACCAAGATATGCATGAAAATGCATATACAAATGTGAATAAACAAAACTCTCAAAATGCTTGAGAAAGCCCAAGTGTAAACCCAGCTTATTATATAGTGTCCAAAAAAAATGAGTCCACTTTTGAAGCATGTTACACCCATATAACATGCTCCATCGCCTCCCCCCTCCCCCCAATCTAGAGTTGCCACCTCATCCCTTTAAAACCGAACACATATTAATGACACAGGTTCTGTGGCTAATTAGGGTGGTGATTAACCACGCTTGGTGCCTTATCTACATTAAACTAGCCTCAGAACCTGTGTAAGTCATATGTGTTCGGGTTTAAAGGGATGAGGTGGCAACCCTACCCCAATCCCCTCCCCCGTGACATTGGGCAAGGGGTCCCTCACCCCTGCAGCCGCTGTCACATTCTGTGACTGAAGAAACTACAAGTCTCATCATTCATTAACAGCAATCTCATCTGTCACTTGGCGCATGGCTTGTAGTACTCAATGGACTGTGAGGGCTCTGATGAGGGCTTTCCAACAGAAAGCCCATACAGAGGTACAGGCATGAAAGCTGGAGGACATGTCTACAGGAGCCTGACATTGCACCCATGATTCACTGATTGTGTGTGCAATTCTTTACAGGCAGGAGATAAAAAATATGTGTTTTTAAATTTAGCCTAGGTTCACACTTGTGCGGTGCGGGGAACCACATAAGATTCGGAAAAGGAATTTCACTGCATTCCTGTTCAAATCACATGGGATCCTTTGCAGTGAAATTTGAGCCCATTCATTTGGTATCGCTCAAACCGCACCGCACCTGCATAAAAAAGGTGCATGCACCTTTTTGCCGCACTGGAATCGAATAATATGGGTGCACTGTGTTTTGCAAACCCTTTTGGGGGTGTTGTTGCATTAACATTGACACCCGCAGAGGTTCGCCTGAACAGAGAGCGGTTGTGATGCGGGAAATGCACAGAAATTGCTGTGAATCTCGCATCACATCAGTGTGAACCAGGGCTAAAGGTGAACTCATTCTTTTTAAATAAATAACATGTACAATACCAGGGTACAACTAACCCTCTATGGGGCTTATTTAAGAAAGGCAAATCCACTTTGCACTACAGTGCACTTGGAAGTGAAGTCGCTGTAGCTCTAAGGCTACTCTCACACTAAGGCGCTGGGCGTGCTGGCGGTAAAGCGGCGCTATATTTAGCTGCGCTTTACCGTCGTTTTAGCTGGGCTTTTCGGCCACTAGCGGGGCAGTTTTACCCCTTAAACAGCGGCTGTTTGAGGGCGCTTTGCAGGCGCTATTTTTAGCACTTTAGCACCTGCAAAGTGCCTCGGTGTGAAAGGGGCCTAAGGGGGACATGCAAGGAAAATAAAAAACAGCATTTTAGCTTGTACATGATTGGTTGATAAAATCAGCAGAGCTTCCCCTCAGATCTACAGCGACTGCACTTCCAAGTGCCCTTGTAGTGCAAAGTGGATTTGCCCCCTTATGCAGGGCTCAAGTCCTGCGGGAACGCATGGGAACGGAGTTCCTGTACTTTTTCGACAACAGGAACTCAGTTCCCTTTAGCAGCTGTTTCCTGCAAGACTTTGAAGTATGCGAGCTGTATGGCAGGTGCTACACCAGCAGCCGCCGACACAGCTCGCAATAGTAAGTGACGCACACCAGGGGTGGGCTGACCATTCAGGCATTGCCAGTAGGGAGCCCCATGACAGCTTCCGCTTCGATCTACCTGTCAATCACAGCTAGCTGACAGGTAGATTAGGTCCCTGCTGCTAAGAGATTGTGTTTAGTCAGACCTCTCGTGATGCGCTCCTCCCCGCCGGCCCCTCCTGATTTTCTGTCTCCTCATCCCCCCTCCCCCAGTCTCCTGCATATTTGCTCTGTGTGTCCAGCTGAATCCCCCCTCCTCTATCTTCAGTACCATATGAAGAGAGAACCCAGAGGAGGAGCACAGCTATTCTGCTCACAGGACATGCAGGGAGAGAGGTGATCTGAGGGAGGAACATCAGTTTGGGGTGGTAAGCTGAGCACAATACCTGGCAAAGTTTAATGCCAGGAGGGAAGTTTATGTGAAGGGTTGGAATAGCAGCGAGTGTTGGAGCCCTGCAGAGTTTGCAGCCCCCCAAGCTAACATACATCTCCTAAGTAGGAACACATCACTATCTCCCCAAGCATTCTGTCCAGATAATGTGCAGTTAATTTATGACCTTTCCGTTTAACCCTGTGTTATCCAAACTCTGTTCAATGAAAAGTGTAAACTCACCACATAAACACTCTATATACAAAATCAAATTCCCCAATAAAGATCAGAACATGCTGTGCACAATTGTACGTACGTATGTACTAACAGTTAAGCTTCATACACACAATATGAAAATTGGATGAAAAATAAAAATTTTGAAGCGTTCGTGCATATGAGCGTATCATTTTTTTTTTTTTTTTGGTGGGCGAGTGGATCTTGGGTGGGAGTTCCCACACTTTTTTCCCCAGGACTTGACCCCTGCCCTTATGAATTAATCATTAAAAATCTTTTTGAAAATAAAGAAACATAATAAAACTGGAATAAAAAGCAAAACATATTACATTCTAAACACGATAAAACTAAGTAAAGGAAATTCTAAAATAAAGACTTATAATTAAAAAAAATATTTATGTTATTAGTTTTAAAGAAACATAAACCTAAATTAAAAAAAAAAAAAAAAAGATACATAAAGCAATTTAATCTTATTAGTTATAAAGATACATAATATAGCTTAAAAAAATCTCAAATAAACATAAGAAAACTGGAAAAATAAATATTAGTTATCAAAAAATACTAAAAGCTAAATAAAAAAAAAGAGATCTAAAATAAGGAAACATAATAAAAACAACTGTTCGATTAGTTATAAATAAACTTCACTACAGAGACCTTTTAAATGTCGGGAAAATTCTCAACAGCCCCTATAAGCATTTTTTAATATAGTGATCAGTTAGGAAAGCCAGTGTGGTCAGATTGGAATAGATTTAGAAAAGAGTGGAATATTCGTCAGATTTCAGCCAGGTACCCCAATCCGCCCAGGCTGAGCTAATCACTAATTGCAGCCATGTGCTCCTCGGGAAGCATCCCTTCCCATCTGACTGTGGATGAAAGAGCTGAGCTGGTCAGCTCCTGACAATGAGGACTAGGCAGCGGGCGTGACCGCTCTCTGACGTTCCCAGCTCCCCTCCCCAGCAGCCGGTCACTCTGCGGAGATCGCGGCCACTTTATAAAGCGGTGCAGCATCCTCCGCTGTGCCCACATCTCTCTGCATCTCCTACAACCAGTATCATCATGGTGGATCAGTTCATTGGCACATGGAAGCTGTGTGACAGCCAGGGCTTCGATGAGTACATGCAGAAGCTAGGTAAGCTGGAGTCTATGCTCTGTACACATTCTGCGCTATATATGCGACAGTGAGCGCTGCTGGCTACGGAGAGGAGGACAGGACCAGAGGAGTATGTGTGATATCAGCTGATCGTCTCTTCCATGGATAGCATACATTTTTAAAAGAATACTGCTTCCTTGTTATAATTATGGAACTGTCCCCCCCCCTTTTTTTTTTTTTTTTATTTATTAAGACAAATGTAAAATTACTACTACCCCCCCCCCCCCCAAAAAAAAAATATTCCCATACTTTTGAACATGGTTAAATTATTTTTTTTTTCAGCCCCTCTTACCCCCCCCCCCCCCCCACACTTTTCTTCTTCCCTCTATCCTAATTTTACTTCCATAGATATCTTCTGATCACTTGCTAGTTTCTCAATGCCACCTGTACCATGCCAAACTTTCGAGCACATCTCAACCCACTGACGCTATCAGATGTTATCTTCCCGATCCCTCTGATTTCACCACTGAAAGTTGAAAATGTTTTAAATTTCAAATTGGCTGAGGCTTGGTATCCATGCATGTTACAATCTAACCGTACCATCAACTTTAGATTTCCCATAGCTGTGTAATATACAGATCTATCTGGTCTATCCAATTTGTTCTTAACTTTTTAGTTGCAAATATTACAGAATGAATCATTGTAACCTACCTGTCTCAAAAGACTTTTAGGGCGCTGGGAAATGACCAGGTAGTAGGTTACCTTGAGCTTTACTTGCTTTTTTTTTTTTTTTTTTTTTTTTTGTGGAGGGGATGGAGAACTAATCAAAACCAGCTGCATAGTGTGTATGGGTGGCGTTCGAAGCTGCCCAAAGCAGAATACCATTATTGTTCCAAAGATCTAGCTGCATGTTTTCATTCACACCAAAATGCTCAAAGTGCATTTTTATCTATTCAGGCTACATCAAGGGTCAAAACGTATTACCCTTTTTTTTTTTTATTTTACATTTGGATAGTACCTATCCAAATGTAAAAAAAAAAAATTGCAGGGTGTTGATGTGCGTTCTGTAAAAATGCAATACACCAGTATGGTGGGAATAGGGCACATAGAGCCATGGGGGGTTATTTAGAAAAGGTAAATCCACTTGGAAGTGCAGTCTCTGTAGATCAGAGGGGGACATGCAAGGAAAAAAAAAAAAAAAAACAAACAGCATTTTAGCTTGCACATGATTGGATGATAAAAATCAGCAGAGCTTCCCCTCATTTCAGATCTACACCCTCAGATTTAAAGCGACTGCACTTCCAAGTGCACTTGCAGTGCAAAATGGATTTGCCTTTTGGTGTGAGCACACATTCCAATTGTACAATACATTCTGTTTAGATGTGGATAGAACTGTAGATCACTCTGAATATGCCCCCCACATGATCTCCAATATATTCCTAAAATCAGGAATTGAATGTGATCTTTGTATCGGTTTTGAAGTGATAAATGTTAGTTTTGGTTTCCAGCTGAATTAGGTGTGGCTAGAGCTGCTAATATCATCCCATCTGTTTCACTGAGATTAATACATGGGATTAAAAAAAAAAAAACTCCCTTATGAATGTTCCTCAATGCAAAGTTTTTTTTTTTTTTTTTTTTTTATAATCAGAAAAAGCAACTGTTTTTGGAATTGTATGGTAATGTTTAAACCACATTTTTAGGACTTTTTCGCACAGGTGGAGGATCTGCACAGTGCTCTTTTTAATTTTATCTGCAATGTGTGGCAGTCTTTGGCAACCCCCCCCCCCCCCCCCCCCCCCTTTTTTTTTTTTTTTTTTTTTTTTTTTTTTTTTTTTTTTGCAACACACTCATTTTAATCCATTGCAGTGACCTTTTAAGCTGGATACACACTATTCAATTTTCTTTTATTTTAATTTTTTTACCTTTTTTTTAGACCCATTTCACACTGGGGCCGTGGCTGCATTAGCGCTAAAGCACCACTCAATTTAGCGGCGCTTTTCGGCCTCTAGTGGGGTGCTTTTAACCCCAAAGAAAGGGTTAAACTCCCGTGTTGCGATGCTTCCAAATCGCTTTTCAGGCACTTCAGAAGCCCTGTCCATTCATTCCAATGGGCAGGGCATTTTGGGAGCGATAATTACAGCGCTCCCAAACCACCCCAAAGATGCTGCTTGCAGGACTTTTTTGAACGGTCCGTAAGCGCACCGCCCCAGTGTGAAAAGTCATACTTGACTCAATGGGAGGTGTTTTTTTTTTTTTTTTTTTATTTTCCATTTTTTTATTTTAGGTGAGCAGAGGCTATTTCCAGCACTAAAGCGCCTGAAAGCCGCCCCAGTGTGAAAGGGGTCTTCGATTTACCAAGACCATACAATATGAAACCAAACCTAAACACTTTCAATTTTGTATGCAATTAGGCACGCCCTTGGGCTACATAGTTCAAGGTAAATCTAAAGGAAATCAAACAACTAGTTGTATAGTGTGTGTGTCCAGCTTCAGACCAGCCTTTCTCAACCTTTTTTACCCTGTAGGAATACTCCAAAAAAATTTGAGGTCTATGGGAACCCCTGCTAAAAATGTCTTCATCTACATTTTATGGTAAACAGCTGTGGAACCATTAAAATAGAATACGGCATACTTCGAATATTTGGCACTCAGCCTAAATTATTTTACAACACTCCCTTGCTTTATACATCAATATTAATCATGAACCTGAATAATAATGGCTAAAAAATGCACACTGTGGAGTTGTAGTGGAGAAAAGTTCCATCACAGAGGTGGCCATGGGAGCCGGTACACTGGACGACTGTCAAAAATTCTGAATTGCGTCTGAGTCTCTGCATCCACCTCCATAGACTGCCTGCACACAGATCGGGGGGGGGGGGGGGGGGGGGGATGAGATGCTGGTGCCCATCTGAATGAAGCCTAAGTCCATTACATAAAAAAAAAAAAAGGCATGCATTATTGTGTATTAAGGGCCAGTTCACACTACAAACTACGTTAAAAAAAACACTGCATTGGTTGTCAATATTAAGTTAATGATGCAGAGCATTTGCCCGCACCAGATTGCATGGTACAAAAGTATCATGTGATCCATTTGCAGTGAGTTTCCAAAAGTAGTGCATGCGCTACTTTTAATGAAATGCAATTTCAGCCCATTCAAAATGAATGGACTGAAATTGCACCACACAGAACTGCATGTGGAATGCCATTCATGTGCCAATCCGGTGTGTAATGGCCCTCAATACACATTAATGGCACGTTTTCAGATGTGTTTTATGCATCGATCTGCAGCTTGAGTCAATGAGTCACGCTTTCTAATGTAGGTCAACAAGACATGATTGAAGTTCTATTAACGATTAAACTGACTGAAGTTCTATAGCTGATGCAAATTTCTTTCCTGCAACCACGGGTTGCAGGAAAGAAATTTGAACCATTCCCCCATCAACACACAGTGCTGACAGGGGACACCCTCCTGCCGAGACGTTATCTTCTCCCGGTGGGGGAAGCTGTCCCTGCCGGGAGAAGACCGTGATTATTGCTAGTGGCTATAACCGCTGCTAGCGATAATCGCAAGTACATCCAGCAGGCTGGTTGTACCCAAGTCGATCGCTCGACTTGGTACATTCGACCTGCCCACACACTGTTTGAATCTCGGTAGCTCCTGTCTATGGTTGGCCTTGAGCTCAGACGCAATACAATCTCCTTTTGGATCTGCCAAGAAGTTTGTAGTATAAGAATATGCCTGATTGGATACAAATTGATTGAATAGTTTAGGTGGGTCCTCATGTTATATGATTTTAAGTTGCGTATATAGCAATGTACGGTCAGATTGTAACATGTATGGTGAGCCACAGAGGAACTGGCATCTTCATAACAAAATCCAACGAAGAGTTTTTCTTTCCATATGCTTAAAATTCTGTTATCAAACAATATTTTAAAGGCAATATTACACTGAACACTTACTGAACAGAACAGTGCTGTGCTCCACAGTCTGAGGGAATACTGGGAATTGTAGTGCCACTTTATTATTTAGAGAAGTGATATATGGCATTCAAATGCCATTGTAGAGCATTGGTATAAATACTGTAAAGTACCCAATGTGTTGTATATTATTAAGTTAAATAATTATTAAAGTGATAGTAAATTATATTTTTATTCTCAATAATTCACACACATCTACTACTTAAAGGAGAAGTGCAGCCTGAGGTCATTTGGCTGGGCTTCTCCTATGGGACACAGGTGTAGAATTCCTTTTGCATTCCTGTGACCCGTTTTTCACCAGAGAGCGGTCTGAAGTCCACTCCCTGCTGACGTCGCACAGATCAGTCCAGGCACCGTGTCATCCCAACTCTGGGAGTCTGGATCCGCCAGGTGCCTGGACTGATGGGCATCTCAGCCTCTCAGCTCTCCGCTCCCCGCCCCTCCACAGCCCAGCTCTCCAGTGAGTGTGGAGAAGCAGAGGAGAGATGCTGATTGACAGGCAGCAGCTCTCCGCTTGGGGAGCCGAGAGAACCAAGCCATCAGCAATGTTTTGATCACTCGGTTCTGAGTGCAGAAACGCCAGGGGACAGATACAGCATCCACCCAGGTAAGTATGATTATGGGAGAAAACGGATTCCTATACTTCTCTTGTAATGCCCCTGGAATCTGTTTCATGAATCCATGTCTTACTGTGTTTATCTGCCTCCTTGCAGTGCCCTCCGTGAGCTCCCAAACCTCTTCTTCTATCCTCCCCTCACTTTGTTTTGGAATGAGCAGTGCACATTAGTTAGTCACCTGCACTGCTTTTGCATGCTACAAATGCCATAATCCCTACCTATTTCAGCTCGGGAGAGAGTGGCCTACCACCCAACTTTTTGAGATGGGAATGAGGGACACCTATCAGCAAACGTATGCAGGCAGACACCCCCCGCCACGCCCCTTAAAGCAGAATTGTACAAAAAAAATTGGTAAAGCCCACATGTGCTTTTTTTTTTTTTTTTTTTTTTTTTTTACCACTACTAATCCTTCATGTTGGCTTTTGGAATTTACAAATGCAGCAATTTAGAAATCGGATGAAAGGTTTAGCACTGATAGAGATAAGTGCATTTTATATAGATCAGACCAAAATGAGGGACAAATGGGGAGCAAGCAGGGACATTGCTCCAAATCAGGGACAGTCCCACAAAATCAGGGACAGTTGGGAGCTATGGCTATGTTGCTACATAAAGTGGGGTCATGGAAGCCACATAACAAGTCAGATCACAACAGCAAAAAAAAAGATTTGGGGGAGGCCAAGGATTATATTATATTATTTTTTTTTGAGTTAAGAAGGGTATACACATTTTGTTAAGGCAGTCGGTTGAAACTCTGCTTGTGTGGCTGCAGGGATCTCTCTCATGGCACTATTGTATTCTGACAGTGGGGGCTCACTCCCAACCCCCATGAGAATACATCGATCAGTGCTGCATCAACTGATCGAATGCTGGTCTTCGAACCATTCGACAGAAGCTGGTTGTTAGACCGGCTTCTGTTGAACAGAGTTTTAGAGAAATGTTGGGGTGTGTGTGTGTGTGTGTATACTTGAATAAAGTTTAGTGTCACTTTAATAAATCCTATTTAATGTTTTCAGATAATAAAAAATAAAGTGAATTAAACATTAACAATGAATATTCTTTTAGTGGACATTTTTAATATGTGGTATACTTGTACAGGGTTGTAGTTGGAGCTCTAGCTTGCAGTTGGTCATTTTGTGGCTCTTGGTTTGGGAGGCTTGAAGTAACCAACACATTAGAACTGGTTACCCGCTTTGTGTTTTCTTACATCACAGAGGGTTCAGGATATTTAAATGATTCTAATATGTGAGACTGCACAGTCAGGATGAGGTACAGAACATTGTACTGCCTGCACAGCCCAGACCTGGGATTCTAAAGATAGATATGCTGGGATCACGGATAAGTGTCTACTTTGAGGCCTGAGAAGTCCTTCCCAGAAATGGGACCCTTTAGATGGACTGGTGTGAATTCTGATCAAAAATTTTACTCAGACTTTTCTCTTGGTATTTTGACATGCACCTAGCACAGTCTGTAGAAACAAGATGTCCCATACCACTAAACCGTACCGTGATAGCATAATGTTCTTTACTTTGCAGGGGTTGGCTTTGCCACAAGGAAAGCAGGTGCCGTGGCAAAGCCAAACGTGATAATTTCTAAAAATGGTGATGAGATCTGCCTGAGAACAGAGAGCACACTAAAAAACACGGAGATGAAGTTCAGACTTGGAGAGGAGTTCGATGAGACAACCGCAGATAGCAGGAAAACGAGGGTAAGCACTACATGGCACAACTTTTATACTTCACTCTTATATGCTATGTAGACCATTCTCTACAGAACTACTACAGCTGGAAACATGGCTAATGCTTATCTCTATGAAGAATGAGATATTTGTTTGGAAGGGCAAGCAGCCTGCAAGATGAATCTCTGGGAACCTGAAGCAGTCATGCACAGTCCTGGTAATGTGTGAGACTTATTGCATTTGCATGTCCCTCTAAAGCAAAATTATTGCCTGCTATTAAAAAAAAAAAAGTGTTGTGTGTGTGGCCCTACCACTGTCCCCATGCTGCAAGGTTTACATTATTTTCGTTGGCTCTAGGGGATGAGGAACAAGGTGTAATATATACCTTAGTCCCCGCTCTGGCAGCGTCCCATCTGTGACCAGTCCCCATAACACTTTAATAAGATTTTCCAGTCCCCTGAATGATGTCAATAGCCCTGCATTGTATGTGAAAATGGCAAAGACTACCAACAAGCTTGATAAAGAAATAAGGTAAGTATGGCAACCTTTCTCCTCCCCAACGTTAGAGGACCATCCCTTTAAGAGAACCACTTTTTCACCTCTTCCCTAACATAAAGTGTGTTTGTTTGTTTTTGTTTTTTTGGGGACTGGTACCTTTTTTTTCTAACAGGTACTCACAACTACTTCTGCAGTTCTTGCCTATGTGAAAAATAAATAAGTTTGCCTCCCACCTGACCCATAACCCCCTGGGACACATACACATCCCAGGAGGGTGTGGGACAAATCTGACAGCACAGCACAATCTCATGCATGATCAGTGGGCACACGGCTGTGAAACAGCAGGAAGTCACAGCCGGCGCCCACAGCAAAGTTGGTGGCATTGGGGATCTGAAGACCACTGGTTTGGGTGAAGGTAGCATTGAACTCCTGGGCTGGTGATTAAAAATCGGCATCTACAGCATTTGTAAAGAGATAAGTTCTATGTAGTGCAGAGCTCATCACATGAATGTGTTTGTTTTCTTGATATAGCCTATGGGGGAGATACACTGGAGAGTGCAAAATCAGATGCAGCTCTGCAAAGAAACCATCGGCTTCCAGGTTTTATTGTCAAAGCCTAATTGAACAAGCTAAAGCTAGAAGCTGATTGGCTACCATGCAAAGCTGCACCAGATTTTGCATTATCCAGTTTTAGTAAATCAATCCCTATGTTTGATGCTTGCTTGCCAGTGATAAATTAAACATCTAAGAGAGGGTTGGATATGATTGATGTCTGTTTCAGCGTTATTGATCTTTGTATTACAAACAAGTTAGAGGGGTTTGTAGATCAAACAGTTGGGTGGACTGGTGAAACAGCTGTGTCTGGATAAACCTACTGTCTAGTAGGCTCTACTCATTGTGTGAATCTCCAGGCTTAATTTTTAAGTGCTGTTTTATGTATATGGAAGCAAAGGATGACAAGAAGCCAGGATTCTGCTAAAAAAGGGCCACCTATAGCCAAGGTTGAGGAATGTGGCCTGGTTTAGGCTGTAATGTAGTAGGGCAGAATCGGCTATTAAGTTTTTGCATGACGTCTGAACCACTATTCTGGTTTTGGAGCGAATTCATACTCTTCAGAGATTAAGGATTTCTTTAATGGTTATCACCAGCTGGTAGACCTTAGCTGAATGAGATGACCATTGTCTACGTTTATGGGTAGCAGGGGACACCCTTTCCTATTGCTGATGGGCAACTACACAACAATATGCTGAGTTGAGGGCAAAATAAAAATCTTTTGCAGGTTTAAAGTGGTTTAAAACATTTTGTTTTTTTTATTTTTTTCACCTAAAAAATGGAACTTCCGCTTTAAGTGATGGTGACATGTCGTGTGTTTGTTTTTTTTTTTTTTTTTTTTTTTGGGGTGGATACCCTCCTTTTTAGAGGCATCCAGCTCCCACTTCTTCCCGGGGCTCAGCGGCACAGTAAGGAAGTTCCCCTCCCCCCCCCCCCCCCCTGGGACCCGCCCCCCCCCCCCCCCCCCCCCCCCCCCCCTCCAATCTTCTGGGACACATCACAGGTCCCAGAAGATTGCCTGGCCGTTCACAGCATAGCTCGTGCATGCACAGTGAGAAGTAAGAATGTTGGTGCTGTGGAGAGGAGAGGGGCTTCATATGCCCGCATCGCTGGACCGTGGGACAAGTGAGTGTCTGATTATTAAGTCAGCAGCTACACTTTTTTTTTTAGCTGCTGACTTTTAATATATATATATATATTTTTTTTTGGCAGAACTCAGCTTTAAGAGAAGTATGGGATTTTTATTTTATTTATTTTTTGAGAATCCTACTTGGGTGGATGCAGCATTGGTCTGATGCTGCATCTGTCCCCCGCCGGCTCTAACACTAATAACTGAACAATCGAACACCATCGAATGCTCGGTTCTCAGTTCCCCAAGCAGAGGGCTGGTGACCGTCAGTCACCAGTCTCTGCTCTGCCCCATCCTTGCTCACTGGAGCTATGGACTGTGGAGGGGGCAGGAGCAGCCAGCTTGGGCTCTCGTGGCTCACTGAAAGTTTGAACCGGGTGCCGGTCCAGGCACGTGGGCAGATCCTGACCCCAGTGTCGTGATTTTTGCCGGAGCCCAGACCGGCTCTGTGATGTCAGCAGACTTCAGCCTGCTGTCTGCTGAAAGAGTCACAGGAGTACAAAAAGTACTGCACTGCTGTGAGCCAAAGGAGAAGTACAGCCAAATGAGGTTTGGCTGTACTTCTCCTTTTAATGCATTTTACACATTAGGGCAGTGGTTCTTAACCTCAGTCCTCATTACCCCCCACCAGGCCATGTTTTGGGAATTTTCCCTTAGATAAAATAGCTGTCCAAAATACCAAGCCACTGACTTGGATTTAAAGCACCTGTGCAAGATAAAAGGAAAGCCTGCAAACATGGCCTGGTGGGGGGTAATGAGGACTGAGGTTAAGAACCATTGCATTAGGGTAAACCTTTCAGTACCTTTCTCAACCTCCCCTACAAATACTTACCTGAGTTCTATATCAATCCAGTGCTGTGCTCATCTGCATGTTTTCTGTCTTCTCTCACAGGCTTGGCTGAGAGCAGTGGGGGCTATTGGCTCCTGCTGCTGTCAGTCAAATCCAGTGAGTGAAGGGTGGGGCCAGGCCACGCTGTGTCAATATGCATGCATGCATGCACGCACACACACACACACACACACACACACACACACCCCAACTTGGGATCAAGCCCACACGTGTGCCACCATAGTAAGCGGCTTCCCATGGTGGCACACAGAAGGGGCCTAGAGTGACAGTGGGGGACCCCAGAAGAGGTTCTAGGCTGCTCTGTGCAATTTAACAGGTAAATAGAACTTTTTTTTTTTTTTTTTTATATTTTTTGAAACTGCTTTAAAATCTAATCCCAAATTGTAGTTTTTTATTTTTAGGTGTTCTCTTTATATAATATGTGCATAATTTACTGTCCCTGGGTGATGACCCTGACACCCCTGTATCTATGAAGGGAACCATGATTGGCACCTAGACTGGCCTTAAAACATGTCTGCCTTTTTGTTCCGCTCAATCGCATAATGGCTGATGGGATTAATAGTTTACAGAAGGCAGAAAATTGTGTTTTTTGCTAAGCTTACAGGAAGTGGCAAGGCCACTGCATCATGTATTTTTTTTTTTAGTTACACTATTTATTTTCATTTGATTTCCTTTTTGTTCCCTTTTTTTTTTTTTTTTTTTTTCTTTTTACAAATCAGAAAAAACTGAAGAGTAATTACTTGGCTCTTTGAATTTGCCTATGTCATGCATTCTCTATAGTCAGCAGACAGCTGGTGGTTTGGATATGTTCCCTTCTCTTGTTCTCTATTTACACACTCATTTATCATATTTGTATTTCAGACTCTTATAACCTGCAGTGATGGAGTGCTAACGCAGGTGCAGAAATGGGATGGAAAAGAGACAACTATCACAAGGGAACTCAAGAACGGGCAGATGGTGGTGGTTAGTTCACTTTACATTTCATGTCCAATTTGTTGCTTTGGAAAAGTAGTGACTATGCTCTTTACATTCCAGTATAGTATGTGCACTGGCTATTGCAGCCTATGTCCAGCCAAATGTAATTCTAAATGGAGCAGGCAAGGGTAGCAGGGAGAACACAATTTTAGTGTGGGGAAAGGGTTAAAACCTCTGAGTCAAGGTCTACTGCTGTTTTTGCCTTCCTGTGCCAGTGACCATCGCTTCCCCTTCGCTTTTTTGTTCAGCAAATATCCTCAAAAGGGGAGTAAAGAGTAATACAAACCTGCAACAAATTCTCCCAATTCCACCCCAAAAAAATAATAAAATTGGGTTATTTTTTGGGTTTGCATTAAGTTATAGTAAATCATGTATATTTTAAAGTAGATGGGGCAGGGAGGTGACCTAGATAACCTTTCTCACTGCAGCAGAGACAAGCCAGGTCACCAAATATTAATTTAAAAAAAATGGGTAAAGTCATGAGCTGACATTCACAAAGCAAACAGAAGTTCTCTATTGTCAAGGCCAAGTTTGCCAACTGCCCTGAAATTCGAAAGGGAAAAACCCACCGCTAAATATGTCTCTCTCATTTTGCAAGTACTTTGACACAAAATTGAGTTTGCTTTTAACATTTTGGTTTTGGAATGAATGTGAATTTCCAGAATGAAAACTACATACACTGTTAGACATGCAGTCATTCGAGAGAAATTTTACCATCCTGCTCCTTTAAATTTTCTTGTCACTGTGACCGAAAATGAACCTCAATTTGACCCCACTAATGATTGGAAAATCGAATGAACATACTTGAAAATAAAAATGTATTTGACCATCAATGGCTAAACAGTAAATTGCCAGGGTTGCTAGTTATGGCAGAGTGATCTGAGTAACTGACATCATCAGCTTATTTTTCAGCAGCATTTCCTGAAATGTCCAAGATATTATGGACAGCTGGGAATTGTGTTGGTAACAAAATGTTTTGTCTGCAGACGTGTGGCTTTTATAAATGGTGAAATGACTAATTTTATATTACTCATTTCACCAATTTTATATAGACTATAAATACTAAAGATGGATGGCTTTGTGGAAAAAAAAAATATTTTTGTAGGATGGACAAGCTGTAGGCCTTTTTTTTTTTTTTTTTTAAATTTTTTTTTATTTTTTGCCTTGCCTATCCTAATTTTCACAATCTTGAAACTTTTGGACAAACCTTCTTCTTTTTTTTTTTTTTTTTTTTTTTTTTTTTCCTGGTACAATCACTTTTGTAGTAAGCGCAACAGAATAACCGATCATCCATGCATTGGTACAGCACATCAAACCTATCATAAAGGCATGGGCAAAAATATTATTAGCTAATTATTTTTGAAATAGTGTCCCCCGGAAAGCGACCTAGGGTTACAAGCCGAAAGTCCACATATGTTGCCTAGGCCCAAGGGCCTACAAAGGGATCCTATGTCAACAAAAATGCCCTAGGTCTGGGGACTTGGGGTCATACCATGGAAAGATGAGGCTGAGGGCAATCGTATGCCCAATCTCAGCAGAAAAAAGGAAAAACCAGGAGGGGAAAAGTGTGGGGAAGAAAAAGTGAGAGGGAGGAGTTCTGCAGGCTGGGGAAATTATGTAGACAATTAGTGTGACCATACTTTGAGAAATTTTAGAATGAGAGTCAGGTAGGATGCTAGACGTTTTTTCATTGATCATGCGGTCAGTCAAAATGCTCTTTTACCATGGCAAACGGAACAGAGGGCCTCTTCCAGGCTCTGGCGATCACCCATTTAGTGGCTATGAACAGATATGTCGCCAACTTTTGTTGGTATGAGAACAATCCTTGGATCGGGCAATGCAATAAGTAGATGAGGGCAATACCACCAAGTGTGGACAACCTCCCCTTGTTGGCCACAGCCCCTGAAACCCATGTCGCTAACGGTTTGACCTCGCTATCTGGGCCAGGACCCAATACCATCTTGGGAGAACCCTGTATGCAGCTTCTAGGGTAGCTGTTTGAAGGATCACTTGGCAAAGGAGGATCAGGCTTTGCTCCACTCCTCAGGGTCAACGGAGATCGCCAGATCACGCTCCAACCACAACTTGTAAGACGCCGCCACAGGGGGGTCTATAGTGTTAAGAGAAGGATATATCCTCTATGGTGCCTGGGGAGCCTGGAGAATGGAGGCAGATGTGCTCAAACTCATGGGCTTCCTGGAAAGGGAGCCAGAAGGAGAGTGCAGAATGAAAAGAAGGGGTGGACCTCGGTGAACCAATGGGTTGACTACCAGAAGAAAGATCCTAGTTGGTCAAAGCCAGGCAAAAATGGAGTGTTATTCAAAAGGGGGACATAAGGTTACCAGATTAACGAACAGTCATTGTTTCAAACTTTGTCACATGAGGGGGCTAAGGGTGGGGGAAGAAGGGATGAACTGGTTTTTCAACAGGATGGTAAAACAATTTTTTGGAGCCCCTGACAATATCACCGTGGAGGGTTGTAGAATCAATGTGACATCTCTATTGCCAACATACCTTTTTGAGTCCGAAAATCTTGAATAGTGCTTAGCTTAATACTACTGTAGTTTTTAATGTTGCAACTTTTCAGTTGAGTCTTTGTGGACTAGACGAAAATATGTTCATCTATGGTGAACTTAAAGCTGGCCTTACACCTATAAAAATGTATTAGATTGTTGGCTCAATTAACTCCTAATTAAAGGGGACAATTTGACAATTGGTTTGACCAGAGTGAAAAGAAAATTGAAGGACAAAGATGGAAAATTTAGTGAAGTCTAATGAGAATACTTTTCTAATAATTGAATTCGCTCCTAGCCAAAAAAAAATAAAAATCATAGCTAGTCTTCATGTAAGGCCAGCATAACACTTGGTAAATAAAGCCCACTGTACATAGACAAGCATATGCAGCTTACAGATGTGTAGCATACTGGTCTAACAAATATCTTGTTTTACTATTAATTTCAGACCTGCACGTTGGATGAAGTGAAATGTGTCCGCCTGTATGACAAGGTGAAGCCCTAAATTTCAGTTTATGAATTAGACTGAAACAGGAACCCTGCTCAGTTCAATGAGCCTCGCTCAGCTACACTACTCTGCCTGTGAATCTTTTTACTTATTAATCAGGTGAACTTTTATGTGAAATTGTACATGAAGGCTGTAGTGTACCCAATCTGAACCTGCTGTGACTCTCAAATAAAGTCCTCACACCCTGAATTAAGTGTAGCATGATTTGTGAACCAAAGGTTTTATATTGTGTATTTTTTTTAATGTATTAAACTGTTGTCATTTACACAACTCTTAAACAAGCTATGAAAAAGATCTCAAATGCAAGCATTTGTCCACATCCTACAGTTTAGGGCTAAATGGATATTTTTTTTATTTTTTGTAACTTAAAGCAGAACCCAGGCATTTGGGACCTATGGAAGATCCACAGCATGTCTGCACATACATCGGGGATTCCCACACATGCAGACAGATGCTTATTTCAGTATCTGGAACATGGTAGAGACCCACAACATCTGTGCGCACGCATGAGAATTCTCAGAACGGCCACAGACACGCTGTGGGTCTCTGTCAGGTCAGGTCCCAAAAATCCTGGCAGCACAGTGCCATTTATGTGCATTGACAATCTCATGGCACGCATGCATCCTCTGTGAAACTGCCTCCTGGTAGTGTATGATGTGGCAAAAAAGAGGCAGCGGGGGTGCGCATGTAAGTTCTTGCCAAGGTGAGAAAGCAGGCATTACCTCCTTGTCACATAATATTTTCGAGTTCCAGTTCTAGGGAGGGGTGAAAGAACCAAAAAAGAATAGGCTCATATAATGGGTGAATGTCTGCTTTTAATATTGCTACTATAATCTCTTGCAAGGCATCTTTGTTTGTATCAAACTGTTTTTTGATTGAATCCTTTAGGGTTGATTTACAACTATGCATTGCGGGAATGAGCAGCAATGCATATTGCATGCATTGGCACATTGTGGTGCCATTCATTTTAAATCGTACCTCAACATGCTAAAGTAATTCACAATAGTGTGGTGTGGGTAAAAATATTTATGATGCCCCCTTTTTTTTTTTTTTTTTTTTTGTTTGTGTTGGCATGTTAACTAGCTACATAAAGGGGAGATTTACTAAAACTGTTGTACATCAAATCTGGTGCAGCCGTGCATAGTAACCAATCCACTTCTAGCTTCAGCTTGTTCAATTAGGCTTTGACAATAAAACGTGGAAGCTGATTGGTTACTATGCACAGCTGCACCAGTTTGGCAAATCTTCCCCCCAATGTGTATTAATGTAAATGGGCCCTTAGTGGTTTTATCTCCTCCATAGACTTGAATAGGCAGAAGATGAATCACTCCTTAAGAGATTCTTGGGTAAATGTCTCCCCCTTCAAGTATACTCTTGAGGTTATTCTCATAAGAATAATTCCCTAGCAATTATCCAACAATCTCCTGCAGTAACATAAGGGCAATTTTTGTACTAAAATATTTTTCAGTCTGCGACTGAATCTTGCCTGTTTTAGTCTCTCTAAAGTGCATTGGATTTAGAATTGTGAAATGTTGGTGCAAGGTATGGCTCATCTTGGTGTCTGCTAAAGAACCCAATAAGAAATGTAGTGTGATTCGTAGTGATTGACAATCATGTCCTTTTACATCTGGAATTGCATTATTTCTTTTGGTCCCCAATGTCCTGTAGGCAGACTTTGCCATTGGCACATCTAATTTCAGTTTTGGAGTGGTCTGACTTTGACAAAAAAAGTCTTTACTCCATAAAAGGTACCAACACGCACAGCTTTAGGAAATGTTTATTTCACAGGATAACACAATTGACAGGTGTGTATGCATCATGCTGTTGCCAGGTATATTCTAAGGGCCCATTCACTCCGGCGCATCGCAGTAAGCTGTGTTGGTCACTACACAACACCCCAAAACAGTGATAACAGAGCTGCAGAATTGTTTGTGACACAGCGTGTCCCATTGTGTTAAAAAATAAACTGGATTCTTATGACTAGCAGGCCCCCATATCACATAAGTACTTTTTGGGGTGCACATACCAGTTGAGCACAATGCACTCTGGCACTGTCCTTTTCAGCCTGTGTAGCAAAGATGTACTGTACATTATCAGTCAGATTAAGAACAATTCTTGCTCTGGTTTAGTTACTCTAATTAACAGGTCTTCGCTCTGAAGAATACGTTAAATATAAAAAGTTTAAAAAAGATTCAACCCAATGCAATCATGGATGCAAAAGATAATGCAATTGTTGACAAATTACTATAAATTTTGTTTCCCTTCCCTTCATTACAGTTGGTTATAACCCCTATCAGATTTTTTTTTTTTTTTTGGGGGGGGGGGGGGGGGGGGATTTACTTTCACTCTGTGCTCCCAATAAACAGGAATAATTGAGGTTGAATCACTTTAAAGGGGTATAGACAGCAAGGCAAATTAAACAGGTGTTCTCCCTCTCCACTGTATCCAAAACGAAAAAATAAATAAAATTCATTACAAAGCCTTTTTTTTTTTTTTTTTTTTATGTTCACTATTTTAAAACTTCTTTCCTACTATTAAAGAGGAAGTAAACTCTCCCACTCTGATGCTTCTTTTAATTTAGTCCATTATAATAAGTAATTATCAAACTATAGCCACTGTAATCCAGCCCAAATCGCATATTACTTACTGTTTAAAGAAACTTTAAAAAAAACTTGTTTCCAGGGGTAAGGCAGCGCCATCTTAAGTATTGTTACAGTGGAGTGTATTTCCACCCTTTGAGCACTTCCTGTACTGTTAACCAAGCCGCCTTCTCAATCCAATGTTTCTATGGCAACTCTCAGCTGATAAGACTGCAGTAATGCTGTCCTATGCCCTGGTTTACACTGCATGTGATGTCACATGGCCACGTGGGGTGTAGGAGGAAGCTCTGAATGATTCTGCAGTCTCCTGGGATTTCAGTGGTGTGTGCTGCAGGAAGTCCTGATAATAGTTAGACAAATACACACAGTGTGCTGTAAATCAGAGGAGATCTGGGCATGCTCAGTGACATCATTCTAAAGAATGAAAAGGATTACAACAATACTAAGCAAGTAAGGAGATATCTACAGGCAGTGTTCATTAGGGTTTTTTTTATGCTGATTTACATGGGACAAAGTTGTGGGGGAGAGTTTACAACCACTTCAAAGGTGTGTGTGTATGTAAAGTATATAGTGCAAAAGTGATCCCTAATGCTGTATTATAAATGAAGGTAAGTAATACACAGACCATAAAATGTCACATCTCCAAATCTCAAACAGTTGGGGCCAAATCACACTTCTGCATGTAGTAATGCACATTAACTTAACGCAGTAATGTGCAATGCGGCGCCTTCCCCCAAAACGCATGCATTGTAGTCATGGGCGTCCGCAGTGCCCCCCCCCCCCCCTGGATTTAGGGATCAGATCAGGAGTGCCCCACTCTGTATTTATCCAGGTAGTGTACTGAGCATTACACACATCACTGGGACATAGGGGCACTTGAGGGACTGCAGACAGGGCTAGGGGGTCCCTCTTTCTGACCCATCACCCCTCTCTGTCACCCCCTTTCTCTCTGTCTCTCGCTGTCACACTCCTCTCTCTCTGTCACCCCCCCCCGGGGG